>JAABNX020000030.1:2333526-2348184 GCA_015163995.2 Mormyrus lacerda | reverse complement strand
ATTCTGTATAAAAGTCCTATTTGTTAGGTGGAGGTGCCTGTATTCGATTGACTGGTGAATTATTATGCAATAGAAGCCCCCTCAGCCTCCCCTCCCCCCACCATCACCACCACCATTGACACACCTTAACTTCAAGGGAGAGGGTGGGACGTGGCGGGAAGCGATAGACATTTCGCTGCACATGGCGAGTGGGGAGAGAGGAGCTGACACAAGCTCACAGACGGCGGCTTGGCGCACTGCCTGCGGCAGCCTGTTGGGTTTGAGCGGGTGGACGGGGAGGATGGCGTTTTGGGGGTGGGGGCCCTGAATCAGCCACAGCCACACACACCCACAGCCCAAGGGGGCCTTCTCTGCCATTGTGTCCCAGGGCCCAGCTGGAGCACTGTATGCTTGACCTCTCCTTGCCCATCTTGCTTCTGGCTGGAGCGGGCCTGCTTCTCTCATCACTGGACAGGTAAGATGTTCACCTGCCCCGCCCGATTCCCCGCCACGCGCCCAGTGCCGTCCCGCCTCGGCATAGAGCCTGGTGCTGAGCAGAGGCAGCTGGCAAACAGCTCAGAGCCCCAGGGATGCTATGAAGCCTTGGGTGTCTGTGTTTGGCCCTGAACTGGCAGAGCAGGACCAAGCTGAAGGAGGCACAAAGGGCAAGGGGGAAAAATTTGGTTTAATTAACTTCCAGTTTTTGTTTTTTTTTAATCCATAATTCAACAGGATGCTTTTACTGGAATTGTTTAGTTTACACACTATTGGGGTTTATGTAGAGAGGAGTGCACAATGTGGGTGTTCCCTGGGGTACTGGCCCATGTCACCCTCTCTCCTCAGCCTCCTTAGCCTGCATGCCCATGAAGGAGGCAGTCAGAACCACGTTATTCTGTGTGGATTTTAGCGAGTTTTGAGGGTCTAGCCTGTTATCGAGATAGCAGACACTGAACTGCCGCGCGCCGCTGCTTCTCCCCGGGGGCGCCCACGCATGTGACGTCACGGCGTGTGCGCAGCCGGCCCGCATAGACGGCCGGGTCAGCCGAGCCGATTAGGCGCCCAAGAGCGTCGCGTTTCCGCAGCGCCTATCGTCCTCGTCATCTCCGGAGAGTGTGGGGCTGCCGCGTGTCGGCTGATTGACGCTCCAGCTGCGAGTGTGGAAGTTTCAGTGCAGTCATTTGTTTCCTGATAATGTCAAGTAGCTGGATAATTATAAAAGGCTAAGCCCACCTCTCTTGTTAAGTGGCCATTTCAGATTACACATGCAGTAATTAAAGTGCCATGTTGCTGTTAGCTGTAGGGCATGTATGTGATTTGACTGCAATGCCCTATGCCCTCCTACAGGAGGCAGTGCATCCTACCCTGGCTGCTGGCTGCCATGGCATCACTGTACTCACTGTTCTTCTCCTGGAGGGCTAACCTTGACATCAACAAACCGCTGCTTCTGGGAGTGGTGGGTACTGATCCCTTTCAGCATCCCTATTGATGGGTCTTGGGTGTCCATGTATGTGGCTGGATAAGTAATTAGCAGCCAAATTAATGGCGCGGCTAAATTTGGCGTCTCAATGCAATTTGCATGACATTGGTTATGGTGGACCCCCAGTAAATGAGCAAAGCTACTTTAAATACCGTAAGGCACTGGTGTAGGGTGACGTTCTGCTCTGCAGGGATCCCGGCCTTTTCTTGTCCTCCGGCAAACCCTGCTGGCAGATTGGGTGATTGAATGTCTTTCAGTTCTGCCCAAATCCTTAATTAGTAAATTTGATTAATTATCAATTTTAATTAGTTCTCTTGTCAAAAGTATTTAGTGACCGACAATTTGGACAGACCCATGGAATATCCAGGATCGCAAATGATAGCTGAGACTCCTGATCTCTCTGTTGAATACTCGTGAGTTAGCACATTTATATATCATACACAAATAATATATCATGCAATGAAACTAAATAGTGCTAAATAAATAGTGATCAGTGCCCTCGATTATTCTTGAGTGTTCCTTTCACGCTCATTCTCGTCTCAGTTACGTGAGGCTTGTGCCGCTCTGGGCAGTGCCTCACCGGCAGACGTGGCTGTGATGGCTTAATCTTTGCACCTCACAGGTTGTGCCATTTTACCGCCTTTCCTAGGTAATTAAACTGTTTAAAGACGAGAAACGGGAGCCGTTAGTGCGCACTGTCGCCCGGCCCATCGGTCCACGGACGGGACCTGCCTGGCTGCTCATGAATTACGTTGCTCCCCTTTAATTATTTCTGAGTCAGCATGGCCTTCATTTGAAGGCACTCTAGCCACAACACGTTGGGCGATAGACATCAGGGGCTCTTCATTTTGGATGAAAGTCGACGTTGAGGCGTGTTTCCGGGGGACTGTGATGTAAGCTCTAATCCGAGCGGCGTATCGACGGCGATGCTGGCATGCGGCTGCGCTGTGCTGACGGCCCGCCTGCGCAGGTGGAGCGCTTCTGGCTGCAGTGTGACGCGGCGCTGTGCGTGCTGGCTGGACTGGGCCTGGACGCGCTGCGGGCGGCGCTGGAGCGGCGGCTGGCCCGGCGGTGGCTGTGGACGGCCTGCGGCTGGGCCTTCAGTGTGGGGCTGCTGGCACACATGGCGCACTCCAACTACAGGTGAGCGCTGCTTCGAGGGCTGGAAGCCCAGGTCGGGGCGCTGAGTGGGGCGGCCGTGATTCAGCTAATTTGGCAAAGAGGAACGGAAACCGTTCCGCTCAGGATCTAAAGATGCGAGTAGGCGTGGTGCCACCCAGGGTGGCCCATCCGGCCGCCTCCCCCCCACATCACGCCCATCCAGCTCTGTCCGCTTTCCTCACTATCCATTACTCCCCATTACCACCGACAATCACCCATAACTCGCCATCATTGTCCGCTCCAGCCCTTCACTCTGCATCACACCCACTGTGCCTCATCACTTATTCCTTTCCTTCATATCTCATTAATCCCCATTTCTCTTATATTCCCCATCTTTTCCATATTCTTGCTTAACATTTTTCAGTGTCATTCACTATTATTACACCGTCATTCCCCTTTACTCCCAGATACTCTCCATCCTTCCCCATCCAGCCTATTTGCTCCCTGCTTTCCCCACACTGTACTGTACTGCGGTAGCAGCAGAAGGCCTGCATATAGCAGCAGAAGGCCTGCATTACCATGCGCTGCTGTGCCCCCAGCCTGGTCCGGAGTCCCGTGGCACCCCTCTCGCTCCGTTTAGCGAGCGTAATGAGAGCGTGTCGCAGAAAGGACCCCCACAGAAGAGCACCATTTCACCCCTCCCTTTGTACGGCCCAGACGGGCGGCGGCATAATGAAGGCATTAATGCATGATGGGAGCTGTCCGTGATCAGAGTGAACAGATCACAAACTAACAAGGAACTCTGTGAGGCGTCAGAGCGGCGCTTTGATCAGGTGAACAACCTGGACAGTGCTGTCAGTTTGAATTTTCGCCCGCCCGGCTCTGATTTGAAAGTCAAATCGGGGAAGAACATCTCAGCAGGAGCTCCTGCCTGACAGAGGGGGATAGGAGGAGAAAAATCGGGCCATGACAGAGAGCACTTGAGAACCCAGAAAAAAACCCAAACAGACACGAAAGCGGGAAGTTTGTGTTGTTAGTTGGGGGGGAGGGGTAGAGCTTTCTTCAGTTCTACCCTGTATGTCATTTTGCAGTGTTGGGGACTCAATCCCTACAGTCACCTATATTCTGTGTTAGTGAATGTGTATCTGAAATGTATCTGCGGTGCAGGTGATATTAACAAGATATTCACATTAGCGGTGATGTTAGGGCTCAGTACAGGGTTGTGCTCTGTGTGGCTGTAACAGATTCTTGTTTTGTAGAGCATGTGACCAGAGTCACAATGACGTGGTGGAGAGATTCGCCCGTGGTGTTCTGGGCTCCATCCCCCACGATTCCATCATCCTGACCCGGGGCGACCTCCCCGGCAACACAATGCGGTACTTGCACTACTGCCAGGGGCTGCGTCCGGACCTGCGGCTCATTGAACAGGAGGTCTGGCAAGCTTAGTCCTGACTGGCCGTTTTGCGTTGACTGTCTAGCACGAGGCACTTTCATTGGCCACGCTGGCTGGAGAAGGTGAGCATGACTGGCTGTGCTGCGTTTCCTCCACCAGGTGATGACGTACAGCTGGTACGTAGAGAAGCTGGGCCGGCATCATCCAGGGGTCTACTTCCCCGGGCGCTATTGGGACCCCTTACACACACAGGAAAAGAACACGTTCAATCTGGAGCAGTTTCTGCTTCACAACTCACAGTAAGAGTCATCTTTGCTTTTAAAGCAGCTGAACAGGTGAGATGCAGAGGATGCAGAGTGACAGGGAATCAGCTCAGAAAAGCCTAAAAAATCCTTGCGTCCTTCAAGGCCAAGAGTGTGATATATTTCCTACCACCAGGCGGCAGTGTTTGCTTGTCAAACAATAACATCGGAAAGGGGGCAAGACTGACCAACAGGATTAACCTTGAGTGCAGCTTGGGGCTTTAAGGGAAAGTGTAAGAAATGCCCTGAGTGTTTGTGTGATTACTGCATGAGAAGCCCTCTGTGGCCTTTGGATTATTCAAAATGGAATGATTTAGATATGGCCAGTGCTCCATTTCCCCATAGAAGTGTGTGATAATTAAAAGACATTCAGGCTAGACTGAGGGAACTTCTTCAATATAGAGAGATGTATCTTCCTGGCTAATTTGTTAGTTCTGCCGTCCTCGGAGTGCTAATCTGTCCTCTGTCACATGTCCACAGGAGGAACGTGTTCGCCTGCATCGGCCTGCCGGAGGGAGACCCTAGCTGGGAGAGGAGCTTCTCCCGCTGGCCCTGGGGCATCTGCGACCAGCTGGTGCCCATCCAGACCCGCTTCCACCCCGAGGAGTGGGCCCAGCGCACCAGAGACATGTACAACTGGACCGAGCCACACGACAGGTGCGGTGGTCAGCATGGCGATCTGTGCGAGGGGGCGTGGCTTGCCATGGAGGGCTAGCTCTTTGTCTTAGATTGCAGCCCCTCCTAGGAGTGACGGCGTTGTCGTTCGCCTGGCCGCACGTCAGAAGCAGCTGACTTAATTCGGACATGTGCCCGTTGCAGCTTCCAGCCCAGCTCCTGGGAGAAGGTCGCTAACGAGGAGATGTGGCAGGCCAGGTAAGGTGCCACACAGCCTGGCCGCTCCGATGCGGCGCCCCTGCTTCTGCTCACGGCTAACGGCCGTTCTACTGCACTCAGGATGAAGACAGCCTTCTTCTTGTTCGACCTGGCAGAGAAAGTTTCGGAGGAGAGCAAGGCCTGGCTCTATGAGCTGTCCTACCTTGTGAGTTCAGTTACTGGCACTGTTACATATCATACACATACAGCAGGGCCAGTTATATGTATGCATTTTACCTTGTGAGTTTTAATAGAGCCCGGATCTACTCGAAGTTTGTATGTTTATATACAGAGACTCCGGCTGTGCTCTTATACTTGGAAATTCTTTCCTCTACCTATTATGGATATTGCAATTGACTTACACAGTTCATTAGAATACATAAGTGTTTGATATGCAAAGTTACTCTGCAAATGTCTGTCCTCTTTTTTGTGATTCAGTTGTATAAGGAAATCGTAGACACACATGAGAATCATCCCACCAACTGGGACAAGAACCTGGCCTTGGCAAGTGAGAGGTTGCTGAGAGTGGGGGGGCGGGGCCACGACCCTGAGAGCCTGCTGACTGAGAGCATCGAGTCTTTCAGCCGCTACTTGGACAGGGAGCCGATGGACCCGCAGGCCGAGGCCATCCACACCGCCATTAACCACCTGCACAAAGAGAGGCAGAGGCTGAGAGTCAGCCGAGGCAGCCCCTGAGGCCAGGCTCATGTCCATCGACCACGTTTAGGGGGCCGGAGCCTGTTCCCGTGGGGCCAAACCACGTCTCGTGTGAGGGTCTCATGTATGAAACTGGTACTGAAGGCAGATGTATGATATGTGTGACATAATGGGGGGGAGAGGGACACTCAGCTGGGTCGAATCAGTGCACATGACAGACTTTTCGAAGGCCAATCTCTGCTTGATATGGAAATATCTAGAACAGTGTTTCCCAATGCGGTCCATGGGGACCCACAGACAGTTCACGTTTTTGCTCCCAGCTCCTGGGAAGGAAGCAAAAATGTGGACTGTCTGGTAGGGAGCTTGGCGGCGACAAAAACGTGGAGCGGCTGTGGGTCCTCGAGGACCAGATTGGCAAACACTAATCTAGAGCATATGTCTTTAGGAGCGGTCACTTTTAACGGTCCGGCTGGCCTGCCACTCTGGGTTTTATGGCTGTAATTGCGGCCCTCTGGGACCGCCCGCTGTCCGCTTCTTCTCTGACATGTTACTGCCGCCCTCAGAGGGGGTCGGGGATTAGAGCAGGCAGTTAATCTGGGGCAGACTTGCACTGGTGTGGGGCACTTACGCCCCCATCTTGCTGTTGTGATTTAAACGCAGAAAGCTAATGGATGTGATGAGGTTTGGTTTTTTTTACTTGGCACTAATCCCTGGTGGATTTAAAGGAAATATGGAATTTCAGAGCCAGAGACCCCTTTAGAGGCTCCCTGGATGCTGGCCTGTCCGCCCGTGACAGACTCCCCCAGGGCATTGTGGGAGCACAGGAGCAGGCGTACCTCTGACTGGACCGGAGGCTGCATGGCAGACTGGCACGCTGGCCTGCATCCCCCAGGTCAGGTTCTATGGCATCACTTGCTGGTTTGGTCCAGATCACTAAAGGTCGCTAGTCCTTTTAAGGGGACTTAATAGGTTAAAAACAAGCACCAGCACCAGCTTAACACAGTGAACCTTGACTTTATGGTCTGTGAATGTTTTTAGATGGTCTGTGACTGAGCAATGTGTCACATTTTGTTCACCCTGCCTGTGCTGCACGCGGTCTGTCTGTGGACATATCAGCCTCCTTATGACATGCCTGGGTCCTCAGGTAACCTCATAAATTGTGTTCATCTCAGCAGCCTTCAGTGCAAATTGCATTTTCAGCATGTTACCCATAATTCCCTGTATTTTTATGTCAATGTCCCAGATGGCCAAATGATAAGCTTTCGATTTGGAGGGGTACCGCTGTGTACGGGGGCGCAACCAGAGTCACAGTCCTGGCTGGCTGCTTATATTAATGGACAAATAAAATACACCAAGAAATGATCGATATTCTGTAAAAAGTGTAATAAACGTGTCCACGTGTCATCACCTGCGTCCATGTCCCGCCGTATCCCGGCGCTCGTGTACCGTGCCCCTAGTGGCCTGTGGAGGGAAGAGCTCGCTGGCCAGTCAGCTTTAAAGCTCGCTTCCTGAGACTCTGGCCGCCCATCGACTCTGGAAGTTGTCGTTCGGCGTGGAGCGGCGCTGCTGGGGTCTGTTCACCCACTCATTTAAATAACTCAAGGAGAAGAAGTGGAAGGCCAACGTGGCTCTTTAAGTGAAGGACGGGCGGGCAGCCGGTGTGTTCAGTGCCTGCCGGCCGCTGCTCATTAATGTGTCACATGTACTGCTCTGAGTTGGGCATGTTGTTTGCTATAAAGATAAGGCTTCATCCCTTTTCAGACAAGTGTACCAATGTAGATAAATCACAACTTTTCAAATTCGTAATCCTTTTTAAAAATTCCTTCTTTACTCATCCTGGCACCATGTGATATTGTGAATGAAACGATAGCTGTACTCGGGTGACCCAGACCTATTGGCTCTGTGCTGCATGACGTGTCGTGTGCACGTATAGGAACAGCCCCCCCGCCCATCGCCGCCAGAGCAAACGGCTGCTTCTGACTCTTGGGGCGTTTCACTCTTGGAGTCGGCCAGCGACGGGGAAAATAGAGACCTCATCAAAATGTAATTTTCCGTGAGTTGTAAGAGAAGATCGGTCTGGTCACGGATGGGTCTGTCGCCTTGCGTCATTCCAGAAAAAAAGACCCTGGATTAAACACTCTAATAAAGATGCTTTGCTCTGTATCTCTCTCTCCTCTTGGCTGGTCTTTTCCGCGTAGATGGCAGTGTGCTTGTGTGGGCACCTTCTTCAGGGCCAAATGCTCCACATCAGGCTGGGACTTTGACCCATTTCCTTGGGCTTTGTCTCAGGCCTGTAGCAGGACAAAAAAGTGGTCTGTGGGGAGCAGCGAAGGTCCAAACTCCAGATTGGGGGGGGGGGGGGGTTTGGAGGGGTGTTTAATTTGGTGTTAGGGCTGGTGGCACTAAGCCCCCACCACGGTCGCCCTGCTGCCACCCCCTCATGCAATGAGTCCCCATGAAGATTGAGTTGTGTGCAGTGTGTTGTGGCCACACTGGGTGTGTGATGCAGACATTTCAGTGATGACACGCTGACTGGGGGTGAGTCACACAGTTGGCCTTGAGCTGAGGAGCCCAGTGGTGTCCAGTAATAGCAGAATATCTCCCTACCCAGGTCCGCTCTCTTTTCATCTCGATTCAATCCCTCCGATTCCTCTGTGGGCTTCCTGCTCTCTCTCCCACCCACCCCCCCCAACATTTTAATATATTCAGGAAATAGAGAGCTCTTTCAGCGTGATGTGAGGGTTGTGATTGTGCGTATGCTCCCTTTTCTTTACTCTCTCGGTGCTCCCCCAAAGTTCACGGACTCGCTGATGGCAGAGGGGGCAGTCGGATCCGCATTACGAAGAAAGCGCGGCGATCGGACAAGCGTTAGAGCGTGGCCGGTGAGGATCTGGGGTGACAAATTATCGCGTCGCCTAAACACGGCGTCGGAATCACGGGGTGTGAAAGAACATTTTATTCCAGCGATTTATTCAGCATCGCTCATACTCAAGGTTGGCTGAACCCCTGCATCTCTTCGTTATATTGCGGCAGACTTGTGTTTCAGAGAGGTGATCTACACCTTAAATATCAATCCGGCTGCACGACTTGGGGCACCAAAATTACTGCTCAAGCACAAAGACAGCTGGGGATCGTGTAGGTCCTGCCTCTGCATGCACGACATCCTCGGTCTTCACCATCAGAGAATCCAACCTCATCCTTTGTAACCAGTCCATTCTGACCAGAGACAGACCAGATAATAAGAACCTCTTCTATATAACATGCCACAGTTACATTTACTTTTTCAGCAGAGGGATTCTATACAAAGGTACAATTTACAAAGTACGGTCAGCTCCTCCTAGAGCAAGTGGGGCTTAAGTCTCTTGCTCAAGGGGGACATTGCTCTGCCAGCCATGGGGTTTGAACCAAAGATCTTCCGATGATGGGCATGGAATCCTAACCTGCTGACTCATGCACCGCCTCCCATGAACCACAACCAATGTAGGTGTTATTATCATTATTATCATTATTATTATTATTATTATTATTAATAATAATAATATTAGTAGTAGTAGTAGCACCATAAAGCAAGCACAGTGGATCAAGCTCTTTTGCTTTTCATTTTATGCTTCTGGTATAGCACATCAAAAGAAAATCTACAAACGGGACTGAGAACAGAAGTCGGAAATCCATGGCTGTATCTCACAACTCTATGCCTCCTGGCTCCACAACATTTGACTTCCTAAGAAAAGACCATCAGCCGCTATTGAAAATCAGGAGAACTATTGAAAATACATATGTTCAAAATGTTTTTTTTTTTCCCAAATAATGACAAACTGGTAGGAAAATGTGTCTGCCTGAATTGGCCGGCGTCCTCTTTGGGATTTGCTGCCAACAGCTTGATGATGTGGCTTTTCGGGTGTTTTCATACGGGCCGTGCTCAATTCGCCATCATTTGCTAATAATTGTTTTCTCTTGTGCATGAAACAGTTGGTCTGAGAGCCGTTGACTCATTAACAGTATTCAAATCCCAGGCCAGTGATTCCTTCAAATGCTGTTTAGCGCGTACTGGTGACATTTCTCTCAGTTATGAGATCGTCAGATAGTTCGGATGACCTTCTCTGACCGGTAAAACGCGCATTGAAGAAGGACAGCCATAAATATATTTCAGATATTGATTGGCCTACTTTTGTGGGTTTTTTTTAAAACAGGACAGAGGAAGACTAAATAGCTTTGCAGTGATGATTATTCACATTTATTGAACAGATACTTTTAACTTGTTTTTTTTAAGTGACATGCGCCTGAGGAAGCAGGCTCGGACAGATTATGGAGATTAAGATTACTTTACTAGCCCTGGGATTTAAACTAACAACCATCCAAACACAACCACAGCACCCAAACCAACTGAGCCACACACTAACCTCATCACCTGACCTGAGACAGACAGATTGCCATAGGCGCAATCGCCTGCCTCGCCCACTTGCAGACACAATGGAGTGCATTGATTGGTTCTCTCCTCACTAAGTACCAACCCCATTGCAGGAGATGTCCAATCAGAACAATCTGTCTGAGTTTACACTGTAAACTCTATGCCCTGTCTCCCTAATGGACACTATCTGAAGTGAAAAACAGGACAGTTTTGGCAGTCTGTGCCCACTGTTTGAAAAACACGAATAACAAATACCGGGCAATGTGAAAAACAAACACTCAGGAATGAGTCAATATCATGACTCTGGCTGAACAAAATGATGATATTTATAAGCCAGTAGCTTTTCTGCTCCTGGCCTGTGATGTAAAGTGTTTATTCTAGACTCTGGAAGCTATATTAGCCTTGGTCTGTGCCTCTTGGTCTGGGTGCTGAATGGTCTTTTCAGGAAGGAGGGCCGCAAAACTGTCCAAAACATCACACTGCGCTTTTCCTGAACTGCTGTCCTTGATTAGCACCAGCTCTGCACACAGTACACAGTGTCCTGGGCACCTTCCCTGAGTCGTGTTATAAGTGAGCCCTCCTTGACGCCCGTCTGACATCGGGCTGACGTAATGGTGACTTTATTTTCTCCGACTTGTCTGCTTATTTTTTAAAAGAGGAGGCACTTTCTGGGCAGGAGGACTTGGTCAGAGTGATCTCAGGCAGCATTCATCCGTGGGCTATGGAGTCTGTATTTCCTGTTGGCCAAAAAGCACCACCCACTGCTCCCCCAGGCCTCCGCCCTACCGCTCGTGGCCCCAGGCACTTCATGTACACCGCACCCCCTCGAGACTGGCTCTGCCTCCGGATGCAGTGGTGACATGGAACTCCCTGACCTACTTGCGCCGCTGGTGAGGTTGAGCAACATCAGTGGCTAAGAGGTCCCTGACCGCCCTGCACTTTTGACGCATTTCCACGCGACTAGACATTTTCTCAGCAGAAATACAAATAGTGCCCCTCCCATCCGTCCAGATTCCTGTAAACAGCCTGCTGCATTCATCAGGCGCTCACTGAAAGTCTAGGAACTTTTTCCTAGAGCCTTATGATTTCCTCTAGGTGGTGTGTAGAATCCCCCTCCAGTGGGTAGGATCTCTCTCCAGTGGATAGAACATCACTCCAGTGAGTAGGATCTCCCTCCAGTGGGTAGGATCTCTCTCCAGTGGGTAGGATCTCCCTCCAGTGGATAGAACATCACTCCAGTGAGTAGGATCTCCCTCCAGTAGATAGGATTTCTCTCCAGTGGGTAGGATCTCCCTCCAGTGCATAGGATCTCCCTCCAGTGAATAAGATCTCTCACCGATGGGTAGAATCTCCCTCTAATGGGTAGGATCTCTCTCCGGTATGTATGATCTCTCTCCAGTGGGTAGGATCTCACTGTGGTTGGTAGGATCTCTCTCCAGTGACTAGGATCTTTTGAAAGAAAAGGGATTGCTTCTCCATTCAAGTCTTTGCATGTGCGTGAGTTTGCGTGTGCAGAGTATGCATTCAAAAGCACACAATCTAAAGTTTCAATTATTAGATGAATTATTAGATTTCAGAATTGAGCAGGATAAAGGATATATGAATGTGGTTTGTGGTATTGCTATTAATCTGGACAGCGCAGTGCTGCCTCCTCTGATGCTCTAGAGAACTCCCCACTACCTCCTCCGTCTTTTGAAAAAGTCCCATAACGAATAAACTGTCCTGGGCTCCAGTGAATCTACCACCCCCACACACACACACACACACAAGCCTGTAGCTGTGATTTAAGACCTTTGTGATTCCAGTGACCCTCTTTGAGACCTTTGCGTCTCCGGAGGGCACCAGAGTCAAAGGCTGCTCCGCGAAGCCCTCGTCCGCACAAACCAGATTGCCTCTGGAAGCAAGTGCAGCGATGGATTAGGAGAACAAGTAGCTGGATCATTCCCTGAGAAAGGGCACATACCATCAGAAATATAGGGGCCTCCATTTTTATTATTCTCAAAGGTGGTGGGGGGGGGCAGGTGTCAAAACCAGGCTAGGTGATTCAGCAATGTCAGACACATCTCTCTCACTCGCTCTTTCGCCCGCTCCCTCTCTGCCTGTCTTGCTTTCTCACTCCCTGCCTGCTTCCCCAGCTGTCATCCCCGCTCCAAGCGTTAGTGGTATGTGCCATTAGCCAGCCTGTCTCTATAAGGGGGAGGGCGGGCTCTGTCACAGCTAAAAGGCTACTTTAGTCCCGTGTAAACACATTCACAGATGTCTCGCCACGCTCAGGGTCCTACTCTCCCGCTCTGGCGCGGCAGCTAGCAGCCCCGACAGGGTCGGCAGACAGAAAGAGGCGGAGGATTGGAAGGGGGGGGGGGGGGCGACGGCTTGC
This sequence comes from Mormyrus lacerda, assembly GCA_015163995.2. NCBI lineage: Eukaryota > Metazoa > Chordata > Actinopteri > Osteoglossiformes > Mormyridae > Mormyrus > Mormyrus lacerda. The sequence goes on along the minus strand of JAABNX020000030.1, from coordinate 2,335,617 downwards.
GATCGGCATCCCTCCCCGACATACCCGCGCAGGTGTCCACGCGCGGTATTCCCTGCGCTCGTGCGCGACCACGACGAGGCAAGAGGGAGCAGTAAATTCACCAAGGATCTTTTTTTTTTCTCTCCTTTTTTTTTCCCCCGCGGAAGTCAGTGGCCGCAGAAGGATAAAATAAAGGGATGCATTGAATTCAGCCTTGGGCTCAGCAAAAAAAAACGGGGGGGGGGAAAAAAGAGAGAGATGAACCAAGCGGAGGCAAGACGGGATTTCGGAATTGAATGGGAGCCCGTGTGTGGCGCGTAGTGGGAATAGCAGCCCATGTGAAGTCTGCAAGTGAAAGGTAAAAAGAATTTTTCAGACGCTTGATTATTTCTTATTTGTCTTCCTGAGCCTGTGACTGTACATGTGAATATGTTAATGACAAGGGACCGGCATTCATGTAGTGTGCCGATAAAAATCTGAACTGCGGGAAGACACTGTGATCTCTGCCCCCTCGCCCCTGGCTTCCTCTGAGTTACAGCTTTGTTTGTCTGCTGGATAATCATCTGATCCATAATTAAAAAATTGTAATATATGCGAGAGTATGGGAAAGTGCTCTGACTGGACCGCAGCTGATGCTGCTCCCAGCCAGGGCTGCTGCATATAAACAGGGTTGCGTCGTTAGCCGTTAACGGTGCTGAAAGGACTGTTCGCAGAAAGTGTGAGCATTGGTTTCCCTGTTACTTCTTTGTGTGTGTGTGTGTGTGTGTGTGTCTGTGTGTGTGACAGAGGTTGAGAGGAGCAGCAGAGAAGTACACACTTGCGTTCTGCATTCTCTGACGTCCATCCGCTGCTCGCGAATGGACCGGACCCTAGAATGGTGGGACCGCTGGCCGGCCCAGGAATACAACTCACCCTCTTGACATGGGGAGGGAATGAAAAAGTTTGCTTCCAGTGGCCAAACGGGCCGGGAAGGTGGGGAGCGGTGGGGGTTAGTGGTTTAGGGCTGAGAAAACCACGGCCGATGTCTGTGGACGGCCGTCGAAGTTTCTGTAGAGCCTTCACGTTGGCGTAGGGCGAGGATGTGAGCCAGCCTCAACGTCCCCTTTGCCCAGTGATGCCACTCGGAGTACCGCGGCTGGATATCAGCTGAGTTACCTCATGCGGCTTGGCTCCGTGGCTTTGCACATCAGCGTGCTCTCCCAGTAGGGTTAACGTAACACATCCCCTCTTCCTGACCCAAACAGGAGGAGACGCCAAGCGTGGGAGAGAAGGGGCCCGGGCAGACGGTGCGTAATGAGAAAAGGCCGACTTGGGTTGCTTTCGCTGGTTAATAAGCCCATGACAACAATTAGCAAATTGAACAGCGCCATTGGTACTGAAGTGTTTTGTATCGCCGAGAGGCATCGGCCTCATTTGGCAGAGAAGCGACATGCATAAACCATTACCCATAAACCATCACAACCCCCCATTCCCCCCCCCCCATCCCCCACAGGGCAACTTTCAAACCTATTAGTGAACCTCCAGCTTGGAGAATGTGCCTCTTCCCCGGGCTGGTGGGGTTATCACACCGTGTAGAGACACGCAAAATGCTCCGGGTTTCGCTGGCAATGGTGGTAGCCATCACATCAGCCCCCCTCCAGAGATTACTTGTGTCCAACAGGCAGTCAGGAGAGACCGAGGATGTACGGGCACCATGAAAACCCAAGAAACGCATCCCTCCACCGGAGGCACGACCGGTTAGCTCGGCCCAACTGTTTACATTCTCCTGCCAGCGATTATACCCTCGTGGATCTCAGCCCAATCGTTCCCCTCTGTCCTTATTTCGCACCCAGGCCAACCCAAGGAGGTGCCGGAGCAGCTGATAAAGCAGTCACGCATAGCTGATACACACGCAGCATCGATCCCAGGGCTGAGATTTGCACTTTTCAGCAGCGACCCCTGATACGATGCTATTTTTCTCAGGCTGTCCTGGAGTGCAATTCACCAGCTGCGGTGTTTTTTTTCAGGACCTCTAGCGTCCTCAGGGCTGAGATCATATTTAGCACGCTACGTCAGCAAGTAGCGATGCTGGGCACAGCGTCCGGGGGGGGGGCCGGGGGGGGGGGGTTTGGA
>JAABNX020000030.1:2323238-2333426 GCA_015163995.2 Mormyrus lacerda | reverse complement strand
GCGGGCCCATGAATGGGACTGGAGAGATGGCACCGTAAACAGCCAGGGAGAGAACAGCGGTGGAGAAAAGCATGTGAGAGATGGAGGGGGGGGCACGTTGGAGATGAGAAGCCTGCCTTATTCCTCTTTGCATTTCATTTACATCCCTGGCCGTATCGTCCAATCGGATTGGGAGCAAAGCCCAGGGCTTAGGAGAGGAATAAAGAGAGAAAATGCCTTTGCTGCTCTCATCCTTGCCTGATAATACCCTTCTGTTTCTTCGTGCTCCTCTCTGCTCTCTATAGGCAGATACTGTCCGAAATGCCAGAGGAGAAGCGACACCTCTGCTTGCTGTACGTCTCAGATAGACGGAGCGAGGAGGCAGCCTGAAAGGACGGCTTTGGCTGCCGGCGCACCGCGCCGCGGGGGGGCGCGGAGGGGGGCTCGGCGTGCGGGGCTGCCCGGGGCCCCTACCGCTTCTCGCCTTCTGCAGACTTTGCAGGCTGGCCCGGGGCGGGGACACCCGTTTTAACGGCTCGTTTTTGGCGTGACGGCGCCGTATCCCAGAACCCCTAGCAAGGCGAGACGTCGGGATGAAGGCAGAGCCGCTCTCTGAACTCTGCTCTTAATTTATTACCATTTTCCGTAGAATATTTCATCATTGAAGATAACGGTCGCTGTTGTATCACTTTTTTGAAGACTTGATGCCTGCAGTAAAGTAGTACTACCTGTTGCATTTTGAAGAATTATGGATTTTAAAAAGTGCACACATGTAATTAAAGACTTCTGTAGTTTGTATGCCAATGGCATGATTATTCATAATAACTAAAAATAACTACCAATTTTTTAACCTATTGCCCAGCAGTGACAGATCACTGTAAACAAGCCTTTCCTTTGCTATCATGGTGGTTGTTTCATGGAACCTAACTGGCCAGCCATGTGTATCCAAAGGATGGATGACCGTGTGACTCCCGCGGTCTTACAGAGCAACCTGACATCCCTCAGTCTGGCCATCCTGCCCTGGGCTGTAGCTCCTCCACGGTGTACCAGCACTACTGATGACTTTTTCTGTGATGTTGCCATAAAAGTTGGTGAGTTTGCCGCTGGTTTGAGTATGCATAGCTCTGCACAACCATTGTTAGTGTATGTTTGCACTGCCCGTCCACAAAAAAAGATCACCATTTGATTTTAAATCGGCAAATACTTCAGAGCTAAAGATCATTATTACAGGTAGTTATGTTACGCAGCAATAAAGTGAAGTCAGCTGAGTAGCTGAATCTTCTGAGTGGTTAGGTTATCCCACCAAAGCATTTTTTCTTTCCTAATGCCATGGCCATATTGCAGGAGGAGAATGCCAAGATTCATCGCGTCTGAATCCTCAAAGAGTGATTCAGAGAGCGTGAGAAATCATTTTCACACATGAAAGGGCCACCACAGAGTCTTGACCTTAACCCCATTGAAAGTCATTGAGATGTCCAGAAGAAGACTTTGCAGAGTGGTTCAACTCGCCTATCATCAATACAAGATCTCGCCAAGAAATGAATGCAAATCAGGATGAATAAAAAATGTTGCGATCTTGCATAGTGGAAATAATGGATTGAAAATTACATGATGAGCGAGGTTAAGGGCAGTGCAGCGAAATATTAAAGTGTATATAATCATACAAAAATCAAAAACAAAAAAATTCACTGGATTAATACTTGTCCAACATATTTGCATACATTGTGTCTTAGATTCAAGAGGAGGATTAAGAGGGTGTCTTTAGTGTTCCACGCTTCCCTGTGTAAGAGTGACTTCCTGCCTTCATGTCCCTCAGGTGTGCCCTGCTGTATTGTGGGTGTGTGTAGCCTGGCAGCTCTGGATGCCCCCAGGGATGCGATGACAGGTGCCGTCTGGTTTTAGTGGCACTAGCCTAGCCATAGCTGCCTGCCTGCCTTCTGTACAGGCTGCCGGATGATAGCTTGATCACAGGCCTTCAGCTGTAGCCCCCACTGGCACTGTAGGTTCTTTCTGCCCCCCCCCCTATTCTATCTTGGATTCCAAACTCCTTTATAGCCCCACCCTTACCTCTCCGCACCCTCAGTACTCCCACATTGTGCCCTGCTTTTTCATGTAAAACTCGAACCCTGGCCCTAGCAGTTTGAGGCAACAGTGCTAACCATGGTGACCAAAAGACCCAATATTGGGTAAGTTGCCTTTAAGGGTTGCTGTTGGATACAGTGGTGATGTCACACATGCTGTTGGATACAGTGGTGATGTCACACATGCTGTTGGATACAGTGGTGATATCACACATGCTGTTGGATACAGTGGTGATGTCACACATGCTGTTGGATACAGTGGTGCCCTGCTTTTTTATGTAAAACCTTCCTGCACATTGAATCTAGGAGCCAGGGGGCATTTTTTTTGGGGGGGGGGGTGGGAAGCATTTATCTTTCCCTTTCTGACCTTGGTAATGCTTATTAACTGAGCCTCCACTCCTGGCAGATGGCTTGCAGTCAGTCCTCCTTCCCCTTTCTGGCTGGTTAGTGTGTTTGTGTGTGTTTTTAGTGCAGTATGAGGACAGTGAAAGGACATCGTAAGTCAGTGACTATCAAATCCTCCATGGTAACTGGTTTTGACTTTCCCCCAAAAATCGTTTCTGCCCCACCCTGGTGCCTTACTCTGGGTGGGATTGGGGGTGAGGGCGACAGGCTTCGGTCAGCTTTGATACGGTTCCACGCTCCTCATATCCCACTCCGGCCTTGGCAACAAATCACATTAAATCGTGCCGTAAGCGCCGAACACCGAGTTACCGGACCCTGGGCTGTGCGTCTTGCCACACCGAAACCCGGAGACCTGGAAAGACACAAGAGTTCCCACAGTGAATCCCGCAGTACAGGCTGAAGGGGGGGGCTGGTGGTCACCGGCCGCCTGCTGGATTTATTGCTCTCTGCACCCCCCAAGCTTCCAGGGAAGGGAGGGCAGAAAAGGACCCCCCCCCCATTCTGCCCATCCTCACATGGGTGCATTTAAATAATTGAGGGGCTAAACAGCCACATTAGGCATGTCTGCGCAGTGCCTACGGGCCCCGGAACGCGCCTGCGGTGACGTCTTTGTCGAACCGCCAGTCTGTGTGTGTGTGTGGGGCAAGCAGAGGGGGGGCACTTTCGCCAGTTCCCCTCCTCATGTCCCCCCCCCCCCGCCTCTCTCCCTCAAGGTAGTAATTTTGTGCCACGTTAAGGAATTCAGCCCCATTCAGCGCCGGCCGGCATTTCCATAATCTGCCGCCTCCTCGGACTGTTGCGGGCCGGCGTATCTGAGTGGGGGCCCGCGGACAGGCGGGGGTAGCGTGCCGGCTGCCCGTCTGTCACGGCCCGGTGCTGTCAGACTGAGGCGGAGCAGTGCCCCCACCCGCCGCCGTTCCCTTACCTCGTGTCAGAGCGCAGATGCCAGACTCCTGTCTGCTGACGTATTAGAAACACAGTGGCACTGTGTGGCCCGTATGCCACTGCCAGCACGTGAGGCTGACCGCGGATGCGTACGTGCGCGCAGCGAGCTGCGTGGTCACCGGGGGGGCGCCGCGTATGCTGACGCCGACTTGCACTAATCTGAAAGCTCCCAGTTTACAAATCGAAATCCTGCTATCCAATTGAGCTAATAGAAGGACTTGAATGGGATAATAAGATATTGTGTAATGCCTTGTAAAAAGGCTGTAATGCCGTGCTGGTGCTAGTGTGGGGCCTCTGAAGACGGGGCCCTGCCGGCTGCACCGATTACGGGGCCCTAGCCGCTGCCTCGGCATGGGGGGGGGGGGGGGAGGCACAGCTCAGCCATCTACCTCCATCAAGTCTCTGTGTCCTGCCACCAAGCTAGTGGGCACTCGGAAACGCGGGGGGAAAGCACTGTGAGGGGCGCAAGGCAGGGTTGATGCCTTCCATAACAGTGACGTGTGTGTTTCTTATAGTGTGTGATTGTCTTCTTAGGGACAGGGTGCCTATGGTGACGTGTGTCTTTTCGTATGTTGCTGTGTGTGGGGATTTATTTAGGGGACGTTCATGCACGTGAGGCTCTGTCCGTCTATACATCTGCAGAATGCCTACAGCTTGACAGCATTATTGTGGGGGTGATTTGAGTTGGCGTGAGTGCGGCACCCCGGCTCCGGTGCTCCTTAATTAATCAGCGGCTTCCAAACAAAGCAAGGGCACCTGAAACTGGTATGAAGGAAGATGCAATCCCATCAGGCTGTCATTGGACCTTCGGACACAGCTCCTGACGTGCCGCAACCGGCGATTACGCAGTGGTATGGAGAAGGGACAGGTGGTGAGGAAATCGCTGAGTAAAGCGATTAAGCCTGTCTGGGTAGTGCTCGTGTCAGGTTAGTATGGGCTGCTGTGGAGTAGCAAGGGGATCACAGATCGTGTTCAGTTTAGCCTGATGTCTGTTTATGTATGTGTGCCCCCTAGCAGTTTTATTTCGCCTTCGTCTGTTTTGCTGCGTGTGTGTAGTCCCAACCCTCATGCTCTTAAACCTGTGTCTGTGTGTGTTTGTTCTTGGGCCGCCAGTCCCCTGTTTTGTAGGGACTGCATGCGCCATGTGTCTTCCTGGGCGTACCGTATCTGGTGCGTCTGTCCACTGGGGAGGGCTGATCAGCAGTCTGCAGGCCCCCTGTGGAGGGGCTACGGGGATTAGGGCTAAATCCTGCCCTGCCAGATGGGCGCCACGCTCCCAGCAAGAAACCTCCCACCCTCGGGCAGGGCCAGCCTCTGGACGCTAGGATCCCAGCCCAGGGGCGAAGGCAAGTGGGGGGGGGGGACTCCCTAACATGTATTCCCGACATAACCCAGCAGTGAGATGGGTGGACTGTTTGACGCTGTGCAACAAGTCAGTGCGGTAACAGTGCTCCAGCTCTCTGGAGTTGTTCTTAAAGCGCTTGGGAATGAAATGTACATGGGGATTGTGGGAAAATGGAGTCGTCTGGCCTATCAGTGCAATCTAGAGAAGACAAACAAACTGTGCGTAAACTGTTTACTGTTTTTGGTTCAGGTGTCCAGCAGATAGGGTAGCACTGAATGACTTCAATCAAAAGGCAGTCCGATCTAGTTCCAAGATAGGACCTGCTGTTGAATCATTGAACCAGGTACTTACCCTGAGTGTTTTGTCAGCAACACAACTATCCATTCATTTACTGTAACCGCTTGTCCTATTCAGGCTCCCAACGGGTCCCAGAGGCTACAGGTTCAAGGCAGGGAATAAGCCGACCCATCGCAGGACACTGTTCACTCACACAAGCACACCCATGGGCAATTTGGTAACTCCAACTAACCGCCACATGTTTTTGGACTGTGGGGGTGGGGGAACTGGAGTACCCAGAGGAAACTCCACGACGACACGGGGAGAACATGCAAACTCCACACACACAGAGCCATGGCGAAGACAGAATCCTGGCCCTAGCAGTTTGAGGCAACAGTGCTAACCATGGTGACCAAAAGACCCAATATTGGGTAAGTTGCCTTTAAGGGTTGCTGTTGGATGCAGTGGTGATATCACATATGCTGTTGGATACAGTAGTGATATCACACATGCTGTTGGATGCAGTGGTGATATCACACATGCTGTTGGGTTCTGTAAGTCATAGACACCCTTGCTGGTCCTCGGCTCTCCTGAGATCTGTCCTACAGTGATCTTCAGTTCTTCTGGGCGCTTTCTTCAGCTAAGAGGAGGATACCAACCTCCAAGTAAGTCCCCTCTCTCCTCACAAGTGACTTTAGTGGACTGTCGTGTGTGCCAGTCGTTCAGGTCAGCACTAATTCCAGCTTCACTTGTTAATCAGCATATTTCTCAGCCTGATCCAGGAAGGTGAGGCTGGATCTGTGTCAGTGTCTGATCGTTCAAGATCAGGAAAGGCCAGACTTTGATGCTGTTTTTAAATCTGGCTTTTTTTGGCTGGTGTGTGGTCGGTTCGCTTCCAAACACTCATCACTGAAAATCATTTTATTCTTTTGGAATCGGAAAAAATAATTTGGTGCCTTTGCAAGCCCAGAGAAACTGGCACTTATCAGCATTAACTGCCTTGCCTTGCGAGGCCCTGTGTCGAGAAAGGGGGCGTGTGCCAGCCCCCGAATCATCAGCACGCATCGGAAATACACTTGGGACAATAGAGCATCATTTGTACAAATCATCCGATTCCATTTATTCACTGAAATCCCTCTTTAGGTCTTATCTGATCCAGGCTCTGCTCTCGCCCATAATTTAATCCTGCCACGGCAAACTTCACAGGACTATTTTAAAAGACTCGCTTTTCCTCACTTGACCCAGTCTCCTCTGGCCTTGGTCGCCCCCCCCGAATGTTATGTTCAGAGGCTTTCAAGTGTGCCCAATTTAAAATCTTCTGGTTTTCCTGAACTTTGAACTCCAGAATCCATTTGGAGCATGAAATTCCCAATGCACATCTCTAGAGAAGTCCCATTGGATTGTAAATGTCCATGTCGCACAGAAAGTGTGTCACAAACCTACAGAAATGACTCTGGTTGATATTTTTTGATGTGGCTCTGCCTGCATGACACCTTATTAATTCGATTGTAAATAAAGTGTAAATAAATTTTCAGTACAATCGATTATTCCGTCAGTAAGGATTCTGTTGGGGTGCAGCCAGCATCGGCTGATAAGAATCTTCATTTGCGTTCTGAACCTTGCTGGTTCATGTCCTATGAAAGTAGCTTTTGTGACAGTTAAACTGGTTTTTCCCGTGTGTATTGATGCTTAAAATTTGGACAAAAGACTTACCCAAAATGGGCTCTGCTTCTGCAGTATCAACTGAGGAAAAGTGAGTGTGGAAGCACTTTGCGGAGAGCACAGCCAGTGTCGCAGGCACAGACACGCAGTGCACATTCCTCACCCCCACAGCACAGAGTCTCGGCTTCTCACGTGCCTGTTTCTCTGGTTCCCAGGTCAAGATGAGGGTGTGAGCGATCATGGGTTTGGGGATGAACAGCTACTTTTTTCCTGATCAGCCATTTCCATTTGATTGCAGGCTTCACTGCCAGAGAGACACGGCCCTCAAACCTGTAGAACATTTTTGTTTTGTAGCAAGAGATTCGCCCGGCGGGAACATGATTACAAACGCAGGGATACCGATTGGCATGGCATCTTGCTGGCGTGTCCATGGTGACCGTAGTCAGGCGCCTTTCTGCACTGTTGTTATAATCCCCCAGCTCTCTGACCTGTTTACCCCAGCCCACCTGCATCGGCTGCCTCAGTACTGGTGGCCTACGGACCTCTGCAGCTGCATTCCAGAAAATGCCTGGAAACTGATTAAAAGGGACATGTGTAAATAAATACGTTCCTTTAAACACCCCTTTCAACAGACCAAGTTTCCAACTTTAGGGTTTCTCTCTGTCCTTCCTGAAAAACTTTAGTGGCCACCCCCCTGCCCCCTGTGATGTCACTTCCTCCGTTAAAAGCAGAGTCCCGTGCAGAGACCCTGCGAGTTGAGAGCGGCTGAAGGAAGACGCGCTGTTGTTCTTGAAAAGCTGTGTTTATCCGGGATTAGAGACTCAAAAATGTTAATAATTGTTGCTCAAAGAACTGCAGAGAGGCGCTTCCCTAATCCCGTAATCAGGCATTACACCTCTGAGTGTGCCCGCACCCCAGTGCCTCTGAGCCCCTGCCATGCTTTCCACTGCCGACTGCCCTTCGCTCACCCCTTCTGCCAGCCAACACCCCCTCCTCCATCCCACACGGCCCTCTCTGCCTCCACGCCTAACCCGCCCCCACCACCCATGTTCTTGGGCATTGATACGTAATGGCCCCACTGACAGCCCGGTACTTGGGGTCGCCTGGCGCCCGATAAGATGCAGACATGCAGAATCCCCTCGCACAGAAACGTGCCTGCCCACAGACATACCGGTCATAACATATAACCATGTAGTGACCCCCAGTGCGAGGGCCATCCTGGTGGCAAATGAGCTGAGGCCTTTGGCGCACCCTGCTGGGTGGCTGTGACACTGACCGCTGCACCCCCAGTGTTGTGGCGAGGGGTGTGAAGCATTTGGCTCTCGCAGTGTTCCTGCTCTAAGGTATCTAAAGGTCTATGGTGTTCCTCAGCGCCCTCTCCTGGTTGGTGGTTGGGTGTGGGGTGTGGGCCCCTCTTGGCTCAACCCAACCCTGTCAATAACAGACAGAAGGCACGCTAGGGGCCCAATTGGTACCCTTTCAGAGGGCAGCGGGGTTGCAGAAACATTATTCCTGGGTTTGTCTGTGGCCCGCAGCAGTCTGGGTCTGGAGGTCTTCATAGCTGCTGAAGTCAGGCATGTGTCACACAGCCCCTTCAGATGAGACAGAAACCTGCTGAGAGTGACTGACGGGGGGGGCGGGGGGGATGATCTTTAATAATGTTAGAAAAAAGCTCCAAAAGTCCTGCTCCGATGATGCCACGCTGACTCTACTCTGTTTGTGTGAACATTTCTAGAGGAAAAGGGAATTTTAAATTGAAGGAACTCCACTGTAATAATCATGATAATAATAATAATAATAATTATTATTATTATTATTATTATTGTAAAAATCAAGGTGATTCCAGGATTTATTTCCACCGCTCATCAGAGACTGGTCAGGTTCTCTTTTGGGTTAAAGTGACTCCTTTGGCAGAATGTGTCTTTCAGTTGGGTTGTATTTTGGGGTTCGATGCCTTCTCTCCCTCCCTGTTTTGTTTTCCACGCGCAGATCCATTGTTTGGAGGAAACGCGTGTTTGTTTGTCATCCCTCCCCCTTGTCCACTGCCGTCCTGGACGGGGTGAGGCGTGAGATCAGCTCTGCGGGGATTAACCTGGGGAATTTAATTAGTGAAGCTGTCGTCCCTGTCCTTAACAATTCAATCTGCCCCGGCTGGGTCGGGTCTGGGCCTGCGACTTGCCGGCGACGCGAGGTGCTTGCTTCAGCTGGGGGGGGAGCCATACATGTTTCACAAACAGATTAGTCCAGCAGCTTGAGGCCCCCAGGGGGATGGGATGCTTGGAGGATGGTTAGAGATGCACAGCAGATCGGCTGGAGTTGGGGGGGGTGGCTGGCCTGAGTGCGTGCCAGCTCATAGTGGCATGCCCTCCCACCCCCTCCACGCCCACCCCCACCCACAGCCCACTGGTCTTGTGCTGGGATGGGTGGCTGTCATTCGCTTGGAGCCCTGCAGCTCAATCTGAAGGCCACACTGCTGCATTGTAATCCCCATGCTAAGCTCCCCATTAACCCATCTGGGACGCTCCCCCAAAATACCCCTGACCCCAAATACATAAATGTGCACATGATTATTTTGTCCACCCCGAGTAGGAAACGTGCTTCGCCTTGTGGGCACCTGCCACACGCTTGCCGAGGGAGATGGCAGAGAACCGCAGGCACTGAGGCACATAACCACGTGATGCTATGCTGCATGATGTGGGTCTGAGCCTTAAACTGGCTGCCTCTTGGTAAAAGCATGATATTCACCAGTTTCCTGCAGGCCTTGGCTTATACCCGTACTGACCAAACTCCTCTGTCCACAGTGATCTTTCCTAACCCCCCCCTTCATCCTTCATGCCTCCTTTAAGGTAGGCACACATCCAAGCAAGTGACTAGGCTAGATAATTCCATCAATGTTCTCTCAAGCAGCAGGTGGTTTGATGGTACTCTGTAAATACTGTATTAGCACTGTGTTGGTACTCTGTTAGTACTGTGTTGGTACTCTGTTATTGACATGACAGTTTCTATTGTATTATATGGCATATATGTAACATGTTCCTTAACCTGATGAAACTTACATCAGACATATACTGTGAAGATCCATGTTGATCAGATATGTTTTTTAAAGGTAGTCATTGTTTGATTTTGCTAATTGTAGCTTTTTCTCTGTAATTCCTTTTATATTTATATAAATATAACATGTTCCCTCAAAATGTGTAAAAATCAGGAAAAGCCACTACGGGATTTTCAGACCACTTGTGTCTGGATGTGAAACTGTGTTTAATGTCTTTTACGAGCTTGCGGTAGAGTTTTCTCAGTCTGCTAGCCGACACGTAGAAATCTGGAAACTGCCCCATTGTGTGTTTCTTGGAACGTGAAGGTCATCTCTGACATTTTCATTATTACGGAAAAAAACAGCCAATGTGGCACATTAAGTCATAACTGAAGTCAACCGAATTTGCCGTTGAAGGACACAGATGTCTATGTGGGAATGTAGGTTTCGGGGGGGGGGCTGGT
>JAABNX020000030.1:2290449-2323138 GCA_015163995.2 Mormyrus lacerda | reverse complement strand
GCTGGTGTGGGGGGCGGGGGGGTTCCGTGGGCATAGGCATCAGGGGGAGGATGGGCAGTTGGAACAAGGGAAGAGCCCTGCTGTGCATACAGGCAGGGGGGTGGGGGGGGGATGGACCACTTGTTCACCTTCTCTTTCCTCACCACCCCCCAACTCCCCAGTGGACCAGCCCACTCCTCATGCCTCTCTCCATTCAACACTGTGTCGGTGTGCCTCTAATTAAGGCAGTGGGGTCTTAACGAGCTGGGGCCCGGGCTCATTAGTGAGCCTGTTCCGCCACCCCCCTTACAAGAAGGGTTAGCCTATGGGGACCATAGAGAACAGCTGATCCAATCAGCCGGCCCCCCTCCCCTGTACAGGAGTGAAGGACCTGCTCCCCATGTACTGACACAGTGCCGCCAGCCCCCACCAACCTCCTCCCGACCTCTGAATGTACACATGACCACAGACAGTCATGATCTTACAATCACTTAAGGTGCCCTTTAAAAGCTTACTGCTGGCTTGTATATACAGTGAAGTAGCCCATGATCTCAGTCATGTCCAATCAGCAATATCTACCAAGAAAACTACGGCGGTCACAGTGTCCTAAATTTGCGGAAACTCATAATATAATACAGAATATCGCTTAAACTGTTACAGGTATCTGTTTGGTAATGCATATATCAGACAAGCGTAATTCATCTACATGAAAATTAATTGCTCATTTTTATAAACTTTACATATATGAATTTATTGGTAATTTATAATTAATCAAATATTTTCTGACCTGTTATTTTTTTCAGGTTTTACAGATGCCTACATTGAGAGAGAGGTGGATATATTAGTATTGATATATTTTAATATATGTGTATCTGTTGTTGTTTTTATTGTCATTACCGTTGAGAGGCCCTTTGTTTCACATGTTCGGTCAGCCACGGCCATGCCCACCCCCCTCAACAGCTCAGCTGTCCGCCTGCCCTCTGCCTGCCTGTTCCTTTTTAATGGAAATGGCCAAACAAATGCCTGTTTTTGTTTACGAAAGTAGGCCAAAGAGCCACCGGCGGGTGAGAGGGGAGCCGTGGGCTGGGGCGGCTCAAGCCGCCCTCACACGCGCAGACTGAGCACAGACACGTCACAGCAAACAAAAGCAACAATGAGTCCAGACTGGACGTGCGTTTGGGGGGGACCTGGACAGCAGAGGAGGCTGTACTCACAGGCACAGAGGCAAATAACACACACACACACACACACACACACACACACACAAACCAGTGTTTGCTGATAACACACACACACACACACACACACACACACACACACACACAAACCAGTGTTTGCTGATAACACACACACACACACACACACACACACACACACAAACCAGTGCTTGCTGATAACACACACACACACACACACACACACACACACACACACACACACAAACCAGTGCTTGCTGCATGTCTTACTGGATATATGAGAAACACATTGCAAACACCAGAAAGATCCTAAATCCAGGTGTTTAAGTACATATTCACAAATGTGAACCTGTTTGCTACACAAACATGCTCATAAATAACTCTCAATGCAGGCTCTCAGGAAAAGTTAGAAAAAATTCATATGATACAGAGATGTACAGTTCTATATTTTCACAATTGAATAGGTAGTGTTATAATCATATATATATATATATATATATATATATATACACACGCATATATATGAATATATATATATATATTTTTTTTTTTTTTAATACCGGATGTGCAGTATTTGTAGTGCCAGTTCTCACCCCATTACTCACTACCGGTACATTATAAAAGGTGCCAGTATGTAGGAAATGTTCCCAGTAATCTTCAGAGAAAAACCCACTTCAAGCATGTGTGTAATATACAGTCTTTGAGACCCTGAATATATGTGAAGATGCTACATTGTATTACTGATGTGGAAGCATGTTTACCTTGAATTTCATCTCCAGTCGGTTTTTAATCAGTTGTCATTTTTAAAAAGGAAACACGTGTTTACCTTCAGAAATAACAGCGGCTCGTCTGCACTCCCTCTCCAGTATATTTGCTCCACTATATTTTTATTGACGTTTGCGTAATCCACTTTTTTTCTTAATCCGCAATCCAGGTGGTGGGGATGTGCTGCTGGGGCCCAGGGTTCTTCCTGGATGGGGTGTGACATCACTACAGACACCCTCAGCCCCTGCCGGGGGCACAGAGCCGACCCAACACATAACCAGGCCGTGACTCTCTAATAACCAAGGCACACGTTTAACCCAGCACCAGATGACATGAGCTCCTAAAGCTTTTTGCTTTTGTTGTTTTACATTTATCAATATTTCCGTTGTCTAACAAATTTATCATTGTTCTTCATGTGCACTTTGTGACAAATTATAATCATTTATAAACAGACTGTGCCTATTAGTTTCTGTAGTTGGAAATGCCATGAAGAATATCCGTGTTTTTCCTTCCATTTATAGCTGCAAAAGCAGCTTTAAGACTCTCCCCGGTCGGCTGCGTTGTCCCTGCATCTCATTTGTCTCTATAGTGTGATGCCGCATAGCTGAAAGTGTCAGTGCCGCAGTGATGTGAGGCACAGGGGGTCTTCTACAGATGAACTGGCCGTCTGGCTGGATCCCATCTTCCTCATAGCTGAGCCTAAAGGTGTGCAAACCATTGCCGGTTATTATGAAAAAAACAGTACCATATGCATGCTATCATTGACTGATCTGTGATGTCTTCTGATATGCACCTTGTGAGTATAGACCCCACAGAGGCACACCTGTGGTCATCAGGCATGTAACAGGCAGTCAGCTTAGTGCCCTTTAGTTTTAGAGCTTGAATCCTGGTTCCCCCATGGTCTACAAAACCTACCGAGGTGGACCTGATGGTAGGATTTACCCCATAAAATAATCCTGCTGAAATGTAACCATTTATGTCCTCAAGAACTGGAGAAGGTAGTGGGCGTTGGGCAGGTATCTGATCTACACCATGATGTACTGGAGAGAAGATCGTGGCTCTGTACGGTAGTCAAACTTATGAAGGACTTCTGTAACCCCACGATGTGTCATGGTAGGTTCCAGAGTCCCATTGCATGTAACAAAAGGGGCTCAACTTCTCAAATTGCATGTACCAAAGAGCAGAACTCACCTTCCCAAAGTTCAGGTGCACCATGACTGACTTTATTGTCTCAATTAAGTATAAATGTAAAAAAGTGTTTTTTTTTTCTGTAATGTAGGCTTTCAGTTTTTATACTTTTTAAGTTCTAATCACAGGACAATAGCTTGTTTCTGCGCCTGAGATGCAGACCTGCTGCCACATCAATGGAGCAAAGAGTGTCTTAGTGTGTTTGGCACCTTTCATGTCACTAGCGGCACGCAAGACACACGCACAGACGCTCCCTGACACACGCGCAAAGGCACGTGACACGGCAGGCGGGGCTCTGGCAGCTTCCTGTCGCCTCCCTCCCAGGAAAGCAGGTAGCCCTGGCTGGTGTAAATAGCCTCTTTTTCCAGGCTTGGGTGATGTCTAGCTGGTGCTGAAGGATCCAAACAGGTAAGCGTGGAGAAGTAGAGGTGCTGGTGGCGGTGATGGCGGGGGGGGGGGGGGTTGTTTGGAGTGCATCTGTCTCCATGCCTGGCGACTCCCTCGCTTAGCCACCTCCCCATCTGCTCTCTGGAGAGAGGGAGGGTGGAAACCAGGAGAGAGAAAATAAAAAAGACAAGAGGAAGTCGAGGTTGACAGGAGGAGCAAGAGAGGAAATGAGAACCAGGCCAGATTGACACACAGGGATGACAGATTTGTGAAGAGGTAGACAATGGGGGGAAGGGGGGGGGCATTTCTTGTTCATAACCCCTTAAGTACATTGCCCATAGTAGACACCCTGGCAGGCAGCCAGTGAGGGGGTTCACATGAATGGGGAGTATCTCCACAAATCGAGTGCCGGTTTACCCCGGACATCTGCACCGGTTAAGAGGGCAAAAAGACACAAAATGAGGCCCTTGTTTTCCTGCATGTGGGGCATATTCTATTGAACAGGTGTATTCGGCACAGGCGCAAAAGAACAGCATGCTCACATGCTGAGGACAATGGACGTCAGACTGCTTCATCAGCCAGTCAATGGGTGCGACCTTCAGGCTAAACAAGCATGTCAATGACATAGACGTCAACTGCCCCCAAAGGGACTTGCATCATAATTGGATCTCAAAGTACCTTTGGAATATGTTTCAGCACCCAGTTTAGTCTGCTCAAAACCACATTTCTTTTGTAGTTTATTTATTCTTTTTCCTTCTTGTTAATTCAGGGGGGTGCAGTTTATAATCAAGTTCTAAATTCATATGAACTGATGCTTTAGTGTGTTGCAGCCCAGCTTCAACCTGCAGGTGACCAGAGTCACGATAATAATAATACTGTCTCGTCTGGGTGGGAGGGGTCCGGTTCTGGGGGCCCAGAACCTGAGGAGCATGCACAGTGAGATGATTGTGAGCAGGAGGGCCACACTCCCCATCCTGCCTAATCCTGTCTTAGCTCAGCGGGGGGGGGGTGCAAAGCGGGTGGCGGCTAGCGGGGGTGTGACAGCTGGAGCCGCGTACCCCAACCTCACACAGTAAAATAATTAAAACCCTCAATGTGAAATGAATCTGCAGGAGGAGGGTAGCTAAAGGGACATTCTCCTGTCCTCTTTCCCTCCGTTTTCTCCTGTTGGCCCAATAGCTCTGCCAGTGTACAGTATCTCTTCCTAGTTTCTAAAATCCCAGAACTCCATTTCCCAGAATGCACAGTTAAAATTCCCCTCACTTCCCAGCCATTTATTATGCTGTTCAGACTTTTAACAGAGCCTCCCCAACTATGTCTATAGTATGTCTACATCTTCCTGTCTCTATCTCACCTGTCCCACATGATGGCAAATCTATCTCTTTGGCTATTGTGTATCTTCCCTTGTCACTAGGGTCCAATGTGCTGGCAAAGTCTGCAGAGCTGAGCTCCTCCATGTGGACCACCGTGGAAGCTGAGGATGTCCCTTGGTGATCGTGTCCTCCCCACTGTTTCTGAAAGTGGCCTTGGGGTGTGACAGTATATTCTGATCCAACCACAATTAAACCCTCGGGAACTCAGAGCTTGTGCTGGGCTTCACTCGAAATGAGGCAGGTACCAGAAGCAATGTTAATTGCATCCTCAAATGCAAGACCAGGTTACACAGCCTTTCATGGAGATAATGAGGTATTCCTGGGGGTGCACTCTTCCCCTCCATCCTAAACAATTTGCAGCCTTTTGAAGACCAATTATGAGCTCACAGCACACTGCATAAGGAAATGGCAGTGAGATAAATGACATAAGGGCCACGTTGTGATGCCTTTGTCATAAAAAGGACAGTATCTGCTCTGAGAACATCCAGGCCAAAATGCTTAAGCAAGCCTTTCTTCATATGCACAAATACACACTTAATTCCAAAACACCAGCGGCCGCTATGTTATCCTATTTCGGCTTTTTAAGTCCCCGTAAAAAAAGCACCCAAAAAATATCAAACCCTTCTGCGTATACTGGTGCCCTGTCTATCGTGTATCCTGCCTGTACATGTCACTGTGGAGCTCCTCAGTACTTTTATGTAAATATGTGAGTGAAGTGTAACAGAAACACGACGACTACTACTAGGCTACTACTAAAGAAATAACTATTAGTTACTATAAATAGGAGCATGATTGTTGGTATTTTAGTGAATGCCCGGTAATTTAGTAGTTTTATTATCAGCTACGCAATGAATGAACAGGAATTCGCCTTTAAAAAACAGAAGGGAGCCCGTTCGTTTGCGTAACCTCCATGGAAATGAAAGGACAGTCGGGCGCCGCCGATAATGCCCGCAATCGCTGACTCATCGAGAGCGAGCCGCTACGGTCGTATCCCGAACAACTCAAAGTAACAGTTGTCCATCTAGGGGGTCCCTCGGCTATAATCTGTTTGTCTCATCTAATTAATTACTATTTCCTGGTACGCTTTCTCGCGAGTGTATCTTGTTTGCAGGGGCTTAAGAGGCACAGAGACTTCATTAGAAAGGTGTAAATTATGGGAGAGACCTCTTTGTGCACCTGCTTAATTGGGCTAATGAAGGGCCTCGGTGGGCTCGTAGCTCTGCTTATTGACGGTCTGGGCGAAAGAGGAGCGGTAATTAAATCTAAAAAGCCCAGTCTCATCCTTTTCTCCCGGTCTCACGGTAACAAGGCGAGTACATATGCGGCGTGACTGCGAAGCCTCTTCCACTCCATTTGCCATCTCTGTTGATCGGTAATAGTATGCTTCCCTCCGCCCATTATTGTTTTATGTGACCAAGGTTAATTTTATTAAGGACCATGTATTTATATGGTTACTGATCACAAGAAAGCAAGCAACCTGGGGAAGCGCGATCTGCGGGGGGGCTCGCCCCTACCCAGGCCAACAGGTCCCTGGTCTTGTTATTTTCCCGCAGCATTGATTATAGTTTGTTATAAAGCATTTCATTGCCTAATACAAAACTACATGAATTTAATGCAAAAATAAGCAATTACAAATATTATTTTTTGCAATTAACGTTTGTACGTGGTTTGAACCAGTTTCAAATTATTTATGTCTCTCGTCTCTGTTCCTTTAGTTTGTAAAACACTAACGGTTAGTAGCCCTAAAGCCTTTGTTACAGGTTCATTAAGAAATAAAGGACCTTTATGGCAGAGGTTTGTGTGCCTACTTGAAGTTGCCGTGGCTCGCTGTCAAGTACTCTTCATCAAAGGAGGGACAGGCCCGACATAATTACTGGGTTATTTAAACTTTATCAGCTCGAGTAATTTATCTAGATATCTACAAGAACAAATACTTAAGTCCTGTAGATTTGCTTTCTTGCACGATCTAAAAAGATCTTCCGTCGTAACACAGGCTAAATAGTATGGTAAAAATAAATATTAATTGTCGATGATGTTAGGCTACATATTTACAAAATGCAATAGTTTTAAAAGAAACTTTCAGGGGGAGCTGCTGGTAAACAATAAGATCAATTTTAAAACTCGAATTATCTTATGTCCATAAACAAACATGGGGGATGGTACTTGCGATTACAGATAAGATAATTGAGGGCCATTAACTGCGCATTTTGCTGATAAAATTAACACCTGTAAACAGATGCACCTATTAGATGGATTAAGGTTTGGTTTGGGGGGCTATCGAACGCGACAGCCACACCCACTGCACCAAAATATACATGGCACTACACATTAGTTTTCAAGTAAGCGAACTTGGTTGAAATATCATTTCATCTTCATGTACTGCATTATAGGATTCAAGAAACACTACCGAACAGAAAAATACTTGTAGTTTAGCAAAGCTAATATGTCAGCTATTTGTGGGATATTTAAGTGATTTACTTTGAGTATTATAAAATTCAGTTTCGCAACAATGAATAAGTTCATTAATTTCAGACGCCATATCTTGTACGCCTAAGGAGAAGGAATCTGTTAACTGTTTTACACTCACTATTCTGCATTGTTTCTTTGAACGACAGGAATTGGTTACCTATGTCAAAAAAATCTGCGCGAATATTTAAAATCGGATTTTATCCTGAAACCATTAGTTAAAGAAATTGTGCGATGCATGAAAAGTTTAATGTGCAACTTGTTTTGGAGGGACTAAATTTGCCTGTAGGTGTCAGTCTTGATCACGTGGTTGTTGTGTACGCAGTATTTGGGGATTTTCTGTAATGTAGTCTACAGGTTCGCCCGTCACGTAATGTCATACAGCATGTGAATTTGAGGCGATTAGTGAGTTTTTAGACACTTTCAGCGGGATCCCTCCGCCTGGTGGGCGGACTGGAAACCATTAGGGCCATCTACTCGGAATGTTTGCTGATGAGGCGATTATCACTTGGCCGGACCCAATTTGGACGTTATACTCTCCAAGAGGCATTGGTTTGTAGAGTGTTTGCTATGTATTGCCACTGGAAGCATATAATCTTATATCAAAATATTTCCATTTGCCTTAGTGAGAAACAATTAATCGATGTCCATTCAATGGCGATGATATCCGTTCGGGATACCCTCTTCAATAACTAGGTATTATGTTTGCGGAGAGAATTAATATTAAAATGTTACTTTTTAACGTACCTCGAGAATGCCTACTTATGTCTTTTTTCTAAATTTCCGAATAAAACAATATTGATATTTTAAGAATAATGGGAAACATTTTTCCCCCCCTTCGCTTTTTAAATTGATTTGCATGCCAAGCAATACTTCTCTCAAAATAAGGATTATGGTCTTTGAAACTGGCCCTCAAAAGCATATTTTATCATTGACGATGGCTTGGAATCAAGCTTGATTTAAGGGTACTATAATGGATTAAACTGTTATTATATGGATGAAAAGTCTTATTGCTTTTAAATAATTATTAATTAGGTAGAGCGTTTACATAACTCCAATTTAGTTAAGTCATAAAAATAAAACATCATACATATACACTATATTCTACTTTAACAAGGCCGTTTTTGTAATTCCAGATTTCCAGTAATAACTGATAATTGTTTAATATACTTTTTATATAAGAATAAGTTCTCGAGGTCTAAAAGTAATTTATAAATTCAATATAACGCAAAGAAGTTTACGCAGAATCCGGTTATCTTGAGTATGGTTATTTGAAAATCAATTAGTCAGCCGGTTAATTTTTATTTTCTGGAATTCCTGTGCTATGATCAAGTGCAACGTTCAACAAGCATCAGAAGAATCAAGAGATGTTATTTGATTTCAAAGAAAAATGTCTTGCCTTTCAAATATAAGACACAGTTGATTTTCTCCAACATAAATTATAATAACTATCGAAAAATGCATATGCATAAACGTAAAAATATTAAAAGTCGATCAAAAAGATCTCTAGCATGTAAAGTTCACAGTACCCACTATCATCAACATCGGATCTCCTGCAGTCGAAAAAAAATCGTATGCTTTTTAGTGTGCTTACCCAAATCCTTTTAGATTTCCTCTTAAAACATTTAAATCTCATACGTATAGCACCCTTTAATTTAATATTTGGCAAGATTATCAATTCATTGGTGGCACAAATTTAAATAACTAATGCACAAAATGTTCTATAGTTCGATAAGCCTGGATAAATGAATGAAAATTATATTTATTGAGTGAGCAGGTTAGATGTGATACTTTATGTTACTGTATTATTACTGGTGGAATGTTATGTTGTTAGTCCCTGTCAATTGACCGTATAATTGCCGTAAGATCTTCTTGTCCTCATTTATATTTACGCGTTTGCATGCTCTCCAGTAAGGATTAAATAGTATCTGCACCCTCTTATCCTTCCATTTGTGCGTAGGATGTTCACAGACTGATGTTTTTGCAGATTTATAAACCTCATCCAGACGATTCTGTTGAGATAAGATGCTTGCTGTCTTCTCGGTGCTTTTGCAATACAATCAAACAAACTGAATCTTGAGATTTCTAGGCCTGCGAGAACCTGACCTACGAGCGAGCATTTAGACCTAATCAATATTGGTGCGCACGGCATTAATCCACCTTGCTGATTACTTAAACTTTTAAAAACTTGCCTAACATTTCGGCACGCCCATAGAAAGCCACGCTCTGTTAAAAAGAAATAAACTGCATCGTTTTTCCTGGCCGGTTCAACAGTATGTGCCGTACTGCACTACTGGCTCCTGTTCTGTTAATCTTCGCAAACAATTAATTTGAGGCCGAAGCTGCCATCTTTATTATCGCGCGAGATTAGACCGAGAGGGCCAAAGAATTCCTCCTGCGGAATTCGAAGCGGTATGAGTAAGTGTAGAACTTGTTTATTTATCTGCATATAAAATATATGTTTCGGGTCTTATAAGATTTGTCTTCGTGGCCCGGAACTGTAGAAAAAGAACAGATTGTGGTTTGCGTTACAGATAAAGACTAGCAGCTTTATATATGTTTGCTTACTTTTTGCTTTATTGTTATTTTAAGCCCGTGGTCCCCAACCTTGAGGAAATTGGGGCAAAAAAGCTACTTATGATGCATATTCATTGCGGGTCCTTTTGTGTGTTAGATCCCCGAAATAAACGTTAGGTTCTTGATACAATTTGATGCGTGTGCATACCAGGGTACTTATAATAATAATAATGGTGATGATGTTGATAAAGACTATAAAAGTAATAGTATTAGTTTATTACCATTACAATCAGTCAAAATATCTAACAAAGTAAGAAAACATATATGTTAAAACGAACTTAAATCTTAAGTATTATCTGAAAATATAAATAAACCTATATCATTACCATTACTTTAAACCATCGTATTATTTAAGTGCATTTTAAGAAGGGACATTATTTGTCATTTTTAGTCAAGTGTCAAACGGAAACCGGTGCAGTATCTATACTGGATGATTGTATGAGATAAACAAAGAAGATATCCGATTGAGAACAGGCTCTTCTATTGAGATTTACGCATAACCGATTCCTAACGACTTACTGGCCTCAAAAGCGTTTTCCTTCTCTAGCTTTAATGACATGGTAATTTATAGACTTATTAGTAACTTTTTTGGAGAAGTGGTTCTCAGGGACCGCTGTAATATCTGGGGTATAGTTCTAATGAAAACCTTAATGAGGTTTTATTGATGAATAACAGTCGATATGGAGCACCTGCTCAAAATGACAAGATGCAGATTACTTTTTATGCACTGCAGTGCGGTATCTTTAAAAAGGTATTATATAATAGCGAAATATTTGCCCCTTTTATTTTTATTTATTTATTTTTATATACTTTTATTTGTGACCTAAAACAATAAAATATGTATCCTGGCTACATATCTACCCATTTTAATTCTTCATAGATTATGAACTATCTTTTTAACTATATTTTATTAGCTTTTAAACAGTTGCAACAGCTCCAACAAATCATTTGGCGCCAAATTTAGAACTGTCTATAATACATAAACGTCACAGGGAATTGAACTATAGAAATGAAGTCTAATAAGGGGTCCTACGTGCATAGCGGTCGCCCTGCATCTGGGTTCATAATCCTTGCCATATAGAGCTACACTTCTTTTTATTCCATATACTTCTTCTGATTCACTACAAATTCACTTCAATTAAACTAAGTTTTGCTGGGCGTACTGGTACTGAAATAGAATATATATATGAAGTCCATGTGTGTCCACGCACGAATGATTGAGGGCCAGTATTTTAGATATGACTTTGATCATTCATATAGGTAAGAATTTAAGACGCGATTCTCTGCGAAACAACGTATGCCAGAGTCAGTGGATTGCATTTACCGTGTTCAAACAAACGTACGTCTTTGTAAAAGTTGCGTCGTTCTTGATCAAGTGGCCTTCGACCCTTGGTATGGCGCAGTACAGGTTTGTTTCGAGCATCAGTGTGTTCGGGTTGACTGGTAGAGCACTTTAACTACAGGACCCATTGTTTGACATGGACAAACGCAAGGAGGGGATTAATGCAGCGTCTGCCGTTCCCATATGCTCCTTGTACTCCATGGCGCTTAATTAAAACAGAAAGATTCTCACTGCAGGAATGAATCTCCAGGTTGGAACGTGTGTGCCTGGAGGCTATCCCCGCGATCACTCGTGCGCGCCTAAAATATCAAATTTGAAGTGTTAACGCGTCGCGCTAGCTATTGTAGTCGGGGATGTCACTCTATATTTAGGCTATATCAGTCAGCCCTCTTGTTTAGCCACTTACGGCAGCATTATCAAATAAACGACCTTTATATTGTCTCCTACAGGATAACGTGCTTTTACGACCCATATGTTAAATCCCCTGCAGTCCAGTGGTGTTATAACTTTTGTTACTATTCAGATAATCCTTACAAATGAAGGCGAATTAACGGGTACGACACCAGTGAAATTCCCGAAAATGCCAACAAAAAGAATCTTTCGATGTGTCAGCAGTTGAGCAGACATGATCGCTTCAGCCCAAACTTATCACGATTGCAGACATGGTTTCTTGTTTTATTAACAATTTTGGCCGAAAGTCAAACTCTGATTCCTTTTTATCTTGATGACAAAGTACTGCTTTTTTATGTCTGACTTTACCATATCTTCTATACGTTCATATACGTTCTTTATCATGTTAAAGAGGAACCGAAATAATACAATAAAAGAAGCGTTTTCTCTGTAGTTCGGGCGCTTGGTTGTTTTATTTTATAGACTGTTCGGGTTAGCTTGCATTAGTTTGAATTGTTAACGAACAATTCGCCAATATACGTTAGTTTCTTTATTTGAAAACTACTACTATTTTTACTCCCCGTGTACTTTATTTGTTTAAGAGAAAATCAAGACATGCGCATATTTATGCACTACTCATTTAAATTCAGCTGTCATGAGAGAGTTTGCACTTAAAAAATATGCGTGCAGTTAATGAAATGGCATAATAGTAACCATGGTTAGAATGAAATGCTCGCCAGATCCAACCTACTGTCAGTTAAACTGAGTTGAGTTGTCAGTGATACCAGCTTATACTTTGTAGCTGTGAGGTATAGGGATCATTTACCATCATGATTGGAAAGTCCGTATTTTAATATTTTTTTCAACGCAATACGTTCAATTGCTATTGATCTTGCTGCATTTAAGTGAAATGTCTAAGCTTGTACTTGGCGTAGACGCAGCATTTAGACATCTCTTACTCCTGCAGTTTTATTGCCCTATATATATATATTGCGTTCCTTCTCATTATATGAGTAACGCATTTTCAAATTGCATAACTATTCCTTTAATGAGAGTGTATGTGATGACGCGGCACAGCAGTGCCGCCAATCAACTGCTAAACAGATTTGCTACAGTTTTAGAATAGCAATTAAGCAATATACGTTTACGATCAACGCGTTAACGGGCTATTTACAATTAAAATCGGTGTTCATTCAACCTATTGTTATTTACGAGGCTCAGTCTTAATGATTTTGCGGAATTCTATAGACTAGAAAAAAACCGAAGTCATTCAGATAGACTACAGACGCGTTATAGTTTTTTCCACTGTAAAATATTTTGCCGCGCGTTTGTTTTGGGTCATTTTTGTCGCCTTTCCTTTTATTAAAATGGTGTTAAAGTATGTATCACAACGCCGGCCAAAGGCGTTCATCAGACACTTTTTCATGGATGCACAACTTTGCAGATGCCTGAAGTTATCTAAGCAACGCACTTTCGAGACTATTGCTGCAGAATACAGGGGAAACGTAAAAAAAGAACGAAAGAAAAAACAGTTAAATTTACTTTATTTAAAAAGTAGCAATTCTCCTCATCCTATGACCGTCTCCTTATCTTTCTTTGAATGGCGCTCCTGCCAATGTACAGATGGTGCCGTCCGTCTTTAGATGTTGCGCTGAACGCGTGCAACCGTTACATTTGTGAAGTTACGTTGGATGCAAACAAAAATACAAGTTTCTTTGCTTTTTTGCAAACGACAGTGAGAATTCAAAATAAAGAATTTAAAATAATTTTCGTCCGTGTTTTCGCCGTCCACGGTGAGAAAAACACCAATTATCGTTGACAACATAATTCAGTGCGCGTTCAAGTTTGATATGTGAAATATGATTTATATTACTTGATAGCTTTTTGTGGGATTATATTCAATAACATACCTTTTGTTTTGTAATAAAATACGTATGGAAATTATTGCAATAACTGCAAAACAATATATATAGGGCACACTGTTACTAGGTTCTTTTCGGTGTGTACTGTTAAAAATTGTGTGGGTTTTGTAGTTTTAGGCACACAAAATACAAAAAAACGCTCGCTTTCTCAGCGTACTCGCAGCGTTTTTTTCCTTTGGGGGAATTCTTAATGTTATCGCTGTAGCGTAGTTACTCAGTTCAGCTAAACCAAAATCGATACGCTTGTCTGTTACAAACCGACCTTGTCCCCTGCTTTTCTAATCCGCCTTGTGCAAGGGACAACTCTTATTTTGTTTTTAACGCCACAATTATAGCGACGACTTCCGTATAAGTGCACATGTGCCGCTTTCTGGGTATCACGTTCACCATTGATAAAAGCCGTGTAGTGTTTTTTTTATGTGCGTTGTTATTTGGTGTTACTAATTAGGTATAACTGTTAACATGCAATGATCGTTACTGCATCTTGGAAAATACCCATCCTCGGACTTGTGATACCTCAAAACTCCAATACGTCGAGTCGGTGTATAATGTATTTTTCGGAACCGTAGGTCTTAATGTATATCTTGGTAATACGTACCTAGTATGGACGTTAAATATTTCTGACTTCCACCACTGGTCAGCTGATTTCCACTGAACGATGACCGGAATTCAGGTAGTGAAGAAGTTTAAGACGTTTAAGTAAAATGCAACAGTGAGAATACTTAAATCTTAAAAAGGCATTGTCCTTGCCACTGAAAAAAATATATATCGCTATATAACTGTTACCCCCTCCCCAACATAAACACACTTCTGTCTCCATTCTGTCTGTATAAAAAGATTCTAATTAGCCAAGTTCTTTAAATGTTTTGATTATTTCAAGCAAGTGTTTTAATTAGTGTGTTTCCTTTACTAAAGACCCGAGTGAAAGACAGATTATTGGCAATGTCAAGGATGCTAATTGAAAGTCCGACTTCTAACAATTACGGGAGAGGCACGGAAAGCAATTAAAGATTCGATTGCCACTGACATTGCTTCATTCAAAAAACTCACATCTACGCTTCGTACTCGGAGTCAAACCTTTTGAAATAATCCGAGGAGCCGACCGTAAACCTTTCTCCTTCTTTTCCCTTTCTTTGCCTTATCCGATTTTAGTTCTGTTAAAGTTCCCCTTTATGCCGAAAAAGGCTCCGGGGCGCCCATTGTTCTCACAAACAGGGTAGGTTTTCCTCCTCTCACAAATCGGATTGGATTCAAAAAGTATAAAAGCAGCTTCAAAGTTTCGACAATAACACGTCTTTTGGGATATTTTACTTCCAAGAAGACGACCTTCAATTAGATATTTATGATTTGACTGGACTTACATATGCCTTTTGCGCTGTATGAAAAAGAAAGGACACCTTGTTTTGTCATATATTTTCCTTCCTTTTAAACATATACGTACAAATTTCTAGATTTCAGCAAGAAACTAGAAATATTCCAGCCAATATTTCCCCGTCAGTGTGCCAATTTGTGATAACTTTTGCAACACCTATCGTCGTTGTTTCGCCTATGTGGATTTTTGAACGTTATGCATATTGACTTATTTTAGCCAGATAGTTTTTTTCTGTAAGCATTTTTGTTTATGATGTTTTCTGTATTATAACCTTCAGCAGACTTCTGGCGGAACCTGTGGGCCTCCTGAGTCTGTTATATGCATGCCGTGCTGTTTGAATTGGACAGCGGCTTCCCTTTACCCTAAAGAAACCCCGCTAGTGAAATATTGGGATTAGTTTCTCTTTGAGGCCGGGATTAACACTACTTTCCCATGCCGTACATTCCTATTGGTAAAACTTTAAGAAGTGAGGCACCGGAAGGCCCAGTAATGCTGTATAACCTGACTTCAGCTATTGCTTTTACAAAAATAAAAGAATTTAAAAGTCTCCCAAATAATGTCCAAATAAAACTATGGTTATTTATTTAAACGTTTTATTGGATAATGGTGCCAAGCGTATTATAAGTAAATATAAAATAATTTGAGAAACCATAAAGGCCTAAATCCACAAACGATTAGGTGTTTAAGTATATATTGTGGATAAGCCATAAATTTGAATAACAAAATGGCGTGCTACATTATTTTAACGTTAACATAAAGGCAGCGTCGCACAGTAAAGTTAAGTTACAATATTTAAGTGCCATTTAAACTCTGTGCTGTTATTCAAATAACAAGGACAACAAACTCAACAATACATTTTTAATACATTCTCTGACTCAAAACGTATTGTAATCATGCATATAATCACAGCCTTGTTTGTAATTGGGCACCAGGTAACTCAGAAGGGATTTGAAGCTGACTCAGTGAGCCCCTTTTATTTATTAGAAAACTCTTTCTAGTTTAGGCCAGAGGTATAACAAGGCATTTGTTAATATGCTTTGTCTTCTTCTTTCCCCGGTGCTGCCCATCCGCCTCCGCGGAGACCCAATTGCAACGCCGCTTTTGAACATTTAAGATCTAAATCCGATTTCTCTCCTCAATTAAAAAGAGAGAGGTAGAGAACTGCAGTATTGCGAACCGACTTTGGCCAAAACGACTTGAAGTGGGCGCGCAGACAAACGTCTTGAAAGCTATAAAAGGAGAAAAGCCATTTAAAAATCAAAAGTCGGTGCCTGTTTTGTAAGTAATTTGAAGCCTAATTGGATAGTTGGAAAGAAGGAAAAACAGCCTCCAAGGCATAGTCTTGGTTTGACAAGCCATGCGCGTTTTGCTTGTCTAAACGTCTCCCCTCACGCCATTAAAATCGCCTGGTTTAATGTCCATTGCGATCATTTCATTGCTAATTATAACCTTTGAACACATGAGAGTGGATACATAATTTTATCATAGTTAATATATTGTTTTACGTTTATTTATTTGTAATATATAGAGAAACTGTTCTCTGCAGTTAATGTCTTCGCTTTTCACTTTGACGAATTGCACATGAATCACGTTTGGCATCTGCCCCGACTACTCACTTAAACGTACAAATTGCCGGTTTAGAGTTTTCCAGACCAGTCTTTGTACACGAAGTGTTTCTGGTTGAATTCCCATAAGATTCAGGTTACAGAACCGCCTCTAAATTGTCATGATGATTGTCATGTTCAAAAAATTCCGGGATAACCCGTTCTGTTTTGAGATGTACTGATCTCTTCGTGAATTTACCATAAGAGCTTACACGAAAGTTTGAAGGAAATAAAGTCCCGACTTACATAATCGCAGCTAGCTGGTAGTTCATATGAACAACTTTGTCTGTTAAGTAACAAAGAACGTTTTAGTAAATCAAAATGTAAGCTGCTCCACTTACATTGAAATTAGAACCGCTCCGTTCAGGTGTTTCTAAATTACATGCAATAAATACTGTATTTTACACGGAGAATTCAAATATTTCACATATAAATATTTTGGGGGAAAATAATTCAAACATTTATTCTATTTAACATAGCGAACATTATCTCATATTTCTAACGGTTTAATCATGGATAAGATCATTTACTTCGTTTTTTTTTCTTCGACCGAATATATATCTCACAATTAAAAAATATAAATCGAACATTTCCTCCCACATATAGAAAAGCATGTAATTTAATATTATATATTGTTCTGCAGCCCATCTGCAATACCAGGTGTTTGTGTATAGTTATTTCCAGTTGGAGACTTTATTCGAATGCTTCGGGCTAGTTCAGGAACAGCGGAAGACAAGGGGATTGTGCTAGAACGACTTTAATGCATACAGGTGCCAAGTCCAATGATGGTGTTTATGCATATATACTTATATATAATATTCTATCAACATTGCCAAACACACACACAAAAATCCAGCTGGAATTAAATAGTCATTTTTGAAGGGTCAGATCAAACGACCTTTATTTGTGTCCACTGTTTCTGTTCACTGGCGAACCACACTATACCATCTGAGCCACGTTAAGGTCCATGATATGCGATCAGTGTGTTATCAAAGAAGTGAGGCGGTGCAAGTACATAAAGGTTTTTTAGCAGTAAAACGTCTTCTTCCAAGCACCGACACTCTTGGGGTTTGGGCAGCCTTGTTTTTTAAATCAATATTAATACTTTTCCGTTCAAAAAAGTTATAAACCTATTAAAATCACAGCAGAGTCCCCGCTGATGCGAAGAAGCTCACGAATTGCATACAATACAACAGATCACAGTTTCGAAGGCTAGCACAGATAAAAAACACATATGTACCATTTATATAAGACACACACTGATTGTCTCTTAAAAACTACATATTGATTCCTTATAAACATTTTTTCTTAAATAAAGTAGTGCATCCAGGTCGCCTCGGGGGCGCGCAGTCCACACACCGTCCTGATCAAACGGTCCCTCTGCTTTCCAACCAGGAAGTAGCTCGGCAGTCTTTAAGAAGCTTAAGGAATGCCTGCCCATTCCAAGCACTTAACCAAGGATTGGCTCTTCTTGATCATTTTTTTTCCTGTTGGATAACGATTTGTTCCGTGGCATTGATCAAAGTTACTAAGAGTTCACTCCAAGTTTTCCTTAAATTAACCAACAGGTGCCGTAAGCGGACAGACAGATACGCACCCAGACACACACAGAAAAACGATGAGGCTGCATGTTTGTGCCCCGCGAGGTTAATGAAAAAAAATGTGCTGGGGAAATGTATGAATGTTCTTAAATTTCTCACCTTAAATAAGGGTAACGATTTTGCGGGCTACTGGGGGAGACAGATTTTTGCATCTCATACCTGACTAACTCGGAATGTTCAGTCTTTATGCACATATCGGTTGAATGACGGCAGGACTACATGTTTACTTAGTTATCGTTTTCATTTGTTATTATCAATCGCTTATGAATTGTTCGTCTCACAAAACTTGGAATTTCCATGACGAGGTCTGGTCTTTATAATCCAAGCAATCAGCATTGAAGTTCAGCTTCCAGGAAGCCGCTTGGTCTTTATAATCCAAGCAATCCGCAGTGGAGTTGAACCCCAAACCCGAGGCTCCGTAGCCCTGGGCGGAGAGGGATGCGGGAGACTGGTTGAGGTGACTTGTGACTGCGTTAGTATTCATTGGACTAAGGGTAGAGCCGGGCCCAGAGAGCTGGTGATGCATCGGAGTGAGATAAGAACCGCAGTCCATCCCGCCGAAATAAGAAGTAGATCCAGCGTAGCCCTGGCTGTATCCTGATGCCTGCGTGTAAGTCATCGGATATGATCTTTGCATGCAGGAGGAAGAGGTAGAGAGAGGATCAGATAGGGGAGAAATTGAAGCCGGACTCCAGATGGACACCGGCGCGCTACTGGTGGAAATGGTTGGGACTGAGGTACTGGAAGGAGGTGTGAACTGGCCACTCGCCCCGCTCTCTGAGCTCGCTTCTCTGGCTGGGGAACTTTTCTTCTTGGCCGGTCGAACTTTATTCTGGCCGCCGTTCTGCTGCTGTTGTTGCTGCTGGCGGCACTTCGCCCTTCGGTTCTTAAACCAGACCTACAAGAGAATTAAACATTTAAATCGGTGAATCAACCAGCGCCAGTGAAAATAAAAAAGCGAAACCATTTACCAAGCAGCTGCCTAAACGAAGTAATTAACTAAATAAAATTAGGTAACTGGACGCAAGTATTTAGTAAACGTGTTTTTATTTATTAAATATTGGTTATAGTGAAATACATACCAGTCAAAAACCAAATAATAAACTGAATTTAAAATGTAAAATGACGAGAATATAAACCAGGCCTACTTAAAAGCAAACGGAAACGGTAACAGCTCCACTCAAACCTTTAAATTACATTTCATACATCAAATGATCCAGACTCAGTTTATGAAAATACATATATTTACTTTTATTAGTTATTATTGCGTATTCTATAACGTTAATGCTAGTGCTAATTACGATAGTTTGATTGTTACAATTTCACTCAAAATTAAATAAAATTTATTTAATTGCCCCTCTCTAAACGAATGGATTTATTGGCAGCACTTGAAATGTCCGAAATAATAGTCTTATCTCACTTCGTTTTAAAAACTCCCCATTACATTCTCTGGCTCATAAATTTTAGAAAAGCTTTGCTACGATTAAAGAGATTTCTTATGAAAACATTGAAAGGAAGCAAGAACTTAACTAAATTGCGTAGAATGTGAGGTTTAAAATGGAAGGTGGTTACAGCAATATGCTTCCAGGGTTATTCTATACGCTTACACACCTGTACGCGGGACTCCGGTAAGTTGATCTTCAATGCCACCTCCTCGCGCATGAATATGTCAGGGTAACGAGTTTTGGCGAAAAGAGCCTCTAAGACGTCGAGCTGAGCGCGGGTGAAAGTAGTCCGCTCCCGTCTTTGCTTACGAGGCGTTGCTGTGGAAGATTAAGAAAAAAATTAACAAATCATATATGAATTGAAAAATAACATCTATACATTGTTATAAATATCAGGGGCATCACAGAGGATTATATAAAATTATATGTCATTGCCAGAAAATACTCTAACATATAATAATATACACACATGAAATATTTCTCTCCGTGGGTTTAAATTATCGGTAATAGTCGATATTAATATACAAAAGTCCAGCAACGACATGCTACTTCTAAATATTACAAAATAATGTGACACTGTTCTTGCTGAATAATCATTAAATGCTAATGAATAACATCAGATTTAACGCAAACGGAGGGCGAAATGTAATGCATCGTACGAGGAAACAAATCACGTATACAATTATGCAAAATGACTAAGTAAAATTGTATAGTTAGGTAACTTAACCTTATATGACTTTACTAAAAAAAAGTATAAGCTACATTACACAGTAGAAAGTTTATACACGAGCGAATGTTTGGTCAAATCAGCATAATACCGATTAACTTGTTGTTTTCAATGAAAACATATAAACTCGGGAAAAGCACATACCTGGGTATCCAACAGACGGGTGAAGCAGATCCATTCCGGAGGTACTTAGGCTCAGTCCATTGACTGTGTAAGGTGGTTGCTTAAGATACGACATCATGCTAAAGTTAGGTTGGAGGGCAAAGTTGGCGAAAATTTTGAAAAGTAAACACAAGGCCTCTCGTCGTCCCCTGTCGATTTTTCCTTCGTTCCTGGTTTTGTGGACAGTTATACCTGATCCAGAAACTATAAAAAAAGAGAAATTATTTGTGAGTGAATTGTGCTACAGTTTACTTCAGATTTGCTTGAAGGGCACAACGCTCCGATAGCAGCAGTGGCTAAGTTAAAAATGAGCGTTGTTCTACTGGTACTGTGCTCTTAAACCAGCTCCGGACCCCCAGCTGTCTTCGTGAACTGAGTGATGCTCATCCTGACAAACGCCCCCCCCCCTCCCAAAAAAGCTACATCCCATAATTGCAACACGCCTTCTCGGAGAACAAAACACAGTCGTTCAAATGCGCACACATTGGGTCGCAACAAGGACCACAATTTGCATAGGACCCACAGGTTCGGGCTGGCTAATTGTCTCCAGCATAGAGGGATTGATTGGAGGCCATTTGCAGAGACAAAGGCCACTGTTGGCCAGATAAATAATGCAGATAACAGAAGCCCCGTTGGCGAGAAACAAAGAAACAATGAAGTAAACTCATAGGTAGCCATTTTGTAGCCATTAAACTAGCACAGTATCTTCATTCTAATTATATCTACAGGCTTTGTCTACATAATGGAAATCACTGTAAATTTAAAAGAGGCGTCATTAAAATATGAACAGTTCTACAGAAAGTAGCTATAAATGTAGAGAAACTCAAAAGTTAAGTCGACGCTAAACGCTCACTTCATCTCTCGGCGGTTTCCACCTAATTAATTTGCCCGCGGTAATTTGATTCTAAAGATACAATAAAGTTTAATAGGCTGCCGAAGCATGTTTAGTGTATGTGCTAAGGAGACACGGAAAAACCACAATAAACTTCCAATTTAGAACTCATCCCCCTTACTGCTGTCAAAACAATTCTCAACTCATTTAAGGCGTTAAAACAAACTTCAAATTAAAATCTGTCAAAGGCAAACACATCGTTGTAGTAGTAGGATAATTAAAAAGGTAAACGGCATTTGGATTAATACAATTCAGTATAACAAATACAAAATTATCATACACAGCAAAATTCAAATGATTAACATTACATATTAGGCCAAACCAAAGATTTAAAGAATCACTAATAGGCCTACTACTCAGTAACCTCACCTTGCAAGAAACTGGTATATTGGTAGGGATATTCAAAATAACAATAAAATTATTATTTTGCTAAAAATATACATTAGATAGGATGCCCAATAAATTGTCCTACAACTCACTCTCAAGAAAAAAAAATCATATAATGTAAGTCGAATAATTTGGCTCACCCACACTATAGTTTACTGCCGTCCATAGATAAAAACACAAAGAAAAACGCATGCAGTGCAAAAGCATCGCTTTTTAAAAACTTTATTGTTTTAAAGTTACATAGTGGGCTCATTCACGAAATTAAGTTATAATGAAAGAAAATCTGACAATTCGGTCAAAGATGCAGTCGCAGTATTAAGTCCCTGATAAGCAATGCATTATAATACATGAACACCAGGTAAACGGTAAATATAATGCCAGTTGTTTTTCAGCTCATTTAATTTTGTGTTTAGACCAGAAAAACGATCTTGCCATTCCATTTATAGAAACCTAATATATCTTTAGCCTTGACCCTGCAATATTTTCCAAAAAATGTTCTCATTGAGTAACAATCTTTACCTGCGTTTCAATTGATGAAGTTTGTAATTTCCCTCGCAGACAATCTTCTGAGTGTTTTGAGACCAGTGACAGTTTTTATATCTAACGGCTTCTCGGCTCAATCTGTCACTTTTTTTATGCACAGACCTCATCTACCAGTTGCTCCCAGTCGCTCAGTAATGATTACCCTGTCCAAGAATTAATTATAATAAATGTTTTTCTTGATAAATTAACGAGATAATCCGGGTGGCACGCGCTCCCTAATTACAGGACGCTAACCTCGAGTCGCACCGCATTTGGGGTGATTAATTTTCTGCTTGACAAAAACGAAACAAAAAGAAATGGAGTAGCATTCTGTTTATCAAATCCAGCGCGTGGTCTTGTGAGCCTCTACATTCACTTCTCCGATTACAAAAAAGTATAAATCTATTCTCGAATGTCTGTTTTATATATACACATATTTAATACGTAATTATCATTTATAAAAATATGTAGCTCATTAGTGCATTTAATTGTTTATTCACCAGAAAGAATGTGTCTTAATAGTAATTTCATGAAATACAATTGCAACAAGCCTCTTTCGCGTCGTTCACGAGGAAACGTAATTTGGTTAATGTACCTCGTTCTAATACGTCACATTTAAAATGTGGTGATAAGTATAGATATAGCCGAATAAAAATAACATACATATAAATAATATTTTGATTTCACATGAAGGCCTACATTTGTTTGTGCATATGTACTTTTCACAAAATAATAAAGTGAAATGTTTGGGCTTCTTTAACCACAAATTGTAATCAGTTAATTTGTTTATAGCAGCATTAATAGTTTCAGGCTTCCTGAAACTGTTTAAATGTACAGAAAATCTGCTTTAGAAATTTGTTTAAAATATACCGTACGTAAAAATATAGAAACTGTAATGGCTGAAGAGAGAGAGAGATCTGGATATATAACAAATTATTTGAAATATCCTGCGCATTTGATTGTCCGGCCTTCGCACCACCTACTGCCAATCTACTGGCCGCAACGTAATATGTTACTGTTCATCTACAATAACTTTTAGAGTCATAATGTCTACCAATAAAAATTGTTCTCTTTTACCGCAATGTGAGTAATAAACGGCAGTTAACATACATGCAACCCTCACGCGCCCTAATGTTGGCCCACCCGCCAATGGAGCTGGCCGTGCTCGGACGAAGAGGGGAGATGCAGGGCTATAGACTAGAAAGGGGGGGGGGGCATAGTTTCTTGGGAGAAAGACTCCAATACACGCCTCCTCAATTATCGCTCTTTGTCTGTCTCAATTTCCATTACAAGTGAGGACATTCAGCGGAATTCAGAGGGAAATAGGACAGGAGAATGTCCCGAACTAGTTTACAGGGCTATAAAATATGAAATTATAAAATCCAGTATCAAAGTTAGAATGACACAGTTGAATTAGCTGCACTGGATCTATACCAAACTAATATATCACTGCACCGGCAAAAACATTCGAAATAAAGCCGATTTTTTAAAAAGCAGGTGATAGAAACAGACGATGCACTACGCACGTTGGCTCATTTGAAAATAATAGGTATCATTTTTGTTCTTTCTATGTGACTAATTCCGTAATTGTAAGCCGAATAAAAGTGTTTTTAATGCTTAACGTTTTCATAAATAAGTCAACGAGTATCTCATCCTTTTAAGTGGCAATGTCAGCTTCTTTCTGTTAAGTTTTTTTTTCATTAACTGATGTCCATTTGCAAGCTATGTAAGTGGTGACGAAGCAGCTCGTTAGCATATACGATATGGTTGTACAACAATAATATACAAACAGTAAGAAAAAACTAATTAAAAGATCAACATAAACAAAAAGCCGTACATTAAAAACACTGAATTAGTTCAGACTTACCTAATACAGCAGATCCAAACGTAGCAGTATTTTTGTTTTTCACTCTGTAGGCTACTCGACGAGCGAAATCTGCGAAACAGATATTAAAAACGTTAAAATTGACGAAGGGTTTTTAGAGTAAACATTTTCCATGAAAAAATGAACCAATGTCTGTAATCAGTGGGATTGCTAAACCACTTACCGTTATGATTTATTGATCTCCTCGGTTGAGTAGCTGAGTTGGTTTGAAGAGGCTGTGCTAACCAATGAGAGGGACTGTGAACCACAGAGCTGAGGTCTATTTCTCTCTCGGGGAGGTTTGCTGTGAAACAAATCTCGCTAGCAACTTTTTGACGCAAACTCCCCAGCCAATGGCAGCGAGGGAGTGATTGACAACGTGCCCAACTTCGAGTCCGGCGAAAATGATGATAAAACACCAAGTAAAGCCAGACTGGGAAGGGGGTACGAATCTGCCACTCAGTCAAGTCTCCGGTAGAGTCCGATAGGGGCAGCAGATATACCAGAATTTCAATAGATATGTCTATTGTATTATAAACAAACAAATAAATATCCGTATAAAATCATTTAGAATAGATACTTGTTTAGTGTTATGATTCTGTCAGTGGCAGACTTATGAGTTAATGTTATACAACATTAACAAATGACATAAAGTGAAGTTTACTGAAGTAGCTGTCCTCAAGCAAAATGTGTCTGTTTTCATGTTCACCTTGCATTAAAAGATTAGTGCAAATAATTTCCAGTCGAAAGTCATTTTTGGAGATTCTCGTAAACCAACCATTTGATTTTTTTTAATCAAGGATTTTGCTAAGATGAAACAGGAAACCCTATTTCACGCGGTTGTCATGTCTTTGTAGTGGATTAAAAACAAACCACGGGTATAAAACGGTAGGCGCAAAATGCACATTTGCGTGGCGTTTCCGTTTGTCTGCCTGTCTGTCTATCTGCGTATCAGGCTATCTGCCTACTTATCTGTATAGACGCGCACACACAGATGATTCTCCAGGATAATATTTTCTAAATCAGTGATCATTACTACAGGTCACTACTACTACTACCAAAACCACTACCACCACAATAACAACAACAACAATAACAACAACAACAACTAATAATACTAATACTACCACTATTACTAATAACAATAATAATAAATAAGCGTGATGTTCTGAACCGCCTTATTTCACGAACAGTCAACGTAAGAACCCACATAAAGTGAATTTGAAATTATTTACTGCAACTAGTTCAGGTGGTTTAATTTTAAGTTTGAGAGACTACAGTTCAATCCATTTGTTGCAAATTAAAGCGTGGGAAAACCAAAATATTCCGTTTAAGTTGAAACATTTTTATTATTATTATTATTATTATTATTATTATTATCTAGAATACAAGCTCATGTCTGTCAGTTATTTTCATAGTACATATTCTTACATGTGCACAGACTTAAGCTTCAATTCTGTATAAACCTCAAAGCATTTATACCAAAACAACGATACACCTTGGATTTTGTCACGGTTTGGTAAATGTACCCTGTTAAGAAGCTTTGAGAAAACCAGACACACACCCACACACACATCACATAACCCTGCTCTCTCTCTTCTGCTTCACACACACACACACACACACACACACACAGACATTTGCTTTCTCACTCCCTGCCTCCCATTTCTCTCCCTCTCTCTCTCTCTCACTCAGACATACACACCTCAGACAGATTTGAATATAGATTTAGGTTTTAAACCCAAAGCCAGAAACAGCAGCTTCAATCAAACTCCGGTTGCATCCCGCTGGAAATCCATCCATTTTCAGCTCTGCGATGGGTCAGTCGGTTTTTACTATTTTTATCAGTAATTATGTCTGTTATTATTACATCAACTATAGTTTACTAGCAAAATACTGTTAATGGACCAAGGTGTCAAACTTTCCCTCTCCGTTGACAGAATTTGTTCGCGGGAAAACCTACGCAGTTCTCACAATGTTGAGGATGCTGAAAAAATTCTCTCACAGGACGCATGCCGCCTCAACGACAACAGTTTGTCAGACTGGGGCTCGGAATTGATGGCTACAATCTACAGGCTGACATGTCACACGCTCAGAGGCGATGGAATGCGGCTGAAGACGACGGGTATGAAATTAATGTTAAATAAAATAATCTGTCGTCTGTTCTGTAAGTCGTTTATTTCTATATGTCAGTAGTTTTAGAATTCTTTTCGTTCAGCGTCCACTATTGAAAATCGTCCAAAAGTTTATTATTATTATTTTTTTAAATGGTTATTTCATTGAACTTAAATGTTTCTCTTTCAGCGAAAAGTTAAATCATTGGCATTTACGCATACGGTTTAATATACCTTTTGCTCTCAATTTATTTTTTCCATGTTTCCATCCTGTCATTCCTCCTGACCCCCAAACCATCAACCCCTCCCCCTATGCCCGCAGTTTTCTATGTGCGAGGAAAAGGCCGCGTTTTGTTGAGGATTAGCTAACAAGCTAATTGTTCTTCGTGCTCTTTTCACAGTCCGGTCGCTCCGTTTCAGGAGCGTCTTCGAAATCCTCACACAAAAGTTCTATGAATCTTAAAAAAAAAAAACACACACACACACACACACACACACACATAAAAGCGGATTGGGACAGTTAACGGACTAAATAAAATAAAACAGAGTTTGAAAGTAGTATCAAATTGTACATTTAATTACCAGGTTATCGAATAAATACATTTCACTATTGTAACATTCTTCTTTTATTATTATAGTAATAATAATAATTATTATTATTTTTATAAACTCAAAATAAAATAAATAAAATCAAGAGTATGGAACATGCATTTAAAAATGTATAGTTATTATGAATTTATGAAAATGATCGTATTAATCAGATTAATTTGGTAACAATTTTCTTAATAGTGCTAAAAGAACATCGTATTGAATACAACATCCTACCCCAGTCGATACGTTTACTCATTTCGCAAGCGCTTTCGGTTTAAATTGATAAATTATTCATTTCTAAATACCACATCGCCTGAGGGAATTTCAACATAAAAAGAGGGACGACTGTAGAAGGAAATCGCGCTCCTCATGTTAACGCCTGTGGCAATCAGAGCTCCTACTGCCTGCCGGCTAATTGGGGAAGTCGTGATTTATCTCTGCCTCTGGAAAGCGAACCTTAGGGTTAAGAGTCGTGGGATTCGAATCCCACCTCGACATTTTTTACTTCTGCAAGTTACTCCAAATTTCAGATGGTTATGCCCGCATACTTGGAAGAAATGTAATTTTGATATATTTTGCGTATCTTTTTTCTTATTATGCTTTACTTTTTGTACAATACTACAGAGTTATAACCATCAACAGAGAAAAAAGACCGTCGTCGAACACAGGCTTTAGCGATTGATATCGACAATGTCAAACAATGGTGTAGCCCGTTATGCCAGAAATGATTTAGGGTTTCAGTTTTAAAAACGAGCTTGACAACAACATCTTTATGACAGCATTCTAAACGTTTAGAAATTAATTTGTTATTTTGTTTGGACACATAATACGTTATTATAAAACAAATTTAGAATATTAACAAATATATAAACATTTGATCATTGTATCAATCTTAAACAATGGATTTATTTATGGAAACTTTTCGATAGGGGAGAAAGTGTTTTGAATAATAATTT
The DNA here is from genome assembly GCA_015163995.2 of Mormyrus lacerda. Lineage (NCBI taxonomy): Eukaryota > Metazoa > Chordata > Actinopteri > Osteoglossiformes > Mormyridae > Mormyrus > Mormyrus lacerda. Next base: position 2,295,316 of record JAABNX020000030.1, on the reverse strand, counting down.
CTACGCTTTGCCGAACCGATGCGTAAGACGACAGAGAAGTGCTCTGGCCCAATCCTGAAAAAGCACAACAGTATCCCCGACCCTAAAATGCTTACATTGTGCTACTGTGTCCATTGACACATGCTGTGAAAAGGATAGTTTGTATAACTTTTTATTTACATAATTTCATTATAATCGCTCTTGGTAATACTTTAACTAGATATAATAAAATGTATCATACACTTAAATTTATAAAATAGTTTGACCATAGGAAATATAAAGGTTATTATTATTATTATTACTATTGAGATTATGTATTTGAGTGGATTTTCCAAGTACTGGTTACTTTACAAAGTATGACAGTTGACATCAGTTTGCTAAGGATGAACTTGTTTTAGTAGCAAACGTGTTCAAATATGCCATCGTATGTGCTCTGCTGTAATACACTGCACAATGGCATGTAATTTCAGCAAGGAAAGAGAAAAGAAATGCCATATTGTGGCTGACATAGGGATGTAATTAAAGTTTTTTGATCCACCTATATTTGCACATGTACATAATTAACTTGCGTTAGATATATCATGCTCTTTTGATTGCATACTTTGCATAGGCTACTTAAATGTAAAATATTAATTAATACTACATTTGTGTCTCATTACAGTTAAAAGAGCATGCAAATATATAGCCTACTCCATTCTAATCCTAATTTTAATGACAGCAAGTCTGTCTAAAAGGAGTTTCTGTCAAAATACATTCATTTTTGAAATGTCTTAATTGGCAAACATTAGCACTATCTAACAGTTTTTATTTTAAAACAAAAGAGTAAAAAATAAACCACCAAAATTGTGTACAAAAAAACTTAATTCATGGTGTCCCTAAAAATCTTTTGAAAAGCAATCAATAGAAAAGCATTGTGATGGAAGTGGGGAAGGCATTAAAATTGAAAATTATTCCTATTGCGGGAGGTCATTTAGGATGTGATGTGAAATAATCTCCTAGATTAATCAGAATTACGTTAAAATCAAAAGGCCCTCGGATGACAAAGAACTTTCATTCAAGTGATTAGCAATGTAGACAAATGATTTTACCCTTGACACAGGGTTGGTACATTGCCTTTAAAGTCCACAGATTATTATGTAATTTCCATAATGAAAACCATGGTGGTGGAGAGGGGGAGGGAGCTGGTCCTTCATTTTCTAGTATTAATATTTAGTTGACCCTTTTCACAGGCTCTGTGTAGATCATTCAATAGAAACAGACAGAATCATCTTCAGATCATCGCTGCAACACACACCTTACATCTGAATCTGGAATGTGAAGGTGGCTCTGCAAGAGCTGCGGATGGGACGCGTGTATTTGGAAGATATTGCTGCAGTCTCTCTAAAAAGCACTCATTTGAAACGCAGTGTATTTCAGCCATTGCGCACACGGACCGCTTACACGCTTCAGAGTTTGAGCACACAATTAGCGATGGAGGGAAAGAAAAGTGAAAAGGTGGAAAGGGGCTCCTTGTGTTGACGTGCCAGTTCTGCCGGATGCTTCTGGAAGAAACGGCTGACTTCACAGAAGAGTCATCAATGTCTTCTGTAACTACAATTACTTTCATTATGAAACCTTCATATATTCATGAGTCGATCTTGTCATTCTGTTCTCATCTTTTGTCTCATATATGTAATGGTCATCTGAACAAGTCAACTGAGTCAAACATCGGGTGATTAGAAAGTGTCACTTGTTAGCTGTTAAATATGAAGAATTCTGAATCGCCTAGTCAATTAAACATCAATCATAGCTGAAACAGTTAACATTGCATTATTCATTTATTATGTCTAAATTTCTTCCATTTTCTACCCCAGCAGGTAAGAGTTGTGCTGGGCTACAGCGTCTTCTGTAGATATGAGAGATAAACACAGAATCTAACTGCTCCCAGAGCTTCATGGGAACAGCATGCATGCTGGCATCTTGCTTTGAGTGCAGGATTATGAAAAATCTGAATTATGGTCAGATAGTCAACAATCCTGTAATTAATAACTGAAGAAATGAATAGTTAAAATGAGGAAGGAAGTGTCCCTCTGGCTAGCAGCACAGACATGTCCGGAGAGGCAGAATACAGTGTTGCACCACTAGAGTATGGATAATTTTCTGCCCCGGGGTGCTGAACCTGATTTTCACCTATAAAATCAGTGCTTAACCTGGAAACAGCAATTTATATGCTAAGGACAGCAACAGTGATAAACACGTGCTCAGTGTGCTTTGACAGCTAGTGCTGACACTGTCTGTTCCCCCGTCAAGGATACTGCAGTGTCCTGCATTCGTCTCAGTTGTCAGCGGTGATCAGTGTCGAACATGTATATGATACTTGCATCGACTTCATGACACAGACCTAAAGCACATCCGCAGCTACCAGGGAATGGAAGCTGATGCGTGCGGAAGAGGAGCACGCTCCGCTGTTTTTCTCTCCCTAAAACACCGTCATCTTTCCAGACTCCTCTCATATGAAACTCCAAAAAGAAAAGGATAAGGCAGTTAATCTCTTATGCCCTTTCTAAACACACCTGACCTGGATGCCGGGGACTTATGCGTGTGACAATCGACGACTGAAGTGAACCGAGATGGCGGAAGGTTCCAGCTCCTCTGTGCTCGTGCTGTGGATTTATTTCCTGCCGTTAATGTGTTATGCTTATTAATCAGCATTGCAATTATTTGTCTTGTGTTTGCACAGGGGCTCTACCACAAACAAATGGATTCAATTAAGTATCTCCTGATTCCAAATATCAATACACGAAGGCGAACTCAGCCTGTGCGAATCTGGCGAGGAGGGGAAGCGCAAACGGGAGCCGCGGGGCATCTGGAACCTCAAGGTGAATTCCAACATGGCTGAAACAACACCAGCTCCAGGCATGGACGGCCGTCGTTCGTAACCTTGGTTCTGGTCTCATTTCGCTGATCAGGGTGAGAGTGTGGTTCTGACATGAGCAGCGCTTGGGCCTTCGCTTGTTTTCTCCTGAGGACAAACAAAGGGCAGATAACTCCCCCACTCTATAAGAAAAGGCACTCCCCAACAGCGATACATAGATAAAGTGGCTCGCCTTGAACATCAGGTGAAGTGTTGCCCATTGTCACACGGCCGCTCAAAGCACCACCCTCTCCAAAGAAGTGTTCTATAAATGGGCAAGCTCAATCCACACTGATGAGAGTGCAAGCCCGCTGCGCCACAAGGTAAACGGAGACCAAGAGCAAGAGCACACAGCCTTCTGTTTCACCTCGGCAACTTCTTTGATTTATTTCTTTTTGCACATAAAAATGTGTTTTGATTTCCTTACTTTAAAAAGTCCCCCTTTGATTTAATTTCTGTGTATATTCTGTTTGTGTGTATACACGCACACACAAATAGAATGAATAAACCAGTCTGGTTTACGGAACTGCTCAAACTGTAAAACCACAGCACAAATAAAAATGTATTCAAACAAAAAAAATCTTCAGTGTGATTATTGCCAGAATCATTGTGTTAAGAGCAATGTGGCGTTAGCCTATTTAGGGAACCGAAAGACCGCTGGCAGAAAAATGAAATTATTTTTCATCTCTATAGGCGTAATGTACTATTTTAATCTTAGGAATCTTGTTAGTGTAGGCCTGCTGGTAATAGAAACATTTATAAGGGTCATCAGTGATGCACTTAACTGTTTCATTTGAAATGTATAGTACGAATATCGCCTCCCGAAGTTGTTTATCAACAAAATAAAGTAACCGAGACGGAACGGCAGCCGGTCTACACGAATGCATCCCTATAGTGACTTTTCCGGAGGCGCCGGCGAGTCCTTTCAAACTCACGCGTTTGCGGCGATTTATTGGCGGATCCCTGGGCATTAAGCACGCGCGAGCGGACTTTTCTCCGGAGCTCGAGGCCGGAGGGGCACGCGCTGCCCGCGCCGCTGAGGTGTTTCCCCCGCCGCAGCAAAACCTGCCCTGCAGACCGGCCGCTCTCAGGCAGCGAGTTCAAAGGCAGGAGACTCGCTGCGGAGGATTTGTTCAGGCTTATTAGGTAACGCCTGATTTGAATTGGATTCCGGGAAGCATTCATAACACCTTTGAAAACGCTACATTGTATGACTTTGTGTATAATCCCCGTAATAACTTTAGAAATGGCGCAGTTTGCGCAGCTGTGACCCTTCATGTTTTCTCGTATGATTTCTTGTCTTCGCTCTCGAGTGCGGTGAACGTTTCAGGGATTTGTTAGATATAGGCCTAAATAATTTTGAGAAACTGATTAACATAAATTCGGGTGATTTTTTTATTTCTTTTCAGCTCTTTCGTCTTTCAGGCTTTCTGTCCGTTTTGGAGGAAAACCATACACTTCACGAAAACTAACGCGTACGGCAGCGGCGGGGCCGGGAAAAACACTCGACGCGTTTAAATACAATTCAATAGTAATTACTTTTGTAGTTGTTTTTTAAACAACATTTTAATATTCGCCGGATGAGGATGATATGCTGGTGAAGTGGGAGCGAAGAGAGAAATTGAGCTCTCCTGTGAGTCTGTCAGAGCTTGTTCCCCATCCAAAGCCCGCTCCCGTGACTGACACTTTGGCGGTGCCCCCAGCTCCCCGCGTCGGCTTTTCAAACGCAGCCCCCATCAGTCGTGACATTGCCAATTCCTCTCAATTCTTTAATTTCATTTTTTTTTCTGCCCGACGTTTTGCCAGTATTGGCTCCCCCGCGACTTTTGGATGTTCCCATCCCGTCAGGAGACAGCGTCCGTATGCCCACGGTTCCCAGCCTCGGGCCGACGGAGGAACACGGCTGGGAATCCCCCAAACCTGTCTGTCAAGCGGCCCCTCCCCGGCAATTAGGAGAGTAAACACGGACCACTCGGGGGGGTGGGGACGGACGCG
>JAABNX020000030.1:2205636-2233653 GCA_015163995.2 Mormyrus lacerda | reverse complement strand
CTCGTGTCTCCCGTAAGGGCCCCTCACTGCCCTCGTGTCTCCTGTAAGGGCCTCTCAGTGCAGGTGAGCTTCTCGAACGCACTGGAAGCAAAACGAGATCCATTGAAGTGCTGCACTTGGCACAAAATGAGAAGGATCAGCCTGGGAGTCTCCTGATAGCCTCGGGGAGTGGTGTGGACACCCACCTATAAGCAAGCCTCCGTTAGAAACAAACAAATCCCGTTTCGGCTGAGAGCTGCCTGGTGGCGGATGTGTGCGTGTGCGTGAGGGACGGGCACAGGGCTGGGGGGGCGCACGGAGCCCGGTCGAGCTCAGGAGCCGCCCCCCTCTCCCCCTTCGCACACAAACACACAAACAAACACGCATCCCTCTCTCACATTGCTCTTTTTTTCCTCTCTGCATCGCTTACAAAGGCAGTCACTTCCTCCCCCAAAATGAGGCCACGGAAGCTATGCAAATGAAATCAGTGCTCGTGGATTAGAATGGGACACCATATACTCTAAATCATGATTGTCAATCATGGCTGGGGATTAAGGGATATGGGCTTACAGACCTAAAAAAGCAACACTTCCCCCTCCGGCAGATTCCCATTGTGAGGAGCTCTGAGCAGGAAGAGGTTAGCATCGGATTGCAGCAATGTTGGAGCACTACTGCCCCCTGCCCGCCGCTGTGAGGTACTGCCGTCTCATGAGACACATTGTCATTTCACAAACCGTTTTCAGACTGATCCTGATGGGACACCTGTGCCGGTGTGGATTACCAATCAAAGCGAGTTTAAATATGGAACTGGCAGGGGTCTTGGTCTTTGCGGAAAGATTTGGTCTATTCCATACTTGGAGTTAAAGGGAAGTGATGAAACTCACAGTACTTACTTAGCATATAAAGACACCATTAAGATGTCAGCCTCCCCCGATTGGCCTATTCAGGTGTATGTCTATGTTAATGTGGTTAAAAGGTTCCAGCAGTCCCAGGGCAGACCATACTGCTGTGGCTATTACTGCTGCATGAATTGCTATTCAAAGCAGATCTACCCTGCCTGTTTATTCACTAAGTGATAATCGCACTGTGAGGTAATGTCACAATGAAAGTATATCAGCAAAATCTTTATATCTTGAATCTGACATCATCATTTTTGTTAATACAATAGCAATAAAAGTTTATCATATGTCTGCAAAATAAACTTTGCTACAGGCAGGTGAAATGACCCTATGCTGTGTCGTATGTAACACCCTGTTAGGTACTGGGTTAGCGGAAAATCAGATTAGATGTCGGTTGTATGTTGATGAATAAAACCACAATTATTTATTATAGGAGATGCATATCCCACAATGCATCACATCTGCAGCATCCCAGTTTTTGGACCGCAGGGCTGCCCGCATGCCGGCCGGCCCGCGGCGACCATCTCCTGTGACTGCATGGGCCCCCGGGCACCCGGGCCCCCAGCGTGGGTTCCAGTCTGTTCCCGCAGAGCAGTCTGACAGCGGTGCCCAGTCAGCAGTGGGCCAGGGCTTCCAGCGGGGGTCCCACCGGGCAAGGAGGGGCCAGAGAGCCGAATGCAGGCCGAGGAAAGTCGTGGCAAAATGGCACGTGACTCTCTCTGGCCCTGCGTGGCACAAGAAGCTCCTCTTCATCTGGTCCGATTTTGTCCGGGGGCAAGCAGTATTTCCCACTAGCCACTGAGGGACTGGACCGTGAGCCCCCCAGGGGCGTCTGTCTGGCTTAAGCGTGAGGCGGGGGAGGCTGGGGGTTGGGATTCGAGAGCCCCTGGCTTTTCAGGGAGGATGGTCCCTGCCGCTGGCACGGCCCGCCCCGCTCAGCCACGGGCTCTGGGCGGCCCAATGCCTGGCAGCAGCTTGGGCACCGCGCTGGGCTCTGCGCATCCTTGGCAGCGGGGCAGAGGAAGCGCAGGCCAGGGCAACATCTGTAGCACATTAGGGGCTGATCTGGAAGGGGCTGGTGTGCTGTGCCCCCCCTCCGGGCAGCCTTCGGGGGCTCTTTGATTACAGTATGCAGATGAGCTCAGAGGCGCTTCTGCTCCCCATTTAAACTTGAGACTCGCTGGTGTCCGTTCATAAGAGAACAAAAGACGTAAACAGAATGCAAATCCTATACTGAATAAATGGGGAATGTTGCGTGTGTGCAGGAACAATCCTGGGCCGCAGTCTCCCCGCGGCGCCCGGCTGCCCCAGCTCCCCTCTGAACCGGGAGCCGCTCTTTGTACAAACTGGAGAAAATATGACTGGCGTCCTGAAGTCTTGGGCTGATACTTATAAGAATGATCTGTCCAGGCCTGGTTTTGAGGGTGGGCTTCTGCCAACCCACAGCATCAGCTGTCTTCCTGGATTTTCGTGGCATGGTTCTGTTGACTTCTTTCTCACCTCCTTCATGGAATGTCCAAAGGTTTCTCCGTACCGTCCATGTGGTCCAATCTTTTCCAATGTGACCTGGTCTGCTGGGGGCTCTCTGAGCCCCCCACCATGAACTTTTCCAGAATCAATACCTACCTGAGCTCATTCTGGTGCTAAGGAAATAAATCAATTAATACAAGCCAGTGGCAGAATAAAGACCGAGTACTAATCATTATACATCATTAGAGGGAAGATTTAGCTTAAACGTGTTTAGCAGGAATTAAGCAAAGCTGCTGTTGACATGGATTGACTGCTGTAATGCTTTATTGTCAGTGCTCCGGGAGACGGGGGGGCAATGCATTGGGGGGCCGGGACACAGGAGTGGGTTGTGGGATATTGGAGGACTTGAAGTCCTTAAGATTGAGTGGGGCCACAGGGGAGGGAGTATAGGGGCAGCGGTGTAGGGACTGGGGGTGGGGGGGCCATCACTCAGGATATGGGAACAGATGCTTCCGGGGTACAAGGATGTTAAACAACCATTGAAGCAGGATCCAAAGCGGAAAGCCCTGCCACTGCACCGAAAATACAGCATTTTCTGAAGGTGCGCAAAGCCTGACCCCCAGCCCCAGAACTCCAATCATACAGTACAAACATAACTCACCGGCTGACCCCCACGCAGAGGACAGAAAAGCGAAATGGGCTGAACGCAGTGAAAGGCATCACGCCGACACACACAAACCAAGATGGGCAGCCTAGCAGACAAAAAAAATCTGAGCTTAAAAGCCGACTCTTACAGGCAAACACAACTCGACAGGCGATGTATGCGACTCTCCACTCTTAGCTGACAAACGCCTTGCAAATGTCCATTTTTCCGTCTCAAAATTTCACAGGTTTGACAGAAAACTTCAAACCCTCTTGGGAACAGAAAGGGAATACACAAGCAAGAGTGGAATATAAATGAAGCCTTGTTTTGTTCATTTGTTCATTTAAGCTGTAGCAAAATGTATATGCAAATATGTCATGTCGAAAAAACAATGGGATGGGAATATAAAGAGATGGGGAATGAGAGAGAAAGAGAGAGAGATTCCTATCCCTCCAAGGTTTCAATCAAGATGGATATTCAGGGGCCGCCAAGTCCAGTATCAACGTAGTGGAAAGAAAGTTTGGGTCTGAACTCAGCGCAAAGGAGTCAGAGCAGGCCTGAGGATTCGAGGGGCCCTCAGCGCGTTCTACATGGAACCTCCCAGCCTGGAGTGGAAGGACTTAATTAAATAACGATTGCTGGGTTTCCATGGCAGTGGGTAAACAGGTCGCTGGATAGGGTGCCGGGGCAACAGTAAAAGAGGAGGTCAGAGGTCAGTAGATCTTCTCCATGACAGAGCACACTTGGCTGCGGGGATTCGTAAAGTACCTCTTAAGCCCTCCGTCACCACTGAACACGCTGCCAGTTCCCTTTCAACCCAACTGGATGAAGAATATACAAATATTTTAAGTCCAATTCCAACAGTCATGCATGTTTTTCCCTGTGTGTGTGTGTATGTGTGTGTCTGTTCACCCGCCAAATTTGCAGCTCCCCTCTCCTTCGCTGGAAAAAAAAAAAGATCTTTAGCTTTCTTTCTGGCGGCCGTACAGGGATCAGTGACGCTTAAGCTCACCAGTCAGGCTAGTGTCTGAAACACTGACAGCGTTTCATTTGTACACAATGAGCAGAAACAACAATTAATCTGCCTTTTTTTTTTATATCGCTAAACTGCGGCAAGCGGGATAATTCTTTACGGGGCATGCTGATGGATGGGTGGCAGCACCGTCCCTGTGACATCGCAGGTTGGTGGCTTTATGTCACACCATGGGAGCGAAGCGGGTGTAATTGGCGGTGAGGATGTTGTGTACGTGGTCCCTGTGTTTACAGGAAACGTGTGGGAATGTTAGCAAAGACCTCAGAGTAATTCACACGCATTAGCCTACGATTCCGCAGGAGAATGTGAGGCTGTCGCGTGTCGCATGCCGCATGCAAACGTGGCATTTCGGATCCTGTAGCAGCATTCAGCTTTAACCAAGAGCTCTGTGGCTACCAGTGCAGGTGCCGCCTTTGTAAATAGCGGCCCAGGAGGGGCGAGTTTCCAGGATGAGCACGTTAAGCTGCGTTAGACGGGGCTCGCTGACCTTTACGTTTTACGCCCCTGCTTGTTTGATGGAGATACCTTGCCAACCTTCCCAGAGAATCTGAGTTAACCATCCATCCATTTTGTAGAGCCATTGATCCAGTTATGGTCATGGCAATCCAGAGGGCGGTCCGTAAGGCGGGGAAGCAGTATTGTTCTCCTGAAAGTTTTTTTTTTTCTGAAGGAGAACAGCAGCAGTTTGACCCTGTGCCAGCCCCCCCCCCCAGCACCTCCAGACGGATCTGCCGCTTGGGGCGCGCATGTGTGCATGGAAGACGCCCGCACCCGGGGAGTGGAGGGCTGGCCAGACTGCCGGGCCTTATCCTGCGGCCCCAGTATTGACAGAGCCGCTAATCCTCTCCACCTGCTCAAACACCGCCCAAAACAATCCCCACACCCCTCCCGTGGGGCTGGGGGCCTCCGGAAAGGCTGGGTGATGGGGGAGCCACCGCCCCCTTTCCTGTCCGCACCGCGCCACCGGCTCCCCAGTGCTGGCTGGGGCCCACCTGCCCCCCCGGCTCACATGCAGCCCACTTTAATCGGCGTATAAACAAATAGCTCTCAAATGTTTGGAAAGCTCCGCTGTTTGCACCCAGGCCTAAGAAAATAGTTTTTACAAGCTATCCAGTTGTGATTAGGGCTGAGAGAATGAAATTTTCCAAATGCATTAATAATATTAATATTAGTCTAATTAATTACCGTGTTTGACTTTACTCTACGCCGTGTGTACCTTCCACAGAACACTACACTCTGTTGTTTCTGTTCAGCTCAATATTTTCCTTTCTGCTCCGCTGTTGCGACACACATTTCATACACTCGTAGATATGAAGTAATTACGTTTTCTCATCGGCGGTCCTGAGACTGGCAGCTTGGATCGCCAGAACGCCTCGTTAAACACAGCTCTCTGGCGCTAAGTTAACGCTCAATCAGGTTCCCACTCTGTTTTATTTTCCTTTTTTGTTCATCTGCCGACGGCCCCTCATGGGGGGTTGGGGGGGAATGGGGGACAGCTGTGTGAGATGTAGCGCAGTTCGGCACCTGGATGGACACCGTGTTCAGGCCGGTCGTCAGATCTAAGGGAAAAGCAGACGCTAACACTCTATACCACAATATAAGTGTGTCTTTATTAATCACTGCTAAGGGTGAGGAGCGGCACACAAGGACCAGCTTGGAGGGTGACTGTGTGAGCACAGGCCACCTTATTGTACACAAACAGTTTGTTTGACATCTACTGGCACCTAGAGAGCTGCTGACGCTCCGCCGTTACAGGCTCATCTCACGGTGTTGCAGTACAGCGTGTGCGTGGTGTACTGGTGTATGGTGGGGGCTGTACTTAAGTACGTTTTGTATCATGGGGAGAAGATCAACCATGCCACTATACATGTGTATATGTGTTCCAAATATTCCCAATCCTGGTCCCACAGAGGGGCAGCCGGTGATGGCCTCTAGTTTAGGATTGGCAGCCATAATACCCAGCATGCACTGCTGTGGCAGCCTGAACTAAGCCGATCTTATGACAGCTCCTCAACTGTTTGAACTGTTAGAGTAGCCATAGCACTACTATTTGGCACAATAAAAATAATTAAAAACAAAACAAAACAAAAAACAAACAGAAGCAAATTCCTAACATTCCACCTGCTTCGACAATCTGTCCATCTAACCCTGTCCATCTTAAAATGGCGAATGCTGAAGCAAGACAACCCTCTAGTGTCAGCGGAATTACAATTCAGTGCAGAAGAGACCCACCAGAACAGAAAAGATCAAAGTAGGTACTGCCATCAATGCCAGTCCAAATTTCTCTCGGACTCAAGTCATTTTCCCTGAAACCTGATTGGACAAGTTCTTCGCCATGTCAACGGCAAACTAGGAATTGGCGATTTGTGCTCCAATAAGAGAAGTAGCTTGTAGGGAGTGTGAAGGCGCTGGACAGAAGATCCCTCCTGATTGGACATCTTGTTGTCAAGGAGAGGCTCAAGACAATAAGCTGCTTATAGGGTAATGGATGGGGCAATCTGACTGGGGTGTGGTACTGCTGGCGTCGAGAGCCTTTGGGTGATGCCCAGCTCGCACTAGCTGAAGTGACGACCCAGTCTGGAGGAGCGGTAATCGGCCCTCAGCTGGACGAAGGCGTGCAGCAAGTTGCGGTCCAGGTTAGTCAACTGCTCCCCAGAGCAGACCTGCTTCAGGTTGTCAGGAGCGACCACCAACAGGTTACACAGAGCATGGAGCGTATCAAAGAGCTGCAGTACCAGAGGGACCTGTGGAGGGAGAAAGGGAGCAAACAAACCTGTAAGTTACAGTCTGATCAGAAGAGCACCTGAAAAGTTGAACTGTTGTCCTCCTCTCTTGGCCCCGTGACCTGCAAATCGCTACCTGGAAGTCCTTGGCGCAGCGGCGATACTCAGCCACGTCGCAGATGGCCAGCATGCCGCCCATGGAGCTGTACGTATACAGCTGTAGATGCTCATGGATAAGGCGGTGGAAGCGGATGCCCAGCTCCGTCAGCACCGTGTCCACGTTCTTCCCATCCATGGAGCGCCGCACGCGCTCCACCTGCTTGCCCACGTAAGCACACACCTTGGAGCAGGCCTGCGAGGACACGGGGAGGGGGACAGAGAGCGTATGGCAATGAGGAGGCGAGGTCGACGCACTGACAGATCATATGATGGCCGTGAGTCCTTACGTTGGTATACTGAATCATCACGTTGTTCTCATCCTCTGGCTTGAAGTCTGTCTTCTTCTGTTCTGTTGTCAGGATGTGCTTCATCTGGCCGAACATGCAGTTGAGAGTCCTGCAAGGAAGCGAAGGGAGACACAAATCATAACCCCAGGACCAACCAATGAGTACCAAATAGCACTGCAAGCCTGAGGACGGCACTGCATACTGGCACGACTGAAAAGGAGCAAATTGTGAGTCTATATTTGAATCTTTCATGTAATTCTCTTTTAAAATTACATCTGAGAAAACCAGATTGCATGAATATAAAGGTATGAGGGCCTGTGAAGGTTTCCTATAGGCTATCAGAGTCTGACCCCCCCCAGAAAGCTGAGGGACAGGCGTGCTGAGCAGAGATCCGCCAGCTGGGCCTGTGACTGACCTGTCGATGCCCGTGTCCAGCTTGACCTCCATCTGCTCGATCACCTCCTTCTTCTTGTGCAGGCACTCCGTCAGTTTGGGGGAGGAGCTGTGCACATGGAGAAGAAGCAGAGGGGTTGGGGGGAGAACTCCTTGGAGGGCGGGCGGGCGGCCTGGTGGGGGGTGCAGTTTGAGACTTGGCCATGTGCTCACCTGATGAGGGGCATGAGGTTGTCATTGAACTGCTTGTCAAAGAGGTGAAAGATGGTATTAGCCTGCTGGACCACATCCAGGAAGTAGAGATTGGCATTCTTGGCATCTGCTGAGGGAATAGCTGTGTGGGAGAGAGACGGACATCCACATTTTCCTGATTTTTACAAGACCGTGAGAAAACCACCTCTAGAGCAACCAGAAATCCTTGGAAAAAGACAAAAAAAAATGTCCTATTACATTAATGGTTTTATTATGACATTGACGGCCCACCTTTGATAATTCACAGTAATCTGTACATTGATACCAGCCATGATTAATTAATTAGTCAGAGAGTTACGTGAAACAGCCAATGTAAGAAATACTGATTGGCTCCTGAAACTGTCACAACCCACGATCCCAGACACCCAAGAGATGTGTGGGAGTACCTGACAGGCCGATCTCTAGGGCATAGTCGATGTGGTCCACACACAGGTGGTCCACCAGCAGCAGAAAGATGGAGAAGGCATTCTTAGGCAGGTCTGAGGGGTCTGAAAGCTGTGGGACCAATGGTATAAGGAAACATGGTCCTAGACTCCTGACTTGAAGAGCTTCCACGTTACACTAAGAGAAACACATCTATGGAAGCGGCTACATTGTGTGTTTATGTCATGGAGAAGCAGAAGGAGCCTGACCCTGTGACATCGCTCAAAGGCGTGTCGCGTCTCCTGCAGCAGGCTGACCACCACTTCCTGGGAGAGGAAGGTCTCGCCATGGGTGTCGATGCTCGGTCCCAGAGGCAGGTTGGTGCGCAGCCGGATACGCTCCTTCAGCTCCTGAATACTAAACAGAGAAGAGGAGACTCAGACCAGGGTCCCCTGCTGGAGACCACCAGAATCCACCGCAACATAAGAACACTGCTGGCTGACTATACTCCTTGAGGCCCAAGGGCTTTGCAGATTTGTCTTCTTAAATGGATGAGTATGGCTCCTCACAGCATTTTAGGTGTCAACCAGGTGCTAATGAAAATGCAATATCTGTGGCTCCCTCCCATATCAAACTAACAATGCCAGGGGGATAAGAGACAACAGGGTTGGCCGCAGTTAAATTAGGGCCGATTTACAACCTGAAATATACACTCCGCCTGGCCACACTATCACACAGGACAACTGAAATGTTTGATGAGCTGACAAGCAAATGTTTGGCAACCAGTGTTTGGCAACTGATGTTTGGGAGGTTAGGGCAAAACCAACAAATGACCTTTAATCACTGATTACCTACAAAAAATCCTGAAAAGGAGACCACCCACAAACATAGCTGGCTGTGAGGCGACCAATGTCTTTGCCCACTAACTACCAGCAAGCCCCATGCGGAGAAAATCCAGGTTAACTGTCCAGCCGAGGTGACTGGATGTTTGGATAACAGTTGTCCTTGAATTCACTGGTCTCCACTAGGAAGGGTTGCCTAAAAACCCAAAATTACCATGAAACTGATGAGCATGGTGACATTCCAGAAGACACACATTACAGTAGTTCAACACCAGATTTTAACTCCTTAAAGTATTATTAATTATTATTAATATTTTTTGTATGATAGAGTATGGTGCATTCCTGTTGTGAATCTGAGGTATCTGGCTTGGCTTCAGGGAATGTTCCTCCATAAAGGTGGGGGTCGCAGACCTCCAGGTCATGGAATGGGAGGATTATCTTGGAGGGGGAGGCCTACCTGCCTGTGCCCACAGGGCGCTTTTGATGGTTCTTGGAGTCGTAGTAGCGCTGCAGGATCATGGCGCTCCGGGCCCGCAGGTGCTCACGCTCCACGTCGATGTAGCTCTCCAGGTAGGTGGAGAATATGTTCTTGATGAGCTTGGCGAGGAAGGTGTGCTTGTCTGAGCCCAAGTTGAACTCTGTCAGTTTTGTGGCCAGAGTTGTCGTCCTGGAGATGAGGCAGGTGGGGTACTGTCAGGGTAAGCCCTGGGACCTCTACCTGGCAGCTGCCTATGCAGAAGCGTTCCTACCGGGTGTAGAGGTCATACAGGTTCTTGAGGTACTGCTCCGAGTCAGAGCGCCGGGACTCCTCCAGCTTGTCCTTCACGTGCGTCTAGAAGGACAGAGCAATGACTTCATTTTAAGCCAGAAAATGAGCCACGGTGTGGGGCGACTGAGCGGCTCCCCTGCGGCCGCTTTACCTGCAGCTTGTTCTCAAAGATGCTCTGGATGAGCTTGGCCATGACCGTCTCGGGACTGCAGAAGACCTCGCCCACCTGCTTGCTGACTCTCTGGCACAGCTGAGCCGTGTCTTCAAACACGTCACTGCGACCGTAGGCTCCCTATGGGGCGGCAACACTACGTCACGGGTGGGGAGAGCAGACGAGCCCGGCCCAGCCCGGCCCAACCCGCACACTCACCTCTTGACACTGCTTGATGTACACGTCCACGCAGTGCGCATAGCCCTGCAAGGATCGCAAAGCACAAAGACAAATCCGTGTTACCCAGCGAGCTGCGCTGCTGATCATAAATATAAACAGAGACACCAAACTGGATGGTTTTGCCAAATTAAACAGAATCCCAAATAACTGTCGGTAGAGGCATCTGAGTTTGAAATTCTGTTTAATTCTATCACACACAGTTATCAGCTTCTCATATCGAAGGCAGCCATTTAATCAGTCATTCCAGTCCCTGTTTCTGTGTGTCTGATTAATGGATGCAGAAAGCAGAAGCAGCTGTCATCTCATGCAGCTCCTGCATCTCCTCCCGCCACCACGAGCCACCCCCCGCCACTCACGCACCTTAAAGTGCAGCAGGACAGCAGCTACTTCGTGCATGCGCCCGATTTCCCCACGGCGCTGGGCGGCGGTGAACTCCTGGATCAGCTGACGTTCCAGGTCATGGTATTTACCTGGGCAGGCACAAATATACAAGCAGACGCTGGTCAACACAGGCCGAAACGGGTACGCAGGCCGAAACGGGTACGCAGGCCGAAACGGGTACGCAGGCCGAAACGGACCAACATGGGTACACAGGTTGACACAGGCCAGCACGGCTACAAAGGCAGAGACACTGCACTACACAAGGTGTCCAGTGATAATACAACTAACTAAAGCCTGATAATATTCTCGTTGATCATCCTGAAAGGACATGCTTTCCTTATGCAGTTAAACCAAGATCATCTGACGCAAACTCAAAAAAGAAAGAACTGATCTGCAGTGCAAACCAGATACTCACTTGCTATCTTTGCCTTCACTTCAGAAAACCTGCCAACAGAAGAACAAGCAGGAAGATCCATCAATGATCAGGAAAGACACCTGGTGCAGGGTGAAGCCCCAGGCTGCTCAGTGAGAAAAATTCATGAGGCCATGAGGTTCTCCCATCTCAACGTTTGACATGGTGTGTTCTGTGTGATT
Organism: Mormyrus lacerda; assembly: GCA_015163995.2. NCBI lineage: Eukaryota > Metazoa > Chordata > Actinopteri > Osteoglossiformes > Mormyridae > Mormyrus > Mormyrus lacerda. Next base: position 2,222,475 of record JAABNX020000030.1, on the reverse strand, counting down.
TTTATGGGTCAGGGATGAGGCAGGTCACACATTACTTGAGCACAGGGTTCTGAAGAAATCCCCCCCCCCCCGGCACTGATCATACCGTAGTGCAGTGGGGGCCTCACCTGTCGAAAGGCAGCTCTTGGGCGATGAGGTGCAGCTTCTGAATTATGTCAGCTGCCTCCTTGATCTGCACGCAGGAAGAGAGAGAGTCATCAGGCATAGCTGGGCCAGGTGCTGCCCCCGGACACCTCACAGGGCAGGTGCGCAGCCCAACCGCGTCCAGCGCCGCTCACCTGACCGTCGGAGGGGCCAGTCTGCGAGGCGTCCAGCTCTTTCATCGGCCACCCGCTTTGAATGGGATGTAATCCCACAAGAGGCTAAATCTCCCTCAATAATCTGTCCAGGCAGGGATATCTTTCTCAAACGGACCCGCCGAGATTCACAGCAGCCCCCCCCCAGCATCCCGCGCCACCCAGACGTGTGAGCGGACCCCGCCGTCCGCTGGTCCCGCGTGACCGCGGAGGCCCGCCTTAGCTAACATCATTACCCTGCTCCCGTGAGGTGACTTCTGCCTTTTGCTCTGCAAGGCTTTCTAAGTATCTGTCCTCTAGCTAAGATTAGCTAAATCCCATGTAAGTAATGTAGCCGTCTCCCTGCAGCCAGGCTTTAGCAGCACTTGTCTTGGTGCTGGCGGTCTGGCCCTCCCTTTCTAGGGGATTAGCTCAGTCTCCCCTCCAGCTATTGACTCACAGCTTTCCTCTTCGGCTTGGGGCGCGCTCAGAAAAAGAGAACAAAAATCCAGGAGATATTCCCACTGCAGCTCACCTCCAGACACCGCTGCCAATTCCAGGCCTCTGTGATGGGACAGGGGCCCAAGTGGCCCTCGCCAGCGGGTTCGAGACTGAAATCCACACAAGTGGTCTCCGGCAGCAGCACATACTGGCAGACGTGCAGATTCCAGGGCTGCATCGCCTTTATGTATTTATGCATCATGCCTAATTTATTACTACACTGATCCCTCATTGGTCACTTACTTTGAGAAGGTTTGCTTATTTTAGGAAATGCAGAAGGGAGACACTGCGGGCCCCCATGAAATCGGAGTGTGTAATTTACAAAGGAGCACATTAATGCACAACAGCATGCAGGAGATGCACGGGGCACTGGAGCAGGCGGCCGGTGTGGGGGGGGTCAGGGCGTGAGCCAGTGCGTGCTGTGCCCCAGAGGACATTAGAATTGCGGAGGGCAGATGCAAGGTCAGTATAATCATTCAAACCTAGGAGAATATCCACGTCATCAAGAAACATCAAAGTGTTTCTTAGCTAATACTCCAGGTCATGCCTGAAGTGCACCAAAAATGTTCCAGTATCTAGGGAACACGTGTGTTTCAGGTAGAGTGCTAATGATTTTGGTCAAATGACTTTCAAAGACGGCCGGTTAATATGCTGCGACTGGTGTAGGTAAAACAGCAACCAATAAGAGAAGGAAGTGACATCATGGAGGGCAGGAGGAGGAGTGTGTGCAGACGCAGGCGGCAGTCGTTGGGCGCGACCTTGTCAGGGTTGTTGAAGACGTCGCTGCGCAGTTCCCCGTCCAGGAACTCGTTGAAGTAGGTCATGAGGCGCTGCGCCTCCACTGCCCTCTGGCGTGGCGTGTTGACGCCCTCCAGCTGGTCGCCCAGGTGACACACCTTCGTCGCCACGTAGCTGATGTGTTCATCCAGCTCCTGGAAATGCTGGAAGGCCACCTGCGAGGAGACCAAGAGGCAGCCTATCAGCAGAGCACAGAGGATGGTGGGAGGGATGCGGAAGGTTCGGGGGGGGGACTCTATCAGGGCCATTTATGTCACATCTGCACAGTTATCGTCTCTGGACGTATTTATATTCCGCACATAGAAATTTCACTATGATCCTGTACTGGACGGTCATGAACGGTGGATGGACAGAGAAATGAACATCTCTGTCATTCTAGATCTGAGGCTGGTTTTTATTTCAAAACTTTAAAGTTCCATAGTACAGGACATTGAGTTACTGATAGATATATGCTTTTGGCTTTGGTGTTTGGAGAAGGCGGCCTGCATGTCTCCGTCAGGCCCAGAGAAGCTGGGCTCTCCCAGGGTCACATGTCCAGCACTGACCTGGTTGCTCCTCTGCAGATCCTGCACTTTGCGGGCGAACTCCTTGGCCTCCCGGTGGCACTGCTGCTCCAGCTTCTCCACTCGCCGCTGAATTCGTTCATCCAGCTGCTTCAGCTCTTCTATATGGTTTTTAAACTCCTCCAGCAGCCTGTAGGGGGCAGGAGGGAGCGGCACTTGGATACTTCCTCCATTATTGAAGTACGAGGCCGTACTACAGTTTAAGCACAAACCGGGGGGAGTTGTACCACATGGGGGGTGGGGTTAGGGTTAGGGGCCTGTAGCCTTGAGGTTTTCAGCCTCTTAATTGCGATGAGCCCTGAGTTGAGGTCAGAGCCCTACAATGGCAGCTGTACCGCTGTGTTACAGTGTCTGCAGGAATCAGAGACATAAGCAAACCACTCGGCAAAATATAAGCAATCTGCCGACGTCCAACTGAATAACTGCTGCTACCCCAGCGAAGCTCCTGGCAGCAGGTAACTGTAAGAATTGTGAGGTTAATTTCCAGGCATTTGGATTTATGGACCCGGCACACGCCGACAGATCGGTCGGCTCCATTATCACAGAAATAGGGACTGCAGAGCGGATGCACCACATCAACACTGGATTCCCTGGATGGAGGGCAGAGCGTATCCCAAAGTGATGACCATGTAATCTCCCAAATAAGCCCCTCAGTGCTGGCAGCCACGGGTTAAAGCCACTCCCCCTTCCAGCACGCACTCCCCAGCTAAGTCATCATAAGGGCTGTGGAGTATGCTCCCATGATGCACTGCGCAGACACACCTACGGCCCAGTGCATGCCAAGCAGACAATACAGAAGTATCAGCTTGTCAGACATGCTGAGACAACACAGAAGCCAGCGTTCTAAAATGGGTTATAATCTAACATGGCAAAGAGGTGACAGGACAGTATCACCCGACTCAAATGGCAGGATGTGGAGAAAATAAGGAATCGCTGGGCCTCTACCAAGCACTTCTCTGAACATACTGACGGTTATTTAAACGATGTCTGACATTAACATTTAAGTGAGGAAAAAGTTGGAGTCGGAGAGCAGGATCAGCCTGTATCCCTGGAGCAGTGGGAGTTAAGCCTTGCTCAAGGACCCAAGGGTGATATGATTATTCTACCGGCCACAGGATTTGAACCCACGACCTTCCGGATAAGGGCACAAATCCCTAACCCGCTGGGCTACACACCGCCTGCCATTGGCTAGAGTCTGACCTTCGATCAGTTAGAAAAAAACAAATTCCATCTGCGCACCCACGAATCAGCCAACAACATAGAGGTGAACCGGGTTGGCGGTGACAAACCACTACAGACCACCATCATCTACCACAGGGCCAAAAACAGGCTTCAGACACAAACCATTTTTGTGGCAGCACTGTTTACTGTGCACTCAGTCATGGAGTCACACACCGTGTCTTCAGAGAGGGATAACGACGCCACTACCTTTTGGGGTCGAAAGCCTCGGCCCCTCCCTTCGAGCCCCCCCCAGGGATCCTCCAGGCAAGCCTCTCAATGTACTCATCTGCATCAAAGGGCTCCTGCAGGAAAAAAATCCAAAGAGCAAGATGTGAAATCAAGCCCACAGCTACAAGAAACATTTCTGTAAATGCTTACTGAACCTGAAATGTCATTCTACTGCATTGCATTTGTTTTTCTCTGAACAATTCTATAAAATATAAGCATTATGCATTTACTGTATTTAACCATTCATTATCAAAACAATCTTTAAGCATTTTGTTTTATGGCGTACTAAGAACAGTCAGTGAACACGCCAGACAGTTGTAACATGTTAAAAACACAAAGCCCATTCGCTGTTAACCGGAGATCCGTCTTAACCGGAAGGACTTTCATATTCCCAATTATTTAAATCTAATAACATCAACTAAGCACAAAAATACAGCTATCCGTGTGTCGCAACGATTCATCTGCTTTATATGTGTAACAGCGACGGCGGTGATTTATATGCGAGGTTTCTGTTGAGGGCTTTTATACGCGGCCGTATCCGCATCTGTGCACAGCTGTCTGTGCACCGACAAGCCTCTGACAGTCTGTTAATTTATATTAAGTATGATACGGAAACTGAAATCAGATGTCCACAATGAACCGCATTCTGAAATGAAATAATTTAGCTATTTTTGCTTTCAAGTAAAAACTTAAACGTGGCGCCTTCAAAACTACCACTGTCAGTGCCTGTTAGCTAACTAGCCGAATAGGAATATACCTGGTATGCGCTTAATCATGGTAATAACCGTAATCATCAAGTCAGCAAGTTATACATTCAAGAGATCACCGCGTGTGTGGATGTCTAACCAGCGACATGAACAGAAAGACGAGTCAAAATGGAAAAGCTAAAGATAAAAATAAACCAGGACGACTAGTACGTGTTTAACTGGGCGGCTAAATCCTCCTGACAGGGAGCTCGGCTGCATCCTCCCAGATCGCAAGCCCACCTCAAACAACTGAGGCGATGCCGACATGGTTCACGTCCAAGCGAAAGCTGAGCCTCGGCGCCTGAGTTAGTATCGCTCGGCTTCGGTCTCTGAGCTGCCCGCTGTCGTTCACTGTTGCAGACGGACTTTCTGCTTCCTGGATCCAGCAGCCATGTCCAGACCGGAAATGGGGACGACGAGCCCGGTTTGCAGCGGAGGCTGGAAAGGGAGGAGATCCGAGCGCTTCCGAGCTGTCTGCGCACCGCCAGCTCCGAGGGAAGGGCAAGTATTGAGCTAAAATATCAATACGAAGTGTTCAAACGCCCACAGAGAATTATTTATTCATGAGTTGAAATAAATTTATGCTTCATGATGCGCTCTAAATTATATGTACAAATAATTATGGCGATTATTTGCAATTCTCATTTGATAGATTTTCTATTATTGTTGAACAATATATATTTTTATAAGTTAATTGGTGGTAAGACGAACTAAGTTGGGGAGACGAATATGGATATGACAGGTCACGAGCTGAGGGAATGCGTTGTATCTACTCCTCCCGCCCTCCGCGGTCACGTGGCTCGATAAACAGGAAACGCTTGGTCAGGACGCTTGGAGCGTGCTGGTTGTCTTCTGCATTTTAAGAGATTTGTGACTTCACTTGTAAAATAGAAATGTCGGTTTAAGAGTTCCACGGTGTATGTCTGTAGCAACTTTCATGGTATTAGGTTTCGATGCGATGTGTATTGCTTGACATCGTTTTGTATAACTTGCCATTTGTTGAGTGCAACAAATTCCGTGTTCTGACTGATTGACAGATGACTTCACTTTAACGAGAAACTAAATCTACCGTTAGGCAGATACTTTTAAACGTGGATATGAGTTTTCGTGCCCTATGGATTATCACACATGAGAAAGGAGAGCAGGCGACGATATGTTTCTCAAGGTAAGTAATTAATCATTACACTTTATGTGATACTATTTGGTCGTTTAGATATTAAACATTGTCGCTAAGGATTTTAGCATTTTCTTATAAGTATCTTGTATTATCCACTATACGCACTTAACGCTGTTTTTTATAGCGTTAAGTTCGTATGAATTGTTTGAATTGTCCCTTTCAGGCGGTACCCCACAGTGGAACTCCGGGCAAAGGCCTATGCGGGGGAGAAGTACGTGGCTGTCCCTGAAGACACTGCTATCCTACGCCCCCTTCTGACTGAGCTTGGGCTGACGGATCCTGACAAAGCCTTCGTGCTCGCCCGGGATGACTGTGCTCGTCCTCAGCACTCCCCTGCCTTGGAACTACGTCTGGAGGGCCGAGATGGTGGCATCCTGTGGCCTCTGTTGACTATGGCTCAAGGTGGGCTGATCCTGGCCTGTCTTGCCCTGGTGGAAGCTCCCCTTGAACCTCGGCCTCCTCTCCCTAGCCTGGCCTCTGTGTCCGTAGCTCTGTCTTTTTTGGAGGGCCTGCAGACTTTCCTGTGTGGTACTACAGGAAAGCTAGAGAGGGAAGCCCTAGCATCAAAGCTGGCTCTCCTGCCCACTGTCCTGCTACAGGTGTGTCCCCTAGGAACCCCAAGGGACACCCCACAGGTGGGTGTTACTGCCCCACCAGGCCCCGCGGGGTCTCAGAAACAGCCAGCTTGGAAGCCTGGTCTGCATCGGGGACGGGCCATGGTGAATGTGTCCGTGAGCGAGACGGTGCGGTCTATGCAGTATGGCAGCCCTACCATGCAGGACCAGTGGGATGTCTATGGCACTGTGACCTGCAAGGTGAGCCCATAGGAAATATGGCTGTGGTGTTTACTGTGACCTTCATGCTCTGAAAAGTATTGTTCTGGTGTTGAGTCTCGTTCTGCCCAAGGTTTCGTCCTTCTAAGGAGTTTTTCCTTGCCACTGTCACCTCTGGCTTGTTCACTGGGGGCTTTGGGCAGGGATAATGTAAAGCGCTTTTAGGCAATGTAATGTGAAAATGCACTGTACAAATAAAATTGAATTGAACTTAATTTAAAACGCATTTTCTCAAGGCACCAGAAATGTGTATTAGTGCAAATTAGTACAACACATGGCAGTAACTTTTATGTCGGATTAATATTTATGGGTTCTATCTTTTGATTACTTGATTGTAATCAGATAAAATTAGCTGAGGTTAGCATATCTTTTCCTGTATGACTGCCCGTGTCTGTTTGTGTTTGCAGTGTGAGGTAGAGGGGGTCCTGCCCAACGTGATGGTCACCCTCTCATTACCCCCCAACGGCTCCCCACTGCAGGACGTGCTGGTCCACCCGTGTGTGACGTCGCTGGACTCCAGCATCCTGGCTGCCAGCAGCGTGGACGACGCTGACGGTTCCTCCTTCTCTGGCCCGTACAAGTTCCCCTTCTCCCCACCCCTGGAGCCCTTCCGTCTCTGCAGTTACACATCTCAGGTCAGCGAGCCCTGGAGAACTGGACCTCAATGAGCTGGATCCATCCAGTATCACTTGAATGTCCCCCCTTTGAGATGATATTTGAGAATGTTAGCATGCCTCCTAGCATTGATGTCTCCTGGGTGTGTGTTTCTGTCCAATCGGAAAGCAGGTACCTGTCCCCCCCATCCTGGGCTCTTACCAGCTGAAAGAGGGCAGCCACCTGGGGGTGAGCCTGAGCCTCAAGCTGCACGAGAGCGTTCGCAACAGCTTTGAGTACTGCGAGGCCCACCTGCCTTTCTTTAACAGGTCATCATCATGACAAATGCCCTGGGGGCTATGCCGCCTTATTTTTTAGCTAAATTCTCATCATCCATAGTTTTGAAATTATCCACCCCCCTGGCCAATGAAAAGGTTTGTGAACCCTTGAGGTGAGGTTGAGCTCCGGATGGCCTCTCCACTCTCTCCGCAGGGGCCCTTTGAGTAATGTGGACGTGAAGGTGAGCTCAGGACAGCTGGAGGTATCCAAGGAAAAGAGCATGCTGGTCTGGCTGCTGGGTAAGTCGACTGTAACCCAGTCTAAGCATCAACCCAGTTCTAAGTTGTTATGTGAGATCTGCCTGTGTGGTGATGATTCAGGCTTCTTACTCGCATTAATCCTTCAGGTCAGAAGTTTCCTAAGAGTCGGGAGGTTTCACTAGGGGGCAGCATGAGTTTCTCTGAGCAGCTGTCAGGACCGACTGACCCTCTTTGTACAGGCCTAACAGCCTATGTTAAAGTAAGTACATCTGTGCACAAAAAAACACAACCAACATCAATCTTATTTAATTCTTATTGTAATACTCAGTACCGATTCCCGAGTGCTACATCACTTTGACTTATTTCATAACCTTATTTTATAATTTAGCAAGTGGAAGTGCAGTTGGTCCTTTTCACTGTATTGCAGCTGTGTTTCCGAGTGCCCGACTTGACCCTGTCTGGCTGCTCTGTGGACCAGCATTCAGTGCAGGTTTACTCATCTGCGAAGCCTCGTATCACCACCTGTGAGTGTCCCCACAAGCCAATCTCTAGTGTCCTTAGTGTGATATGAAAGTGAATGTTATAGTACAGAGGTTTTTGAGAGTAACTGGATGATTGAGGGTCCAGGGCTGAGGGTTCTGTCTCTCTCTGATATTGTTTGAGTGCATGTTCTCAACATGTTTATATGGGTTTCATCTGGCAAATTGGTGTCTTATTTGCATGCCAGTCTTATGGTGTCTTATTCCATGTACATGCCATGTTATGGACTGGCATCCTGTCCTAATTGTGCCCTGTCTTATACCCTATGCTTTCTGGGATAAGCTCTAGACTCAACAAGGCCTTATAGTGGATTAACATTTATGCAAGATGGATTGTTGAATAGGTAAATATAGGGGATTATTGCACTGTTGCAGTTACCTACTGAAACTGACATGTTTGTCTCTTCAGCTCGTGAGCTGGTGTCCTCCGAATACTACATCTGGAACTGTACTGGTGACGCCCCCGTCTCCTCAGGGCTTGCAGTACTCTAGGGTTCCCTCTGCTGGCTGGATGACTGAATGCACTGGGAATGATTGGGGAGCAGCATTGCTTGGTGATGCTGCAAAACAGAACGCAGATTCATAAGCGCTCAGATTCAGCCTGAATGAGAAATTAACCGGATCTGAGAACCTTCCCAGCATGACGGCAGCCGGCACCCCAGAGCTGCTGTGTCTGAAAAGACCTCAATGTTTTGTAAAATGGAAGAACATGAGCCGACTTTTTATACTTATAGTTTTTGGGCAGACTAGTAGATCTGCGTCTCATCTACGCATCAGGAGCACTAACCTGTTGCTTTCTAATGACCCTCCTGCTTGTCTTCTGATTGCATCGGCCGCAGAGAAAGCCGATATTAAGCTCCCCTATCGCATTAATGGACACTTTCAGACTGGCCTAACGGCACATTTTTGGGTCGGTGTTGGTCCAGCACATTCACTATATTAATGGGAACAAAACATCACTGCACAGGGCTGCTGAAGGGGGGGTAGATTCAGACATGCTGTTGGATTAGACTGTGTAGTACTGGGTTGACCTTTTCTTCTGCAAAATTAAATGTGTTTGTCGGGTTTTGACATCATGTCTTGATTAAGGAGCCCGTTTTCCGGTGCCGTGGCCCATTCAGCCGATGCAGAACTTTAAATTCTCCCTTGTTCCGCCCGCCTGCCCAGCCGCAGGGGTGCCCCCCCCCCTCCCTCATATAGACCCACTTCAGTGCCTCTCAATCAGCCTGGTAATTAGCAGCCGGGGGCCCTGCGGCCATTTGGAGTGAGGTGGGGCGACCGGCGGAGGGCTCGCACCCTTGAAGGAAAAACTTGATGGGGAGGGGGCCCTCATCAAAACCACAAAGGGCCTGTCTGGAGCACTGGCAGCCCCTGCCCTGTTCACCTTCAGCTAGCCAGCAGCCCGAGGCCCTTCACACACACAGCCCTGCTGTGCGGGGCCCTCCTGGAGGCTGGAGGGTCCCGTCACCGAGTGACTGAATGGCTAATTGAGGCGGCAGATGTGAAGGAGGACTTGAACGGTGTGTGTGTGTGTGTGTATTAGGTTTATATTACATTGTGGGGACCATTTTTCAGGTTCTCAGAAAGATCTGTGAATGAAATTAAACTAAAAATGCCAAAAGACTCATTTTGTTTGGTTACTTTTGGTTAAGGTTAGGGCTGGGTTAGGGTCAAAGGTCATCATGTTGGAATTAGGGTTTTTCCCAATAGAATTGAATGAAGAGTCCCCACAAAGATCAAAGATATGAATACAAACGTGTGTGCGTGTGTTTGTGTCTTTTTTTGGGGGGGGGGATTTATCAGGTTGTTCTGGGGCCCTTTCTGTTCCCGTGTGTCCAGACACATGATAAGGTGAGAGATTGACAGCAGAGTGTTGACTGACAGATGACTGGTGTCACTTCTCAGTCGCCATCCAGTGCGGCTTTCAGTCTGCAGCCTGTATGAACTCAGTAGGGCTTTTGCAGTGATGGTTTGAGGTGGCTTCACAGACTGGGGTTTTGTCTCGCGGCCAGACCAGTTAACTCACGTTGACACTGTACGTTTCAATAATCTGGTTGCACTAAGGCCCTTTGTGTGGGTGTATTGTGAGTCATCTGCACGCTGTGTGTCCTCTTTGACACATGATGAATTCGGTGACACAGAATCTTTGGGGGCACGGAGGATGGAGATGCTCTTCTGTCCGTGCGTCCTGGGAATTCCTCTCGGCTCGGTGTCACCTCTGACCCCCCGGCCCCCCCCCCTCCATGAGTCCCTGGCTAATCCCCAAGACGCCATTGTACCCCTGTGTGCCCCTTTCCCTCCTGACTCCCACCCCAAGTCTGAAGCAGGTCACCCCCCCGATGCAGTTCATTGCCTCACCTTTCAGGCAAGGCTTGCTGTTGTAGGCTATATTTGCCTCAGTCACATGCTCCTCTGGTTCTCTCCCCCTGCCTTCATGAGCCATCTGAGGATGAACATCTCCTGTCTGACCGTCTCTGGGGTGACAGCTCAGCAGCAATGCGAAGGCTGGTGGCACTGCTGGGGTTAAAGGACGCCTCGTGTTGTACTGCAGACAGACTCTAATGAGGCCTATTGTCCAGTGGTCTCCTTCCCCGCCCGCTGGCTGATAGGGAGACAGATTTCTCACGTGGATTTTCACCCTAAACATTGACCATGACCAATCCCCAGTCAATTGGAGCCAGTTGCTCACAAGGTGCCTGTTCCCCCACACCCCTTTCATATGGGATGACCCCACCCTCTGAACTTTCCTGGCACCACAACGCCATCGTCTTTTCCACTGTGTGTTTGTGTGTGTGTGTGTGTATGATCTGCTGGACAGGGGATGACTTATGATGTACTGAAATCTTCCCTGAAGCTTCAGAGTGTGGCAGCACACAGTCAGACTGGCTCCCAGAATCCCTGTGGTCACTGGGCTCTGTCTAGCTGGCAGACGCTTCTTTGTTAAGTAAACCCGCATTTGGTGGTAGGAATGCAAAGTAATGCCCCCACCCCCCCATGTGTGTAGATCTGTGCAACATGAGAATTATTCAAAATGAAGGAATCACTGACTTACCTCCTGTGGGCACCTTTGACTCTCCTGCAGCTGCTGCTTCACACATGTACGTGGGGAGAGGACAAATCATTTGGGGATCGCGACCCCAATCACAGTGAAGAAGGAAATCAAACTAAAAGAAGCTGTATACCCAAAAGCACAATGGCTTTAGGGTAGGTCGCTGATTGGACAAATGAATAAAACTCATATTTGGAAATGTTAACAAAACAAAACATTCAGACGTACATGAGGTCACGCTTAACAAATTGACATCATTTATTTGACAGAATTGCATGCTTGTTGGGGTGCTAAATGTGATGTATATTTCTACCCTGTAGTCAAATTGAAATTTTACTTATATAATATAAAATTTGCATCTAATCAGACTAGGTCTATATATATATATAGATAGCAGTGACTGTCATTCTGTTCTTCGGGGAATGTAGGCTATAGAAACCGTTCCGTTAGCCTTTGGTTCCCCCTAGTGGCCAGTTTATCTAACTGCCCAGTTTGTACTGTATATTCTCGGTCGGACAGAACGTCTTGCGTTTATTGTTTCACATGATATTCACAATGAATCTTGACTGCTTCTCGGTATGGCTGTTAGATTTCACAAGGCAAAGACCAAAATCAAACCATGTACTTCAGCTGCAGAATTTACAGCAGTTTTGTCGAGAGTTGATTGACCTAATCCCGGCTAGCTGCTACTCTCTAAAATAATCTTTCCTGGTTATGCTTTAGTTTCGGAGATTCCGAGATGTCATAAAATTTAGTTCAACGGCAAAGAATGTGAATGCATTATACGGGTTATAAATCCAATGCCAGGCAGCCAATTCTGATGTTAAACGTCAAGGAAAATTTATACTCCGAGCATTTCGTAAGAAAACTAACTTGTGAAAACACATAAAGCGTATAAATGATATTCTTTAAAACATGAGTCTTTTTTCTGCAGTACCCACTTTCGTTTGGCAAAGCCAAACTTCTCTTGTCTGCCGTATATATCTTATTCCACACAAACTTTGATTGTTTATTTACAAATAAGCAGCCATGATCAGTTAAAAAGAGACTGCATTGAATGCACATGGTCTCACTGGTTCAGGTTCATTGCTCAAAAAAAAAATCGCCGCTCCCACGAGTGTCGTGAAGCATGCCCCCCGACACCGGCGCTTTACGGCAGTAACGACCAGCGAAGAGGCAAGGAGAAACGGCACCGAGACGTGTGCTGTGAAATCTCTCACAGGTGAACGCTGCTACCTGGTGGACTACAGCGACGGTCTAGCGATTCCGCTTTAGAGACATCGCATTTGCTGTACGGTTTTCCCTGAATGACGTGGGATGGCTGAGGTGCCGCCTGGGCCTAGCGCACTGCCTGCATCCCCGGCCGAAATGATCCCCTTCCCCGGGGGTGTGTGCACTGTCCCCGGGGGAGGGGACGAACGAGATTGCGGGCGAGGAGAGCCAGTCAAAACGGAGACAGGACAGCTTCAGCAAGCTTGTGAAGGGAAAGGGGCGAACAAATCAAACCAGAAATGCCTGTGCTCCCACCCGTCAGCTCATTTTCACACGCAAGTGCCGCAGCAGTTCAACGGCTTGATCAGCACCGCCGAGGACGGCCTCCTGTCTAGCCAGCACCGCAGCCGTGTTCAGAGCCACCTTCACCACCCCGTGCACAGACCGCCTGACGGCCAGAGGAGCCAGTCGGAGCATAGTGACAGCGCCGGAGAGGCCCGCGGAGGAGCATCGGAGAACTGCCACGCCGATACTAACCATGCTTCGTGTCCGCAGCGGAGCCGGTCCTCTTCGGACAACGGAATTTGCGGCGTGCCGGCCGCCGCCAGGACTGAGCGGAGTCCCTGCAGCCCCGCCGTGGAGGAGCCGGGCAGCACCCGATGCCCAGAGGATGGGGAACTGTCATCCCCGGTGCGGGAAATGGCTGGGCTTTGTTTGAACAGCACGTCCGAGGGGAAGCAGGAAGACCCTGTCATTGAGTACGTGAGATACGAGTCTGAGCTGCAGATGGCGGACATCATGAGGCTGATCACCAAGGACTTATCGGAGCCCTACTCCATTTACACTTATAGGTACTTCATTCACAATTGGCCTCAACTCTGCTTCCTGGTACGTAGACTGTCGCTGCCTTAAGACTGTAGCTGTGTTGGGATAATCTTTGGGACACCCTCCCTCCTGGATCAGTAACGTATATCTTATCATAAAGCTTTGACAACCGTGTGAGCTTCTGCAGGCCAGAATGTGTTCATTACCATGGTTGACCTTCTCCTGAGTCAGACTAGGTATATAATCGTAACGCGTAAGATCCCCCATTAATGCGGCTGGTTGAGTGCCTCAGTCACAAATGAAATTTCCCCCCGCCTTTGAAGACAAACATGTCTGCTCTGTAAAGAATTAGTGGACTTAGGAAGTAGTTCACCTGCTGTCTCCATGACTGGTAAAGGCTCGCTGGCTTCCAGCCCGTGTAAGTTCCTAATAAATTCACATTAGACCGTCATTGTACAGCTGAGCTCCTGTCAGTAATAAATTCGCCCTGTTGAGTGTACTGTAAGCGGGCACACACACGAGGCCGGTGGCATGGGACCTAAGGCTGCCCTTTCCCTGTCATTTCAATGGCTGAACCCTCATACAACAGCTTGTACTCCCTCTGTAGTTATTGGGTGTTTTTTTTTCCTCTAAATGAAACGTTCTGTTTATGGGTCACCCCGCACTTTAAGGAGGTGCCCATGACCTCGTCTGTCCTCCGCTGTCACCGGGATATTGTGGGTGGCTGCTTATGCCGTCCAAGGACCCTGGGAACTGGCCAACCTTGCAGGGCGATACCCTGCTCTGGGTTATCTGTTCCACCTTATGAGTTCTGGTAACAGTTAATGGTTTATGTGATTCTGGGATCCTTATTTGGGTTTGGGTGAAAGTGAGGTTTTGCCAGATTTCCTGAATTCTGCTCTGAACAGCCATCTAGTTCCAGTAAAACAATCCTCTGCATTCTGGCTCTTATGATGCAGGCCGGTATAACCCACTTTTATATTATGATATTGCGGTCCTTCTGCAACTAAATATCTGCATATTTACCCCATTAGGGAGACGGCTGTGATTAATGGCAGCGTGGCTGCAGCCTGGTGTCTCCGCACTCTGGGTGGTTAATATAGTACCCCCTCAGTTATGGGGCAGAGTGGGGGCAGTGCAGAAAGCTGGAGGTGCCGTCCCCACACCTTCACGGGGCCTTTGGTGTCCATCCCACATGATTTACCTTCTAGTTCTGTGCCGCTACTTTGGAGGAGATGAACCTCTCAATTTGGAAAGTGTTGGAGGAAACGGATGAAACTGTGGTGGTTTATATGGATTTGAGTCTTCTGTATAATATTCTGCTAAAGGTATGTTTGAGAACACCTGGCTGTGCAGGGCTGTGCAGTTTGACAGGAGGCAGGCCTTTGCCGGCAGAGATTGAGCCCTAACCATCTAAGCCTCATGCAGGCAGGTCTCCAGCAGTGTTATTCCGAATAGCTGAAGGTTTAATGGGACAACCGGAGCCTAAATCTCAGCTTTTCCAGGTTAGTCTTCCTTTCCCATGAGTCACTCGCCTTTCGAAAGCACGGGACTGTTTCCAAGGGTGTAGCTGCTGTGTGAAGCCTGCCACACTCACCCCGACCTCCCGAGCTGCCCACATTCCTCACTGGCGTTGCTGTTGCGCAGGCAGTGGTGCAGCAGGAGTGCGTGGGGGCCATCGTGTGCAAGCTGGACATGCACAAGAAGGTGTCCCGGCGCGGCTACATCGCCATGCTTGCCGTGGACTCCAAATACCGCAGGAAGGGCGTCGGTGAGAGCCGGTCGGGGGGGCCCTCGTGGCTGCCGCTCGGAGCAGCCCCTCCCAGTGCCTGTGCAGCCTCTCCCCTTCACGTGCTCTGCCCCTTCTCCCCCTTCCCTTCCAGGTACCAACCTTGTGAAGAGGGCCATCTACGCCATGGTAGACGGGGACTGTGACGAGGTAGTGGGGGGGGGTGACTGCTGCTTAGATCCTGTCCGTCCACTTGGCAGAGATTGATCCGGTGCTCTCCATCCCTTCCCCAGGTGGTGCTGGAGACGGAGATCACAAACAAGTCGGCCCTGAAGCTCTATGAGAACCTGGGTTTTGTGAGGGACAAGCGGCTCTTCCGCTACTATCTCAACGGGGTCGATGCGTTGAGGCTCAAACTGTGGCTGCGCTAGCACCCCCCCCCTCCCAAACCGACTCCGCCTCCAGTTGGAGAGCCCTGCCTGGACATGAATTCAAGGAACAACTTTTCTCTCAGACAGGGTGGAGGAAGCCTGACTGACTGGATACAATCAACACAGGGCACACGAGGACAGAGTAAAATCTATAAATGATTAATAGTATATATTAAGAGGTTTAAGAATGAACTGACCTTGGCGTGTGAGTTATTTTGCCCCAAATATGGATGTTCTGTGGGATGAGGGGGCTGGGAGGAGGGGGCTGTATCCTTAGACCCAGCTGCAGCCCCCCTCCCGAAATCAGCATCCTCGTCTCCCAGCGCCATCATGTGGCTGCCGGTGCAAACCGTCCAATGGTAGATTGACGCGAGGGGCCCTCCCACTTTATTTTTTTATGAACGTAGTGGCACACAAGCTAGAATGTGCAGTTAAAAAAATGGTTGCAAAAAACTATTTGCGAAACATTTTTATCGCATTACCCCTCCATTCTTTTACTGGAATGGAAGCATTTTAGTGCGTGAATTTATAGGGGATGCGGGGGCTTGGGTGTGTGTGTGCTTGCGTGGTGTTCTTGCATGAAGGGAACATTCTAGAACGGCATTGTGTTCCCCAGGGGAGTCTCGCGGTTCCCCTGGCATATAAATGCTCATTTCTGTTCATTCTTTCATACAGGCTTCACAAAAAGAAGTATATATTAGATAATATATTTTTAAAAGCACATTGAGACCCTCTGGTTTGGTCAGGCTTATAAACTCATATACTTCTTATTACTGCCAGTGAGGGAACCTTGCAAAGTGCTGCCTAGTGTGAGTTTAAGTGCCAAGAGATTGTTTTGGAGGTGCTATTATGGGGTGTAAGTCTCCAAATACAGTGTTTCTAGTTCTAGTTCTAGTTGTTGGGGGGGGGGGGGGGGGTTTAATAACATCACTGTGTTCTTTACTGATTGCTTTAAATCAATCATGCCCCCAGATTCATGTCAGTGGTACCCTCCATGCCTACAAGGTGTATTTTTTATTTTTTTATTTTTTATAGTCCCCCTCAGTGAAAACACCCCGTTTGTTTTGTGGGGAGGGACGCGCTGTTGGGTACAGCAGTAGATGTGCTGATCAGGACGGTGAGTGTTTGCCATTTCCGTCAGTGTGTTACGGCATTTTTAAGAATATGGCTTTTTTTCCCCACCAGAAGAAATTGGTTTTCAATTGTCTTTTTCATACCCTTGCTTAATGAAGGTGTTTAAGGTGTTTGTTATTATTTTTATTTGGGGGGGGGGGAGGGATAGAGTCCAGCATTGTATTCCTAATGTATCTTTGGTGGATGGGGGATAATGCATTCATGGTTTCTATTGAAGATTTTAAGTTTTGTTTTCCCTGTTTGCTGTGATTGAACCTGGGTGGCGTGTCGAAGGGCATCATCTCCTGCTCCCTTCCCCATGGTTGTTGTGTCGGAGTTTGTGGCTGGACTGTGACAGAACTCCCCTTTGTTCTGCTCTTGGTTCCTGTAACGGTCACCACTTCAGCTGGTCTCTCCATGTGTTCGTCTCAGGGTTGTTTTGCAGATCCTTCCTGTAGCACGGTCT
>JAABNX020000030.1:2163769-2176286 GCA_015163995.2 Mormyrus lacerda | reverse complement strand
CAGGTAATTTTGTTTAATCTATTTAATTAGCCTACACAAAATCTGTTTATTTTGAATTTGTTAATTTGCTATTGCAACACGTCGTTGGAGTGCGTTTAACAGAAACTTGACACAACGCAGATAAACCGGTTAGATATACTATTTAACGACAAGTATTTAAATTGCAAATGAAGCCTTGAAGAAAAAACGCTTTATTTTTTATTGATATGCTGTTGTACAATTAAAATGTTGAATTCGCGCGATGTTAACGGTATAGTAAATATATATCGTGACGGACAATCACACCGGTAATGACTATGACCCCGGTGTACTGCCCACTCCTACTCACACCCCTTCCCAGCGACCACATGACCCCCATGCTCTTCCAATCCGTCTGCTGACTTCATAGGAAGAGTCACCAGAGACATGAATGTTTCTACCGAGGTAAATAAATCCCTCGACAAGGTCGACATTTCCCCCACAGACAGACACACTACTGATGGCTGTGCCTAAGAAGTCATTAAATGCCTGGATCTTGGTCTTTATCCAGGACACCCGCAATCCCAGAAACACAGACTCCACTCTCAGTCTCTCAAGAGCCCGGATCAGAGCCTCCACTGTCTCCACTAAGATCACAGCATCGTCGGCAAAGTCAAGATCAATAAATCTTTCTTCACCAACGGAATGGCAACCAGACATAAATAAAAATGACAACAGTATGACAAGTGGCAGCAATATGGTATACCAATAGGTATGATTTGGGCATGATATGCATAATGTCAACAGTATAAACAGAGTCTAATGACAGACTCTACGCAGTGGCTAATGATTTCAAATAAGTCTTTGAGGCTTGTCTGAGCTGTTGCGCATTTTGCTGAACAAATTCTATATGCGATCAAACCAAATTTCAGTACGGAGCCCCTCTCACGACATATTGACGAAATTATAGGGACATTCCAAATACAAATTAAATTTATCGAAACGTGGCCACGATTTAGTTCAAACGAGGGAACGAATTAGTTTGCCAATTGTACAGCACAAATACACTTTAAATCTTGAAATATTTGAGTACATATTGTTTACTTGTGTACATATTACTTGCCATTTATGTATCTGTTTATGCATACCACGTAGAACACCTCTATTGACTTAACATGATCGAGAAGGAACAATAATGAAACTTATCTACCATTTAAGCATGTTTAGTTATGTTTTTTATTTAAACTAATCTCAGGTAACATTGCATGTAACAAATAAATCTTCTTGAATCTTGAGTCCAGTTCGGTAAGAAGACTTCAAGACTTCAAGAGACTTCAAGACTTTTTTATTGTCATTGTACAGTTGCCTGGACAACGAAATTAGCTGGCAAGTGACAGTGTCAGTACGAGATATAAGAACAATATAAAAACACAATATAAATTAATATAAATACACAATATAAACACAATATGCACAATGTATAGGTACAATTAATAACTATTAATTAGTTATTAATTGTTATTACTGTCAATGCTTAAAAAAAAGTACTGTGGCTGGCCGAAAAAGACGACTGATGTCTACAAAGTGCAATGTGACCCTTGTAAAAAAGTCATCAAACCGGCAGCAATGGGCTCTAAAGCCACTGACTCACATATCAGGGGAGAGAAGCACAAGCGTTTTGTCGACAGTCAGACAACAACTGTCTCCATTCAGTTGTTTGCCAGTCCTGCAAGTACAACCTCTACAGACAGGCCTACACCCACTTTGGTAGTGTCTCCACATCCGACACACTGAAAGCAGAAGTGCTATGGGCTTTGCCAACATCACTCCTATACGTCCCATGATGACATTCGCACTGTGGCGAGTAATTTGCTGGGACACAGTTAGTAATTGTAGGAAGTTGTGGCCTACATACCCTTCACAACTCATTCATTTGAAGTGTGGCTGGTGGAGAAAGTGCTCAAAGCACTACATTTTCTTTTACACTCTGCACCAGCCAGAAGAGAAGAGACCTCACAGCTGCAACATCATCCTCACGATTCCCTCTACCTTTCTGTGACCATCGGTGGCTCAAAAATTTGCCAGCTGTCAAACAAGCATTGGAAGTCTGGCCCTCTATTGTGAAATATGTGGACTTGGTGAAGTGAAAATAGGTGAAAAATCCAGGGGCATCTTCTTTTGACTGCATTTATGAAGCCAGAATGGATCCCCTTCTTCTGGCTAAGCTACATTTTATCATAGGCCCATCATGAGCATTTCAGCCATTTCTGGCTAAATACCAGACAGATGTTCCAATGATGCTCTTCCTTTGGAAGGACTTGGCAGATTTGATCTGGGTAAATATTCACCACCACAATAACAGCAGCAATAGATGACCATGCAAACATGCACATGTGAACTTAACTCTTATTTTATTTTCAGACTCTCCTTAAACGCTTCATTGTTGATTTCATTACCTAAGACACTGTTAAACAGTCAAAAGACCAAAAGCTACTGCATTTGTTATCACACACAAGTAGCATTGAGGGAATGCATTATTTTCATGGATGTTCATTATCTGAGGGGGCGTGATGAGGGGGCGTGGCACACAGGAGGATCGGACGAGGGTGGCATGACACAAAGTCAGTTCCACCATTCACACTCCCAGCCTTGGCATGCTGGGTAACTTTCATTCTGCACTCAGGACAGGAGCAGAGACACTCTTTAGGTCCTGTGTGAGAAGCTGGGGTGACCTTTCCTCTCTGTCCTGCAGGGGGTGCCTTCTACGACGCACTAACAGGCTCCATGGGCTTTGCGGTGGCAGCAGGTACACCCTCCACTCTAAAGTCAGCACTTTCCGCCTTGCCTCAGGGCTCCAGGCATTCATTTTACACGTGGCAGATTGAAAGCGAGGTTGAGGGACCTTATCCACTCGACGCAGCTGTGCGGTCGCCTTGGAACACTTAGTGCTGAACGCGTTAGTGTAACAACAGATTTATGACCTTCATATATGACCTTTTCTTAGTGGCTGCAGACAGAACCATGTGACACATGGGACAAGGTGAGGAAACATGTTGTTTTGCAGCCCTGCTTACTGCAGCCAGAAATGAAACTCAGCAACTTTTACAGTACATGTAAGTAATTATCACCCGTCAACAGATGAGTCACGGACCCGAGACAGATACCAGTCACTGTTACCGATTAGTGCAATAACATCCACGTGTAACGACCGCACTCTAAATAGCTACAACCAACATGCAAATCATAAACACAAGCACAACTAACACAAGCTCTGTGACAGTTCAGCAGCTTCTGTCTGTCAGGGAAAAGTAGTTTCCTAAAGTCACTTTTTTACAATAATGGTGTCAAAAGAAAACGTCAGGGCAGAAGTTTATAAATCGCCCCTAGATGCATCTAAGAGGACTATAGCGATATAGGTGAGCTGAACTTTCCTCGCTCATTTCCAGTGTTACAACAGTCTTCTGAGAGGAAAATAACCCACATTCAGCTTTACACGGTGTGATAAAAGCAAAGTGCACCATTTTAAAACCGGGACAAATCACCAGAAGGCGACTCCAGCTCCGGGCATTAATCTTTCTTCAGAAATGTACTGGATACTGGAAAACAATACATTTCAGTCACATGTCAGGGAGTCAGCCCTGGAAAACGGCATTTGTAAATGAGGTGTTTGATCTTGGAAATAAAGACGCTTTTGTGGAAAACGAGGCCCGTCTCGGGAGACACAAACTGACTTTGATGTGCAACGCAAGCTTCCGTAAACACACGCATGCACACGTGACATTTAACCAGAATCAGCTGAAGGGGCAGGATCTGCAGAGTAACAGGAGGTCTGGTGTTTGAATAAGCTACTGTCTCCTGTCTCCATGCCCCCAACCCTCCTTTCTCAACTTGCCCACTTTCATTAGAGAGATACGGAGGATATAATTTTCGGAGGCCTTTATGACTATCGGTATTTAACAGAAATGCTCACATATTCACTATATGGACAACAGTATTGGGACACCAGGCCATTACACCTACAGGAACATTCATGACATCACATTCTAAATCCGCAGGCATCAATATGGAGTTGGTGTCCCTCCATTGCAGCAATAACAGCTGCCACGCTTCTGGTAAGACTTTCCACAAGATTATGGAGTGTGTCTGTAGGAATGTTTGCCCAGTTCATCCAGAAGAGCATTTGTGAGTCTCAGCACTGCTGGGCGTGAAGGTCTGGCTTGCAATGTGAGTTCTAGTTCAACTCAAAGGTGTTCATTGGGGTTGAGGTCAGGGCTCTGCGTGGGCCAGTCAAGTTCTTCCACACAACACTCACCCAACCATGTCTTTATGGACCGTGCTTTGTGCAGTGGAGCACAGCCGTGCTGGAACAGAACAGGGCCTTCCCCAAACAGTTCCCACAAAGTTGGAAGCATAGAATTGTCTACTGAAGCATTAAGAGTTCCCTTCACTGGAACCAAGAGGCCTAGCCCAACCCCTGAAAAACAACCCCATACCATTATCCCTCCTCCACCAGCTGACACATTGCAGTCAGGCAGGTCCAGTGGCAGCATGCTTTAAACCACTCCACCCATCTTTGGCATTGCACTTGGTGATGTGAGGCTTGCAAGCAGCTGCTTGGCCATGGAAGCCCAATCCATGAGGCTCCCAGTGCAGTTTTTGTGCTGGAGTTAATGCCAGAAGTAGTTTGGAACTCTGCAGTTATCAACAGAGCGTTGGTGACCTTTATCCACCATGTGCCTCAGCACTCGGTGACCCTTCTCTGCTACTTGGTGGCTGAAATCCTATGACAGTACCATGCTTGAATTCACTAGGCTCTTCAGAATGTTTGTAAACCTGACTGCATGGCTGGGTGCTTAGTGTTATACACCTGTGACACTGAATGAATCACCTGAATTCAATGATGAAGAGTGTATTAACAAAACATATGCAACTAACATCCACCATCTGCTGTAAGACAATGTCACATCTCTCCTGGAATTATTACTACATCACTGCCATGAACCACACACCACGGTAAGATCGCTTGCCTTTATCAGCCATTGACATAACAGTAATACCATGCCCCCACCCCACTTCACTTGGACCCACCCATCAGCCTCACATGCCACTACAAACCAGTGAAATAGGGTTAAAAATCAATGGCCACTGCCTAGCAAGTTAATCTGTGACATAAGCATATGAGAGGCAGTAAAAGTCCCAAATGGCCCTGGTGGTTGGATAGGCAGCTATCAATAACTGATTCATTAGAAAGTAGCACTTAATTTTTCACTGACAGGTCCACAGTTCTTCGCTGCTAGTGTAATTAACAGTGCTGAATTAGCCAGAAACCTTTTTCCAATTCAGTGCGAGACCTGATCTCAAAGCCATCTGCCCTCTCAAGTCAAGCTGATCTATAGGAAAATGACAACATTCACACAGCCAGCAGTGTGGAGCAAGTTATATTCTAATTACTCCTTTGTGGAATTAATGTACTTCATAGTAATTAACTAAAACGGCTCATAGGAATAATTAAAAACAGCTGTTTTTAGTTATTGTTAAAAAAAAATCTACATAATCAGGCACGTAAAGCAGAAGAGTTTTTTAAGTGCTCATCAACCCCATTTACTGCATTCTCTGCCTGTCAGGAGAGGCTGGGGGTGTGACTTTGGGGCATAGTAACCAATCCGAGCTCACCTCTATTACCAGGTCACCTCTTGGTAATTGCCAATAGCTGGTAGTGCTGAGTGAATCTCTCTTGAAATACAGTGAAATATCAAAATTTGTTCTGTGGCTTCAGGAAGAGCATCATCACACACACCTACATATCTATCCGTCTTTTTTCCATGCCCACATGTCCAATACAAGTTGGCACTGGGCCAGAGTCTGCCCAAGGAAGCACTGGGCACACCCTGCATGGGCACACACATGCACACACGTGCACACACGTCCACAAACTCACACGCGATGGGCACCTTTGAAACGCCAATTAGTCTACCTGAATGTCTTTAGATTGCTGAATGAACTCAGAGTATCCTGAGGAAACCAGCATAGAACATGCTAACCAGCATAGAACATGCTAACTCCAAGCACACAAAATCTGGAACCACCCATCCAGAAGTGTGGGACTACAGTGTTTCCCACGGAGCTAAGTCTCTACGACTAAGACCTAAATATACTGCAATTTCCTCTGGGCCATTTTATGATTAGTTGTGCATAGAAACCACAGACAAACAGCCAAGAACACGCTAAACGCTGGCTAATGACTCGTAGCTCAAACTGAAGATCGCTCCTAGCACTGACTCTGAGATAGCCACAGTTAGAGAAACAGAGCTGCTTCCTTTCTTCCCGGGCGCAGGCAGCAAACGAAGACGCTAATTAATAGACTCGGCCTCCCTCCTTGTTGGTAATCAGGCGCCAAAACTCTATACCACATGGATTATCAGTAAGGCAATTACAGCAATATAGCAGAGCGTAGCTTACATTTAAACATCGCAGGGAAGGCGCTACCCTGTATAGAAAAAAAGCAGAGGTACGTCACTGTTCACTTTCAAACATGGCCTATGGAAATATCTAGAAGCGCTAAGCCTGCGGACTGTCCTTAATCCTGATGTCTGTCTACAGTGTGGCAAACGCTTGGGGAAGAAAAGGAGGGTGGGGGGGAAAGAGAGAGAGAGAGAAGCTCACCAACAGGATTAGAATGGCAAAAGGTACGGGATGTATTTAAATAGACACCCCCCCCACGTGAATCTGTGCAGCAGGGGGGTCCGAGGCACCCCCCCCCTCCCCATGTAGGGATATGTGCTTCTCTCCCACCTCCCGCAGATCCACAGGCAAAATGAGGTTTGGCTGTAGGGAATAGCCAGTCAAGGCAGGCGACCATTTTGAATTTGCGACTGGCTTCATCACCAAGGGGGGCTGTTGTTGCATGTACATGCATGGCTGCGGATTGTGGATGCATGACTGTTGAGAGCGTTGGTGTCCCACAGCCCACGTTAGTAAAGCCCCCCCCGCCTCCTAGTTTCAGACACTGAGAAAGGCAGCATCATTTTCCCACCCCCCCTGCCCCCCCATACCAGCACAAAGCGGCTGGTGGCCGTGCGCCACAAGGCTAACATCCACAGGTGTTAAAACAATGTGAAGGGAAATTATTTAGCGCATGGTCTCTTTCGAAAGCGTGCGAGACGCGGCCCAGCCCTGCCTGCCCGCGGGGGGGTGGGTGGGGGGTAAGCTTTTCCGCAGGAACACGAGGAGAACGCCGATTAAGGGATGCAGGGAGCCAGGGAGCAGCACGCCGGAGATCAAGGCGGGATAACGAGCAAGGAAGCACTAAGATGTACTGCATATGGGAATATAATTCCCTATTAGGGCAAAATGATTATTCCATAACATGTATCCTACTCTAATTACCACAAACAACTTGTTATAGGGCAGACAGACATCTATATTTAGTTGTTTACTTCTTGGTTAATCTCGTTATGGATTTTTTTTTTATTATAAAGAAAAGGACAATTTCTATGGATACACCAAGGAGTGATACGTCTCTGTGCGTAAAGCGTGTGTCCCGTGACTGCGGATGCTGTGTGCTCTGTTCCCATGGGCTTTGAGTGGCCTGTCTTCTAGCTGATAGACAGCATGGCACAGACCTGTTTGCCATATGAGCTTTTGCTTGCAGGTGGGGCTTTAGGGGCGGGGCTATTCATAAAGGGGCGTGGCTGCCTCACAGAAACGGGTATAAAAGAGGAACTGCCGCTTATTTTCCAGAGCTGCGGCCGTCAACTTTATGCGAATGCAGTCGGGTACCTACAGGGACATCTCTTGGGAAATAACTATTGTATAGAAATGGCTTTTATTTTGGCTATCATTAAGGAAAAACAAAATATTTTGGAATTAGCGGCATTCAGGGGCCCTGGGCAATGGCAGAGCATCACGACATTTTTTCTGACTCATTTCAAAACCGTTACGCAAGTTATTAAAAAGAAAGGAATAGCAACCACTGATGACACTGAGTGTACAAAACAATAAGCGCACTATTTGGATGAGGTTCTCTTACTCATTTTTGTCAACATGTAGAGGGGGGAGGCTGGAGCTGTTTAGCTCACAATGCCCACACAGAGACGGCAGGCACCGTACGCCGCCAAATCTATTTAAGTAAAGCTTTGTCACTTTACGCCATGTTTATTAAAAGCACTGCATTGTCCATCTCTGAATTTAGACTGTTTGTCTTGAAACTTATGGGGTCACTCAAATCGAAAACGGCTGATATTTTGAGCAATATTTTGATAGATGAAAAAAATACATTAAGTTAATTTTCAATAAAAATATAAGCAGACAAAAGCACACTTCCGATTGAGTTCCAAAAAAGCAGATACATGTAATTAGTTACTATTAATAACTTTAAACGGCACCACTTTTACGTTGCAGCATCCAAGTTAAACTATATAATTCATGAAAACAGACTTAAGTTTAAATCCTTAATATACGAAATGAATAAATAATTCAATAAGGTGATTTTCCCGGCAGGATCATTTGTGATACACTGATTTAATTTAAAATCAATTTCGTTGAATATTCTCTTCTTCTACTATAGTGTTGTTCGTATTGTTGTTCGTGTTGTCCGGGAAATGTACCAGCAGTTAATTAATTTTGACAATAAAAGCAATTTTCACAACAGTATAAAAATACAATAATCACTACTAAATACCTTAGCTGCACGATTACAATATATGCAACTCAGGCACCCATTCTGAAAAAATCCACGCACAGCAAATGAAACTGAATAGATTTGAATGCAAATATTATCTATACATATATGCTAATAATTTCGCCCGCAGTCATTCAATTGTTGCTGTCTGATCAGCATATGCTGAGCAGGTATTTGAAACGCCTGTCAAAGGTACAGTAAGCACTTACTCCAACACATTGTTGATTCAGTAAAACGTATTTTTTTTCTTAACAACATTGAGTACTTACTTTTGTGGCTGGAGTAACCGGGATAATAGCCATAGTAGCCTGTTATCCGAAGGATTCTGTCCTCTATGTCGTGCACCCCATTGGTCGTCACTTTGCCGGCATCGCGGTAACAAGGGCGACTGTCCGAGCCGCCGGCTGAACGGGATGGCGATGTTTTCCCAGGCAGGTGCGTCGTCTTTAGCGGCTGCAGCCGAAAGCTGGGCCGATCTCCAGCGGTTTCCTCAGGTGCATCCACGCTGTTCATCCTAGGTCTTGCTGGGCAAAGAGCAGATCTCTGTCACTCTGCACTCACCACGCAACACAGCCTCACAGAAAACCGTGTGACAGCACGAAACGAGGCACACATTCCAGCAGGCTGGTTTTGTGAAATGTCAAGACAGAGCGTGCAACTTGCGAAGCAGTTAGCGCACCTCTTACGATACGCGCAAGGGGGCGCTTTTAGTCACCTGGTTCGGGTTCCCGACCAGCGTCTGTCAATGCAATACAGCGCAACATTTTTCGACATGTAAATGTGCAGGGTGTTTTATTGTCTCATTATGGAAAATATATGGAATACCAAGCTAGATACACCTTCACGTAAAAAGCATAAGAAACAAAACATTTCGCACACACCGCTCTTTCTCCCAAGCTCCATCACGACGACCTGATTGAACACACCTGAGTCTCTGTTGGGTTCACGCTCAACTGCCTCCGTCTGCAGACGGCAAGGAGACGTGGCTCTCACGCCTGTCTGACAAATTCACTGTAAAGACAGGACTGTTACCGAATGAATATTGCCATGTTCTAATTAATATAACGGAGTCATCTTAAAAGATTAATTGATTGTTTCGTTTAATTAATCAGTTGGTCGGGTTGTGTATTGCAGCTTAAATCGCATAACAAAAACGCTTGCTTCCACCACTAAATGTTTTTTGACTTGGGGAATGAAAAGATATTTGATTGTTTCAGACGCTCTGACCCTGGCTTTTGCTGTGAAGGGCCACCTCTGCTGAAACCACAACAGCCAACCCTGTATATTAACAAAGCACTTGAAGCTGATGTTATATAGTTTGTTAAAAATTCAGGTGTAAGTCCTACCCAATGGTAGGAACACTTTCATCCTTCACCCCGCTTTATTGGTTCAAAGAGATAACCAATCAGATTATAGAGGAAGTGAGTCCAAACTGCTAGAGGAGGCAAGACATCTGACTGGTTGATCCAAACTCCTCTAGTTACTTGGACACTCCCCCCCCGCCAATCTGATTAGTTATTTCTCTTTCTGCCTTCCGAACATTCACAAGTGAAGCTCCCATCATAGCGTGCACACACACAGGTGAGAGAAAAGTTTGGGCTCCAAAAACAGGGTAATTTAACACATTTTTTGGGGAATTACAGGACTTGCTCAAGGGCCCAATGGAAATGTGATGACTACCCAGGGCGCCTTCCAATCCCAGGCACAGAGACCTGACCCTAATAGGCACTGCTGGGATTTGAACGCAAGCTCCTGTTTACAATACATGTGCTTTAACCAACTAAGGCATAGTGCTCATATGCTAGAAATTTGAAAAATAATTGTCCGAGATCACAGTAATTGGGTGAGTAGACATGTGCGTAAAATGGGAAGAGGAATGGAAGTCAGGTTTCCATTGGAAGCTGAATGGGCCCTTAAAACGTCCGTATTGAAAGTAAAGAGATACTGTACATTATGTAATATCAAGTGAGGGACTGAAATATCCCATTTTCTGAGACAATAACAGAGTCATCATATAGTATTGGTTCACGCCATTGCTGGGATTAGGAATCGAAAGCCCAATCTCATTTAGAAATGAACAGCTGGGTCCTCAGTTTGATGTGCGATTGTATTTATAACAAGGGGTGAACACTGCTATCTCTAAATAAGCTACACTACAAAGATACACAAAACGCGTCACAAATGGCCTGCAGCTAATCTCTCTCTCGAGAGGGCATTACACATGTGTGTAGATAATGACTGAGCCAAGTTTCCACAAGTGTCCTTCACCCGCTCGATTTCCCGCGGCATTAATGTCTGTCATTGTGGAAATTAAGGGTGGGGGGGATTGGATGAGCGGAGATGGAGCACAAAGGCAAACGGGTGGCGGTCAATACCTCTCTTCGTGGGTTTAGACAGTTATGTACTTCAAATTGTTCGATGAATTACGGTGTGTGATGTGACAGTTGCATAGGATGAAGTGGGCTTTTTTTAGACAAGAGGAAGGTTCTCTCTATTCAGACTGGTGCCCCTTAACTTGGTTTTCCTCTAGTGAGGGGGCGTTTTTTGGTTCTGTTACAATAGGATCGGGTCCCCCAGTTATACATGCTGCCCAGAAAGACTGCTGACTGTCATTTTTCAAATCCAATAAAACTAAATGCGGAATTCCAGTGTCTGTCCAGGTCCTCAGTACATTGTGTGAAATTGAATTCAGGAGTGTGAAATATACGTACATGTCTTGGCCTTCTTGTGCAGACACATGCTGAGTGCCTTATTTCTCATGCTGCCATTTTTTTAGCTCTCTATCCCTCTCTCATTGTTCTCTCTCCCCCCTGCTTTCTGCCTTTCCTTCACCGTTTCTGAATGTGTGACAGTGACTGTCACCGGTGTTTATCTCTCTCCTTCCTTCACGCGCCGTTTCTCCTGTTTCGTCCCCCTCTATCCATATCGTGACGGTGCCGCTACTGTTTATTTTTGTCTCCGTAAAATTATTTTGATCGATTGCCAGATAAATTAACTGGAATTTAAGCATCTGCCTACGTCCTCTGACCGTGTGCCATAGTTTGCCGGTGAATTGAGCTCTAAGCTCTTGGCTGTATATTGTCTCTTTGTGGATCGTGTTCTACAGAGTCCCATAGTAATGGATCTGAAGACCTGGAATGGTTTGATGACCGGAGAGGCTGAGTAACACGCTGGCGAGGTGACGGGCATGAGGCACAGAGTCTGCTGAAATGTAGCTCCTTCCAGCAAGAGTCATAATGAGCCCCAGGTGTGTGAAAATAAACAAAGGAAACTTTTATGGAAAGATTAATGAATCAGAACATCAGAACATGTTACAGTGTCTGACATTAAAAGAAACAGGCTCATACAATTTAGCACCTTTATCGTCCATGAAAAACAGGCAAAAAAAAAAAGTACTTTAATTCTTGGCCCACTGCTTATACCCCAGGTGTGGTTCTCATTTATTAAACTCCCTAAAGCATTTGTCATGTGATCCCCTGCGAGAGACGTTTTAATGGGGTGATGCAGCATCTCTTGGGAAATGCCCTCCTGATGTAGCAATCGGTTTCACTGAGGCAGCAGAAAGGTTTCATTTATTACCGCTTCACCCCGATGCAGCGCCGGGCCGGGGAGTACAGTATATATCCCACAAGCACAGTTTTACAGAGGGAGCAGCTCGATATCTGATGAGAAGGAGAGTGGAATACTTTGAGTGCTTTGCTGTATGGTTAAATGGGGGGGCAGTGGGGGGGGTTCGACGATTCCAGGGGCTCCAGAGTGACTGTGGCCATAAAAAATGTGGAACATGATCCGATTGATCTGGGTTGGGGGCCTGATATAATATGCTTTTATGGGGCTCAAAATCTTTAGCAGTACCCCTGGATGGGGGGGGGGGGGGGT
>JAABNX020000030.1:2149895-2163669 GCA_015163995.2 Mormyrus lacerda | reverse complement strand
CAGGGATGGGGTAGCACTTTTGGACTGTGTTTTGTAAGGAGTTGACTGCTTTGCTCATCTTTGGAAACTTTAGCCATTAGGATACATTCCACATCCTGCCTATAGTAACCTACTAACCACCTTAATTGTTCTAGTGAGTAGAGTCAGTCCCATCTTCCCACTCTGTTCTATACACCGTTGTGTATTTCCATGCCAGAACCTCATGCAATTTGTGTCCCTTGCGGTATCTATAAAACATCTGAATGCCTTAGCCTATAGACAGAGGGCTGCTCCAGTTTCATCCCAGTCCTCTTCCTCCTGTCATAATTGCATATATAGCCCATGACTGCTGGCATTATTTTTGCAGCAGAATAAAACCGTGTCTGTTCTATTTGATAGGGAGTCTTTATGGCCCCTCTGCCCCGAGCAGCACTCAAGGTAATCAGGCAGAAAAACAAACTACTGATCAACTTATTTGTCGATACTATGATTTATGTCGATCAGTAAAATGCATTCATGCTCAGCAGGAACCACTTACTATGCAAATAATCTATACTGTGCTTCTTCAGTTTATTTAGCTGGGTGCTGAACAAAGGGGGAAATCCAATGCAGGTTTACTCACTGGAAATGTGCTAAATTGTTGGAGATCTGCATAGGATGTCCAATCAGCATGGAGTATTACTTTTTTTAATAAACTGTTCTGTTCAAATCCTACCTAGTATCCAATCTGACATTCAGTCTATATATTTTTGTTAAGTTTACAAAGGGAAATTATCCAGGTTCCTAAGACAGTCTTTGTGACGTCCATCTTCTTGATGGATTAGAACATCAGGTTGTTTTGTCATGTTAATGGGTCTTGGTCACTCTGTCTAGTTTCGCAGACCTGCCCCACATCAGCAAATGGAAGCTGCATGCCTCACATTCCCATTTACTTCAAGCCTAGGCAAAGTGAACATTCCGGAATACCAGCGATAAATGTCTCTTAGAGTCCGTTTACGTTTTTTGTTTCCCTCATCTACCCGCGTGGCTAACAGACCAAGACGATTCAATATGGCATGAACTGGCTGATTGTCTTCTAATTGCTTTTCAAGATTCAATCAATTTTAATCTAGGATGAGTGCAACATGCAATCTAGGATTAGGAACGACGCCGGTGAGGCTTGGGGACGACCAGGTGGCGGGTGTCCAGCTTTCAGCGTGTCGCTCATTTTATATTTCATTTGCAAACGGAGGAGATCTGTGATAGGCTGTGCCTCTGGATGTACGGCCTCCACCTATCAGACGGCTTTGTCAGTGGAACGTCTGTAACATCGCTGGCTGCTTATTTTGCCATTATTTCTGGGGTTCAGTCCATTTTTCGATGATTCTCTGTGCACACCGATGGACAGTCACACCACCCATGTAAAAAAGGATTAGCAAGTTCTTGCTTGTGCTATGCAGGGTTGCAGGGGTCCGGAGCTCATTCTGGAAGCAACAGGCCTGGAACCAGGTTGGGGCACCAACACATAACTGGGTACACACACCATTCACAACTACAGACAATTTGGTAACTCAGATTCACCTTAGTATATTTTTGGACTGTGGGGGGAAACCCCATGATGTTACAGGAACAAATACAGCTGGGGTAAGAACCCACTGACCACGGCACCACTAAGCTGCCCCTGATTTAGTAATGAATTACTAAAATTACAGTAAAAATTTAACAAAAGTATTGCCCTGAGCTTTTGACGGCTGACTTCGATTTCTTCTGTGACTCAAACGCTCACTCTGTTCATAACTGGTAAGGTGCTATGTCTGGCAACAGAAACCAAAGGAGATGTCTCTGAGGCGACCACAGGTTCTGTTCTCCACACGGACCCGCCTGGTTGGGTGACTCTGCCGCGGACACTGTCCTCCCACCACGTTCTCTGGAACAGGAGAGGATTTCTCTCTATTTCATCACATGTTTCTCACTATGTGTCTGCGGTGTGGTAATTTCATTTATCACTGCTGATTGGTCTTCTGTTTGTGCCGGTACAAAACTTCCAAAGCCTTATTAAATGAAGTAAGTGGATTTGATTGGGTCGCCTGACTTGTCCTCAAGATAAATGGAGCTGTCGGCCGAAGGCAATCGGACCGGGCCAGGCGTGGCGTAACCTTGACAGTGTCTGGGAGCGGAAGAGCAGGCAATGTTAGACCACTAAGAGTTTGTGCATTGAAAAACAAATCAATGTGAGCCCTGTGTTTTTCTGCTGATACGGACGACCCGACCAGACCAAGAGTTTAAAGCACCACCTCAATCACCATCACTAGGTCACCTTAGAGATCACTGACTACCATCACTAGGTCACCTTAGAGATCACTGACTACACTGCCAAACACCATCACAATATCAATATTCCATGTGCACTAAAGATTACTTTGCACAGGCCATGGGGAAAAAAAAGCTGTATAAAAGAGACTTTCTGGGTTATATATAGAAGGGCAGACTGTGGATGCTGCCCTACCCTGAGAAGGTCGTACCTGAAAGGCTGATAAATATTTAATGTTTAATTATAACAGAGATTTAATTAGAAGGACCGGAGCTCTAAATGGAGGGGGCTGGTACACACTTGGGCCCCAGCTAGGCTGAGAGACAGATAAACACCATAGGAAACCAATCCGAAGTCAGCTGGTGTGTGAAAAGAGGTCGATATGGTCCCCGTCACTAAGCAGCAGATAGCCGTCACTGGGGCTCCTAACAAAGGCCAGACTGTTATAATCTGTGACTATGTCCCACTAATGGATTCAAACTTTTTGTGGGTCTATTGCTGTTACAGATGAGGTGCATTGTCACTTGAGGATAAAGCCATCATTTTACTGTTTAAGAGGAACTTTTGTTCAGAATGGTTTGCCTGGTTTTTACATTGACTTATTTTCGCAGCCCAGGAGATGCATTAAAGTAATTATAGGGTTAATATGTCATTCTGGGATTCAGCAGCAAAGCTCTTCATGGGATTTAAACCTTGAACCTTTTAGTTGTTGATCAAAGTTCTTAACCACCAAGTGAGCTGCTTATCTCTCCTTTTCTCACCCCTCTCCGCTCCCACACTTCCTTTAGCTCTGTTCTTGCCCTCCTCTTCTCAGTGTCCCCCTTCTATCATTTGCATTAATAGCAGTTAGCCTGTCTCATTACATGCCAAGGCAGTGAGGCCAGACCGTTACAAATGCATTCGTTACAGCAGGGGACATACATTATCTTAGCTAATCTCTCTGATCATTAATCACACACACACACACACACACACACACACACAATCCCACCGGAATGTAAAATTGCGTATCAACAGGAAGGTGACGTGTCTGACATTGTGACTGCTCTGCCTTTGCAAACACGACCACGGATCTGCCAGAGCGAGCGAGGCTGCTCTTATACGAGAAGGTCTCCGGCAGGACATGAGGCAGAGAGGCTGGTGCCATTCCTGGGAACGACCCACTTAGAGCTCCGACATCGCGCCAGTAACACAGACCTTAAGCACCATGAGTTCATGACGGATTGTGACATGACATCATTCCAAATACGTTGGACCAAATCAAGATGCCCAACAACTTGGAAAAATGGCATTGGGCCTCACATTTCACAGTCATACAGAAAAAATACGTGGAATCACTTCTGCGGAAAGACCCATTTTTCATCTGTACGTGCAGCTCCTGAGACTTTTCCTATGCCTGTCCCTCAGTTTAATGTCACTTTAAATGCCCATAAACCTTAGTTACATCAGCTTCTGCTGCTGACCGCACGCCGCTTGTGCCAGCTAGCGGAGATCTTCGGGGACCAGCGTGCAGTAATGCGTGCAAAGATGACTCTGCCTCATAACTACGGCACAATGGGCGAAGCTTGAGCAGCAGAACCACTAAGCGCAAGAAAAACACCCCGTCTAAAACCCCCATAAAAACAGAAGCTGTGTCTTCAGATGCCCTTGTTGGAGCCCCAAAGGAAGGCTAATCGATTATGCCCTTCTGAGCAAGGAGCCTGGGTTTTTTTCTTGTTCATGGCAGGAATGACGACGTTGCTGAAATCCTATTAGCTCCGTGCCGTTTATTTACAGAACTCTGACAATGCGACCATTCCGGAGAACGGTAGCGACTTTGCACGCAGGTGACCTTTTTTCAGCATGACAAGCGGCCACGCAGCCTGCGGCAGCAAATAAAAGCATGTTCAGGGCCTGTGAGCGTTCTGGGAGACCCATGCTAATCCAGCCAGCAATAAGGAGACACGGACGGGGCGGGAGTATGATCACACGGAAAATGTCACAGTACACCAGTGTCAGGACAGTATTGTGAGAATGTTAGATTGGGGCCAGAAAGGACGACTGGGATAAGACAGAGACATTCGTGCTGGGAGCTGTGTGCATATTTGCATGAGCACATCCGAAAAACCAATTTGGGTGAGTCTGCGGCATCGACACAAAGTGCAGTGTGAGCTTCATGGGCCGCCGTCCAGCAGGCGTAAAATGACACCAGTGACTAGGGTTGCCAACTTTCCCAGCCCCAAATGAGGGACACTTTCTTAGCAGGTTCACCGCTCATTTTGACCACACAGTCTATAATTTTGTCACCGCTCACCGCTAGTGGCCAGTGCACACATACACACCAACAACCACGTCTCATGTTTTGCCCTGCTTACAGTAGTAGGCTGTGATTGGAATACGGGACTGGAGCTGCCCCTGAAAAGACAAATCAAAATCAGCCATATTTCGGGATGTCCCGGACCATTCGGGACGGTTGGCAACCCTAAGTGACTGACATCAGTGACCAACTTCCTGGACAGCAAGTGTCACGCAATTCAGCTCCTGCACCTTGCTATGTCCTGAGGCAGACGCAAAGCGCTGGGGCATTTAAGGGTCTGTCGGCCAAAAGTACTTTAAGACGTAGCTTCTGTGATGCCTTTAGAGACTTAGCCATGCTCTACCATCCCTGTATGTCTTTGTACATATATGAACTCAGATGTTCAACCATAAAAAGCAAACAACACTGGATAATGAATTCATACACAGGAATTATTCCAGGGCTCCTATCAACACACACATTTCAGTACAAAGGGAAGCTGTGTTCTACAGGGGAAAATGAAAGCCCGGAGAAAATAGATGGGTGTATTAAAACTGTCAAGTGCACCAATGTGCTGTTGGAGTACATGGTAACAGTGGTAAATGGTGTAATGCTATAAATGCTGTAATTTTAATAAAATTTGCCGTTAAAGGATATTAAAAAGAATGTTATGCTCTTTCAGATCTTGCTGTAGGATGGCAACAGTTCCTGTCATTCAAGACAGTTATTACAGCAAATATGTACAACCAGTGAGATACTTTTAGCCTCCAGCGATAAACACTGATATATAAATTGCACACGTACAGATTAGCTGTTTAAGAAACATACAGAGTCTCACATTAAGATGAGATGAGCTCACGAAGCAGATCAAGGCAGATTGTCATTGTAAAGTCCATGTGAATGATTGTATAATAAATACTGTTGCTTTACAAAAAGCAGAACCTGTACTGTGTCAGTATATTCTCAAGGTAATACACCTGTATACATCACAAAAGAGTTTGCGCCTTTTGACATTCAAGAAGTTAAATCACAGCACATGTGTGCAAATACAGCCAGTCTGTCATAGTTGTACTTGTGTTATGGAAAACAGTATATATACCAGACAGTCCCGCCTGTTTAAATGAATTACAACAACAAGCAAACCCGGCAGAGAATCTGAGAATTAAAGATAAACACCTGGAACGAACTGCCGTCTGAGGGACGTATCAGTCGTGAACATCAAGGCTCATGCAGCAGTTGTGGATTTGATGGTGACACCACAGCCAACCAACAATACTTGTCCAAAAAAGAAGAGGTTGTTGGACCTTGTTAGTTAGCCAAAGACAGCATCCATTGGTTAGTCCGCTAATAGTGTGAATTACTTGTGAAGAGGCGTTCAACACCTAAAAGATCACTAAGGAAATTTTGAGATCAAATTCAGTCCCGGCAATCCAACATGATCATTCACGCAGTGGGAAACCGCGTTTCAAAATGAGTGTCACGCACACCATTCGGATCTGCAGAGTTCTTTTTTGGAAGGGATTGCTGTCTTGGCTCTGCCCACGATCACAATTGCTCACAATGATGGAGGAGGACGGAAGTAGAATCTCTTCAGAATCAGTTCTTTTGTTTAACATGCAGGTACACGGTCCACGGTGGGAGCATGTTCGAAGGATTCTTCTGCGGTTGCCATGGCGGTCCTGGGATGGCTGCTGTCATCCTCTTGCTGGTACTAAAATTCATCCTCTGAGCTGTCAGCCAGTAGCATGGCTCGGTCTTGCCTGCTGTTTGTCTCTGGGCTCTGAAGATGCAAGTCACGCAACAAATATTACGTGGGGCATGGCAGTAATGCAGCCACACAGCACAGGCATTCCACAAAAAACTGAAAATAAGATTTTATACCACCTCCACCTGGCCCCCCACTGCAGTAAAGCTATCTGTCTGCCCGGCCTTTTGCTGTCTCTCTCCCTCCCTCAAATTCCCATTAACTTCAAAAGGACAGCCTCTCTGCGATCATCAAGCATTTCTCCTCTCCTTCTCACCTTCCTCCGCTGGTTCTTCAAGCTGTTATCCCTCCTCTTGCGGTGCATCATCTTGATGCTGTAAAGAGCCCCCAGGATGAAGAGGGCCCCAGCAATACCAATGCCCACCGGTGCCAACATCCCAGACACGTAGCCCACCTGCAGAAGCGAGGAGGCGGGGGGGGCGGAGCTTTGAACTGCACTGCGCCACTTCCAGGCTGCAACTTTTAAGAGTGTAAGATCTGGTGCCAATGCACAAATTCACCACACCTGCTTGAATTATTGATGCAGACGGCACTTAAATGGTAGATAGCATAAGTTTATTTCACCCTCCGCTGAAACTTATACGAAGAAAATGACTGTATATTAAAAGGTCATTGAGGGACACAAGCAGACCAATCTACTTCCTCTGTGGAAAATGGCAGATGAACACTAACCATATCATGAATCTGGCAGATGTGTACTAACGTTATCACAAATCTGGCGGATGTATACTAACCTTATCACGAATCTGGTGGATGTATACTAACCTTATCACGAATCTGGCAAATGTGTACTAACTTTATCACGAATCTGGTGGATGTGTACTAACCTTATCTCGAAATGGTGGATGTATACTAACCTTATCTCGAAATGGTGGATGTGTATTAACCTTATCATGAATCTGGCAAATGTGTACTAACCTTATCATGAATTTGGAGGATGTGTACTAACCTTATCATGAATTTGGAGGATGTGTACTAACCTTATCTCGAAATGGTGGATGTGTATTAACCTTATCACGAATCTGGTGGAAGTGTACTAATCTTATCACGAATCGGGCGGATGGGTACTAACCTTATCACAAATTTGGCGGATGAATACTAACCTTATCACGAATCTTCTCTACCCAGCTACGCACTGAAAGAGAGGATAGAGAAGCACTCATTGGGTTGTTTATCCAGAAGTACATGGATGCATTAAGCAGCCAATCCGAAAGAGATTTCCTGAGGCGCTGTGCAAGACCAGTGGTGACCGTTAATATGGGTGACTCGATCTTTGGGTGCCATCCTGTTTTCCATTGACATTCCTATTCTTCTATTGACGATAATTGCTAGTGCTCTAGTCAGTGGCCTTTTGACATGCTGCAGCAAGTGCACTACTCTTTCGGTGTGCCCCTGTAGGCAGTGGTGGGGGGGTTCACTTTGCACGCTTCTCAGACACCTGAGACAGTCGCGGGTGAAATTGCTGCTCTGCTGTGCAGAAAGTAGGCTCTCGGGGTTTGGAGGGAGCAGGAACAGGACTGCAGAGGCAGGGGAATTTATGAGTGTCCCAGAGGCCAAACAAGCATTTTAGCCAATTTCTTTGCATTTGCTGTTCCTGCAGCCAAGGTGATGGATGGCGGAGGGTGAACACGAAACTCGGAGGAGAAACAGGGCATGGGCCTCTTTTTAGAATGGGTGAAGGATAGCTGTTTTTATTTATACTCTTGGCGATTCAGAAACACTAACATCACACAGGAAGTAGCCCCGGAAAATTAAAATTTATATGAGAAAGAAAAGCCGCAAAATCATGTGTAAGTGACGCAATTACATCTGATGTCTCCGCTGCTTCTTTCTAAAACAATTCAGTCATTTGGGCCTCCGAGGCTTCAACGATGGTAATGGAGATGAGTGACCTAAGCCACTCCCCCGGAGAAAAGAGCGGAAAGGAAGACAGAAAAGCACCCCAATCTCATGTCCTTGTATAAGAAGTCACCCACCCTCAGGCAAACCCATGCAGGTCGTTTCTTCACTGTTGTCAAGTTACTTAACTGTAAAAGGCACAGAGACCATTGCAAGGCCAAGGTTAATGGCATACCTGGAATTAAAATAACGCTGCGGTCATTATTCCATTAACTACTTCTCTAATCTCACCCTTCCCAAAAAAGTAAAAGGCCATCTTAAGTAACATGTATCTTCGAGGTTAGTGGTTAAGATCTTTTTAAAACAGGGGTCAGAATCAAAAAAAAAAAAAACAACCCTTTAAAAAGCTACTTCAGGGATATGTTGCTGCCATCTACACAACAGGCTCCCTGCAACTAGAACCAGATATTAGAAGGTGAGCAGCAATAAGTGGGACTGCTGAAGTCACACTCCTAATGCTTACGCCTGACAGGCCACCCTCATTGGTCAGCTTTGGATCGGATGGACCCCATTGGTCAGCTTTGGATCGGATGGATTGGGTTCTGCTGCAAAACGTCTTCAGTAAAACTCTCGGCTGACAACCTCAGGGGGGTCTGACGTTCATCATTTATTTGGGGGCTTGACGTTTTCTGAGATGGCGCCTTAAAAAGTCCTTAGTGCTTCCATTTGGTGAAGCAGCTGTAGCCTAGACCCACCGCTCATTGGGCCCAGCCTGGAAGCAGATCCCACATGGTGTGCAGCACCAACTGGGACTGGCGAAGGCACACACTTAATACTCAGGCATGCCAGACCACCCTAGCTGCTGGTCACTTCCTGCCATGGTGCCTGGAGCAGCCTTTTGTGCTCTCATTCTGAGGGGCCGATGCAGTGCAGACCCACTGCAAACTGGGCCCGGACTGGAACTTGTTCAGCAGAGCCAAGGTTCACAGTGAGATGCTGCTTTCGCTAAAGCCTCTGGGCCAACACATTTTACCAGCCCCCCCCCCAAATCTGGCAAAAGGGAGGCATAAAATGTTCCATTATGAATAAAAATGTGTGATGTACGGAAAATACTGGTCAGGAGGCTTTTGGATGACAGAAAAGAGACCGACAGCTCATACTCTTCTGGTTGGCACTGCACAGCGAGGAAGGGCCTGATTACTGTTAAGACTAAATCTGCTGAAAATGAACCTGTCAGCTGCTCCCCCGGGAGAGAATCACACGTCATCGCATATATTTGCATATCTGTCATGCTCAGCGATGGGACCCAGCAAACGTCCAGCCAGCTAAGTCCTAGAAGCGAAACTGTCCCTAGGAAATGGGACACAAGCCCATAGGTAACATCTCAACTGCTCTGCATCCCTCTCAGATGAGGCACAGTGACAGCTGTCCAATGTCAGGGAGGATGGCCGCACTCTGCCACAAGTTGCGTTCCTTGCGATCCAGCGTGTCTAGCTGAGTCGGCCAAATCCTGCAGTCTGGTGCCAAACCGGATCAGCTGGGGGTGCCCTTCGTTCTCAAGCCCACAGCCGAGGGACAAGGGCTCTGCAAAGCTACAAGGCAACCGGCTCTTCTGTCGGCTTTGATTTACCCTCCCTTTGGGATACTGAACATTGACGGTGTGTCAATCATTATTACAGATTTACTCCCACAATCCCCTGAAGTCAACCAAGCAGTCAGATTAAGTATGGAGCTGTAAAGAAAACAGACGGTTCATCGATTTTAATAACTCAGGGATTGAGGAGACTGTCACATTACCGAAAGGCTGTCCCACCCATGGTATGGCACAAGCCCTTTTTGTCTTATCAGTGAGGCTCCATGGAGGTCATGGCAGCAGGTCGATGTGTAGAAGGTGTCAGCACTGGTCTCCGACACAAAGCACTACATCAGAGTGATGCTCAAGCGCCTTAGAGATGCTGTTCCATGCAAATTCGCATGTCACCTAACAAGGTTCCTCTGTATTTCAGTCTAATACATAAATTGTAGTTAAAAACATAAATGAATTGACATTAATATCTGTTCTCCCCTAGACCCCACTATTGTTGATATTGGGCTAGTAAAGCAATGATATATGCCTCATAGACTCCATTAACATGTCGCAATGACTTTGTTATATTCTTCTTAGAGTCACGTGAAGGACTGTGCCTAATCAGCCTAAATTGGACTAAGCCTTACCGCCCCTATGAGGTCCAAAATGTTTTGTCTTATGTGTCCTGGAATATGTGAGACTCTGCAGCCCTCTAGTGGACAGAGTTCAAATTCCAGGTTGGTTAAAATATGCGCCTCAATTACCTGTGGAAGATTGAACTCTCAAGACCAATAGAACATGAAGTAAGTATATCTGACGTGTGGTTGTATTAAAAAAGGAACAGACTCTCCTGAAATACAAATACTTTTTGACTCCTTACCATGAATAGTCATGCATACATACCTAAGCCCTGATGACGTTGGACCCATATGGAGTTTGAGTAGAGGTGATAAGGGACATGGCTGTAGGTGTGAGGCACCGGTGTTGGTGTGGGAGTCTCCACCAAATCCTCCTGGCTCTCCTCTTCATCAGAATCCTCTGTGTCCTCCTCTTCCTCATCCTCATCGTCATGTTCCTCTGTGAGGAGAGTTGGAGGGTTATTTAAAAACAGACAAGTTCTGGGGGGTTTTCCCTGGTGCGAGTAAATACCTTCGGATTCTGACTCTTCCAGACCAGACTTGTTTCTAGGTGATGACAGACTGGTAGTCTTAGCCATAGTTGTAAGGAAAAAACCTTCTGTACTCTTGGGGGCCTCACTTCTCGCTTCTGTAGCATCTTTAGTTGGACTCTCAGTCATGCCCAGTTCTATAGAAGTAAAGAGGAAATGAAAAAATATGAATCATATGTATCATAAGATATAACAGTACATATGAATGTGCTGGAATTAAACGCATCTCCTCACCCACAGAGTCATACTCCATTGGGGGTCCTGGAGGGGGTGCTGTGAGGGGCGACAGCACAGAGGGACTGACTATGTCAGAGATCTCAGTTCCCGACATCTGCCAAGGTACAAAGGGCCCCTCTGGCACGGTGGGAGACACAGTCTTTGAGGAGGAAGAGTAGTATAGATCTAAATCTGGAGTCATCCCTTCAGAGGACTCTGAGCTTGCTGGCACTGCAGGGGGAGAGTGCAGAATGGCGGGGGAGCCAGTGCTGATCATCCCGTTCAAGGGGCCATCCAGTGGCTCAAATATGAGTGGGAGGTCCATGTCCAGATTGAGAGATGTCCCATCTGAAACTGGGGGCTCCTCCCCCGCTGTGGCTTCCGGTCCAGATCGCACAGGTGCGGAGGATGGGTGTGCAATGTCAAACATGCCTCCCACTGTGGATGACAAAGATTTTTTGAAAATCACACGGTATCATGCCACTCAAACCTGGAAGCCACCTTGCTCGAAATCTTCACAGACCCCCCAGAGTGTGCAAAACATGCCATGGCCTCACCTCCTAGCGTTTCCAGCACTGAGCCAAAAACAGCAACCAATCAGGATGCCGATTGGCCGAGTGGGATTTCGAGTAAGGTGTACAAAATGAAGTGGTAAGGGACATTCCTGAAAGGCTAATTCTCATCTCCATGGACTCTGCTTGTTTTATCAATTTTCCCCCAAAAATATCCTGCACTGCCATAAGGAATAAGCCCTGCAGAAATATTTTAGCCCTGCAGAAATTCAGAACACCACGTGTATATTCTACCTTGGCTACTCATCATGATACTGGCTATGAACTGTGGAACACAGTATTCTGTCTCAACTTGTCTGGAAAGACCTCACTTCATTAAAACCATTACCTCCAATCTGGGGCAAAAAAACGTCCATCTGGGAAGGTGTAGGAACTTGGCCAGTTTGTTGTTTTTGGGAGCCTGCCCAAGCCAAGGTCTCTCCTGAGATACTTTGTTTAGGTGCAGAGTTGGCTGGAAGGTAAGTGGATGGATGGGGTGGAGATGGAGCAGTGCCTGTCTCCCGCAGAGATGCTGCTGGTGGAGTTGAAAGCTGGATTCCATCCAGGAGTGCATCATGTCTTGTTGCAGATTCTTCTTCAGGCCCAGACTGCATAGTATTCTTCTTTATTGTGTCATTGACCATTGTTACCCCCCAAGAGAGGGCATCTAGGTGCTTTGTAGCAAGTTCCTCAGCTCTCTCTGCCACAGTGTAATTTTCCTCAATCCCAGTTTCCTCTGTCTTGGATAGTTGTCTTTCAGTGTCTTGTCCCAGCTCTAAGGTCCTCGCTCCATGCCCATCCTGGCCCGCAGCTTGGCTCGCCATATCCAAGTCTGTTTCTGGGCCCTCATTCTTTGAAAAGGCCATCTGTGCCTCTTGTGGGCCACTTGGCACTAGTCCTGGTGGCACTGCAGAGGCAGGAACTGGGCCATGTGATTCACTGCTGGCGATTCGCTCTGATTCTCTCAAAAGGGCCATTTCCCTTTCTGCTTGTATGGTCTGTAGCACTGGAGTGACTGCAAAGATGTGCCGCATCGCTTTGTTCTTAGCCACCACCTGCAAACCCTGATCAGTGGAATCCAAAATATCTGGTGTCTCAGTATTTATCGGCAAGGACCCAATACTCAGCTTTGCTCCTTGGGACAGCCTTTCTTGTTTAATCCCTTTAGCCAAGCTCATTTTTGGCTCTGTACTCAGGCTCTTTCCTGGAACTGGGATATATGTGTCAGTTCCAATGTACTTCGACATTTGACCATCCTGGTCATCGCCCTCTTCCTGTGTCTGCAGTGGTGAGCTCTTGTGGTCACTTAGGAGTATCTCTTTAGCAAAGTCCAACGCCATTGTAGCTCTTACAGGATTCTCGTGGTAACTGATAGATACACCCTCCATCACTGACCTTGAACTCTGGAAGCTGGTCTCCCCAGTTGTAAATTTCCCCATCTCACGGGCTGGCTTGATGGTCTGAGACAGCTCATCTGGATCTGCTGTTGGGCTCACAGACGTGACAGGTGCAGCGGCAGGCTTACTGAGAGTGTCCTCTCCCTCAGACTTGCCCTCTGTGAGGTCTTGTGCCACCACAGTTTCCTCGGCCGGCCTTTGAGTGGTTTTCACTGCTGTAGTGTCACTACTCAGGGTCTTAGAGCCTTCAGCCGGGAGTGCTGCGGAGTGGACCAAAAGACCAACTCCAAAGAGGATGCACAGTTGGAGGGATAGAGCACCAGCCATCTCTCACGGTTAGGTGGACATGAAGCTAAGGCGAACAAGGGCAGGTCTCAATTAAAACACCTAGAAAAACAAATAAGGAGAGACTTTTAAGTTCATCAAGTCATTAAAATATATCCAACTCTGTCAAATTCATTCAATGACATGCTGCAGAGACTGCAGTGGCTCTAGTCTAGTGGATAAAGTGCACGTCTGTTGATGCAGCTGTTTTATTTCACTGGACAAGCCCGGCGCAGCAAGGCACTCAACACGTACTCACTGAAGCAAAATAAACCACTGTATAGCAATGCATGCAGTGTATTAGCAATAATAACGATCATCATAATTATTAAAGTGCATAATAAAAATATTATATTAAAATATATCTAATGAAAACAAATCTACTTTAGCATTCAATTTATAT
>JAABNX020000030.1:2127094-2138266 GCA_015163995.2 Mormyrus lacerda | reverse complement strand
TATGAGTAACATGCAGCAGGACAAGGTTCCTCCAAGGGTCTATGGCACTCTGACCACAATCCACAAGAGTAGGATTAGCCCACAGTGTTCAGAGCAGCATTGTGTATGTTCCTTATTGGGGTCTTGCTTACTCTTGAAGGGACTCTGTCATCGAGATGCTGTTCGAACAGGACAATGAGGAGAAATCTGTAGCCACCCTAATGCTCGACGCTCTGGTCAAGGTAGGAGATCAACTTTTAGGAGATCTGTTGAGCGTTTGGTTCACTCTACAATGCTGAAAATGCGTCTGACTTTGACGAGATCTTCGCTAAAGGTGTTCCTGGGAGTATTCTGTACTTGTCTGAGAGATTGCACTGGTAAAGCAGCTCATGGAGAGTCCAGCTCAAAATGACCTTTGTCAATAGATAGGAGGCCCCAGGCTGTGTGCAGCGTGCCAAGTCAGCTCTGGGGTGGTCTTTCTTGTTCTACCTGGAGAGCTGGATGCGATGCCAAGCAGACTTGATTACGGATCTTAAACAATCGCATCCTCTTGGGAGCTGTGTCCAGCGGGTGCCTTCGGGTCATTTGTGGCAGGACTCCAGAAGTTAAATCATTAATGGGACGGTGGGCAAGTTTATTTTCCGGTTCTCGGCCTCCCAGTAACGTAGACGGCCCTCCCCGCAGTGCCCCATGGACACCCGCAAGGCCCTGGCGGAGAACCTGGTGGTGATCGGGGGCACAGCCATGCTGCCCGGCTTTCTGCACCGGCTCCTGGCCGAGATCCGCCACCTGGCAGACAGGCCACGCTATCGGCAGGTGCTGTCCAGCAGGACCTTCCGTGTGCACAACCCCCCGGCCAAGCCCAACTGCACAGCCTGGCTCGGAGGTACATACCCCCTGCCCCACCCCATATGCCAGCCTCCAGGTCTTTTACTGTTTGTCCTTGCTACAAGACCCCCCCCCCCTTTCCGAGTTTGCCTTCCTGTCTTGAAGACTTAATTAAACTTCACCTGCTTGGAATGGTTCCACTTTGGGGTCATTTCCAGT
The DNA here is from genome assembly GCA_015163995.2 of Mormyrus lacerda. Classification (NCBI taxonomy): domain Eukaryota; kingdom Metazoa; phylum Chordata; class Actinopteri; order Osteoglossiformes; family Mormyridae; genus Mormyrus; species Mormyrus lacerda. The sequence continues at coordinate 2,137,240 of JAABNX020000030.1, read as the reverse complement.
CTGTTTTTTACTTCTCAAAAAAACCTCCAGTACTTTCACTTCTCTGCAGTCTCTTTTTATAATATTATTTACAAATCAAACCATGTGTAGGTTTAATAACAAAATAGGCTGTGCTGTTGTATATCTAATAGAATATTAGCTACTTGTACTTCATTTGTATACTTATCGTACTTATCGTACTGGGTGTGGCTGAACAGCTAAGCATTCCAGTGCACTTGTTACATAAGGCCAAGAAGGTCTCTCAGAGGTGTGTAAGCAATTAACTAACAAATTGAGTATGAAGAGTCACAGTCAGCTGGTTGGTTGAAACAAAATCTTGGTCTGGATTTTTACTTTCTGGACTTTTTCTTGAACTTTCCTCTTCTGCAATCTCGTAAATGTTGAATCTATTCTTGAATGAGAATATGGACCTTTAGGTGTATAGCATGTCCATTTAGACATCTGCTGATGGTTTGCCTGGAAGCAGCAGTGAAATGCCAAGTGCATTTCAGATACGCTTACTGTGTCTAGGTGTGTCACTATGTTTGGTCTTCAGTAACAGAACAGTGCTCTCATTCATTGTGCTTCACCATCAGCAATTTAGTGCATGACTCGGTAGAATATGACACTGCAGGGTCGAGCTTTCCGTGGACGGCTGACTCTCCTGCATCCTTCCTCATCTTCCTCCTCCTCAGGTGCGATATTCGGGGCTCTGCAGGACATCTTGGGCAGCCGCTCCATCTCCCGGGACCAGTACAACCAGACGGGCCGCACGCCGGACTGGTGCTGCCTCAGCAGCCCTCCCCCAGAGTCCCTATACGACACCGGAAAGACGGCGCCCCCGCTTATGAAGAGAGCCTTCTCCACCGAGAAGTGAGCCTGCCCCCCTTCCAGCCCCAGCTGTGAGCTTCCTGTCACTGAGCGCCATTGCTAGATTACCACCCCCCCCTTACATTCCACCAGCCTGGCTAAACTGTAAACCCATGCCTGATAGGTAATATTGCTGATTGAGCAGTCATTATAGCACTGAGCTGCAAAACCATCAGCTCCTTCTAGTTTAGTAAACATTACAAATATATTTTACAGATTTGCCATACTTCATATTTGCTTGACATTCAAGGGCTGATCTAAGTCAGTCAAGCGTTGTAAATGTATCTGCACAGCGGACAAACTTCTTGTTGCATCATAATCTTAAAAACATTTTGCCGTTTTTCTTTCTCAGTTTTTAACACTACTATGTGTATAACTAATTTGAAATGTGTGACTTATTTAAATGTCTGATAGTGAGAATGATAGACAGCCCAGTGTTTGGCAGTTGAAATAATCGTAAACAAAAAATGCTGACAAATACAACTTGCTGAGTGTTTTTTTTTTCCTTATACTTTTCAATTTCATCAATTTGTTTCTGGTTTTGACCACTGGTTATGCAGCGATACCCACACACCAACAGAATAAAAAGTAAAACATTTAAATTAAGAGAACAAAAATAACAGAAGCAATCCTGTTAGGCAGCAACCAGCTGCTTGTGCTGATGTTTCCAGTGCTGTGTGATTATATTGGGCTTCCAGGGGATTAAATTGTAATAAGACAAGGTAAGAAACTTTATTGATCCCAGGGGGGAATTCTTGAATGAAACCCAGTATTGGATTGTATTGAAGTAAACTTTTGTTTTGCCTAAATAGCTACTTGGAAAGATTGTAGACTGTCTGACCCATAAAACATAGTGTTTCACACAGCAGTCTTGCTGTTTTGCTATAGGGAAAACACAGAAAACTCTCACTTTAATTTTTAGATTTACTTGGTGCACATTTAAACATTATTTGTGCCACCACAGCTTCTCGAAAAGTAACTGAAATAGACCATTGGGCACCACTGATCCAATTGAAAAGCAAGCTTAGGATTTTGTAAATGAGGGTCAGAAAAGAGGCTGCGTTTCTCAGAAATGGAAATGCATAAAGACATGGATCCGACATGCAGTTGTGAAAATTAATATCCTCTAAAGAAACTGCACCGAAGGCCATTTGGCCTGAAATCCTATACTGGGTCCACCGGTGCAGAGTTCCAGTGAAATAATCGCGGAGTTGGGTGGGTGTGTCTTCCATAAGGTCAGCCAGGGCACTTGGCTGGTCCCACGTGACACGGACACGTCACACTCATTATTCTGAAATACAATGTCGGGCTGAAATCTCAGGGTGCAACTTGCTACCTGGTGAAATTGTGCGATTGAACTGGAGGCGGGGACAGGATGATGGCTTCTACTCGTTTAGGTCCACGAGACACCGTTTCATTTTCCAACTGTAGCGTTCTTTAAAGTGGCCTGTAAATTCGCTGGCCAGGATTTAATATTTCATTGTATGAATTGCCAAGGTGATACTTTCATTTCTAAATTAATTAAGCTTTTTATAAAACGCCATGAATTTTTATGGTCCATTGCTTTTTTTCCATTTTCTTATTAATGCTGATTTTCTTGACTTTATTAACGACTTGCCCAGATCTGTAATTGCTTAGGTTCCTGACACACTCACACACACACACACACACACACACATATATATGTTTGCATTCATACCTTTGTGGGGACCATCCATCCATTCGTCATTCATTTCTTTGGGCAAAACCCGAATCCCAGCTCTAACCTTAACTATATGTAACCTAACAAAATACAAGACTTGGCATTTTGGGTTTTTCAGTTGTATTCGCAGATTTTTATAAAATTAAGTTTCTCATTGTGGGGACCAGAAAAATGTCCCAACAAACTCAAAATAAGAGGTTTGTAATCACATTCTGGAGGACATTTGGTCCCCACAATGTAATTTATACATAATACACACATGTACTTACCTCCTTACCTCACTTTCTCAGGCGTCAATATGGCTCCTTTACTTTTCAACTTGACTCCTTTCATGAAAAGTCACTATCCCAAATAAACCAGTCATCCTCCGTCTCTTCCACTGTCATGTGGTCTTGCTGACACTCCATGCTAGAGAAATCCTCACCACGTATTAAAGACGTGTGGCACAGTCAGTCACTGTCCGGGGACCTTGTGCCACTAAAACCAGGGTTCCAGGTCTTTCACGACTGGCATATTTCCCATGTTTCTTTCAGAAGAAAAGATTTTCCTTTGTTCCTCAAGCTCTTACACACTCCTACAATAATTGTGTTTCTATGAGAAAAGTCATCTGACATATGCCTCTGGGGTCAATTTGACCCCAGTGTATGCGTGAGAGCTAGACTTCATCGATTTGGTTAATATTCCCACAGTGCATTACATACTGCATGTTTCCTCATATGAAGGTATCATTTTCTAGCTCAAGGGCCAGCAATGACATAGGGCTGTCATATGAAATCTGCTCGGTATATAATTATTTGCTTAATATATGTAGCTGAACAATAGATAGGAGGGCAGAATCCCATAACATCACTCAGGAAATGAGGTGGTTTCAATGTTCATTCTTCCCTTCCCTCCTTGTAGAGTCTTAGAGGTTCTATAGTTTCCAGCGAAAGCCTCCTTGACCTTGTTGATATTCAACACCAAAGTCGTCCCGGGACGGGGGGGGTGTGCCCGCTTTTGATTTTCCATCTCTACAGTGAACGAATGTACAGTACCTCTCTCTGGGTGCTTACTCAGGCCAGGGTCGATCTAGCTGCCAGTTGGCCACCGTGAATTATGTCCCATCTTGCTAATACACACCCAATCACTGCCCATTCAGTTTAGTGATGGCTGTGTGGGGAAGGGCCCGGAGGTTTGCGCCCACGTTCTTTAACAAAGTTACATTTGTTCCTCATCACTGTGGCAGGTGTGGTTCCTCATTGCAGTGGACATCGCCCACCTTTGCTTTTGGGCTTAATGTCTGTGGGATCTTCTCATTCTCTTGTGTGCTTCCACTGAAGCAAAGCATCTTCTCCAGCCCCGGTCCTCTACATGACATGGTTTGAACACTAGGGGGCACCAAAATAATTTCACACACAATCACACATCTTTATCCCTCATTCACTACAGAAAATGTAGTGCTGTGTTCTAAGTGCATGGAATCGTGGTTTTCAAGGTTGCAGGCTGTCACATCATCTCAATGTATGCTGCTTCCCAACTAGCTGTACGGAGACAGAGAAGTCAGTTTTGCTGAGATTTTTTCTGAATGAATCTGTTGGAGGTGAGACAGACCATGTTTAGCTGCTTTTTTTGTGGAGCCTAACAATTGGGTTATTAAAATAACCTGAAGGGCAGCTTTTTATGTTTTTGACAGTTGATGATGATACAGATCCATACAGTAAACAGTTTTTGTCCCTCTACAAGCAGCTGGGATTAGGGATCTCATGTTAGTTTTAAGCCCACTTATCCCCTAAATAATTCCAAACGTTCCCAGGGCACAAAGGACTTCCTTAAAGTACCACTGGAGCCAAAATCACTAGCAGGACTCTGCTAGGGGCAGGAGAGGCTCTTGAGGTAAGGAAGCTGCCCTCCCTTACAAGGGACCTAACAGGATGGCCTTTTTCTGATGGTTGCCATGGTGCATGTGAATTCAGCCAGTCAGATGGTGTCCTGTGTCCACACTTCCGTTCAGAGAGACATTCCAGTGTTAGGTCCTTAGTGTTGTACACACAGATCACAACAAGGGCAAATCTCTACAGGACGTCTGGACATGAAAAGTAGGATTTTAGTACATTTCCCCACCACTATTTTTCTCTGCTGGCCTATGTGTCCACATACATACATACATACATACAGATACATATATATATATATATATATATACATACATACATACATACATACATACATACACACACACACACACACACACACACACACACACACACACACACACACACACACACACAGTTTCCATAATGAGAAAAGTCTGTTGAGAAGGTTGGACTGTCTTATTGCCATACTCTGTAAAATTGTCAGTTTCATGGTTCCCCACACTTGGGACTTTAGCTGAGTAGGTTGCATAAAGATTTCTCTGAGACCATCAACAAATGAACTCATAAAGCCTGCATGATCGCAGAGACCCAGAGATAATGAGTAGAGCAGAATGACCAGTGTGGGGAAGCGGAAGGTGAATCGTTTTTGGTCTGCCTTAGAACATTGTGCTTCTCTGAACATCTACTGAAACTTCCATCTTAACCTCATTCTGTGTTAATTCTAGTTCTGACTGAGTATCTGGATTAACTGCTTCAGCGATTTCTCACCAGTGATGTCTTGCTCTACCTTAACTCTCTTACACTGTTTCAGTAACGCTTCTTCACTTCTGGCTGAAGGGACTCAGGAATTTGGACTTTATGTTTGGCTCTGACTGGCTGCAGGAAGGCGGTTTCTAACAAAAAGTGAGACCTCTCTAATTCATTAATGATTCAAACATCATTTAAAGTAAAAACAACAGCTCCAGTTTCATTATTGCTGATTCGTTCTATTTATTTACTGCTAAAAAGAAGAAATACGACCAAATTTACCCAATTCCCTCAAGAGAATAACACTGGACATGGGTGTACCACAGTCATCAGATTATTTAACTGTTTAATGAAGCCACTGACAGTCAGTGACATCTGTTATTTTCAGTGTCGCTGATTTAATCAAAAATCTACTGTTTACAGCAGCGTATTTTTTTCATTCCTACCTATCATATTTAGGTCTTACAGATTTGTCAGGTAAGAGTAAAATTCTGCCTCCAAATATAGCATCCATGTGAAACGAAAACGCATACCTCACATTTTGGAACTGGTCAAAACACGCTTTCAATCCGCTGATAATTGGTCTCATGACTCGGATATTCTGTATTAGATTACAAACCATGATCTGATGACTTTGATGAAGACACACAGACCTGTTTCAGAAATGTATGAATCCCACCCATCTCTCGTTGTTTCCCGATGACGGTTGGTGCCGCAGTCATCGTCTCATTCAGCTCAATGTCTGCAGTGGTAGTGGTCACGGCTCATATACTCAATGAGACCCACACCCACCAGTGTAGTAGATGTAACCATAACTCCCCCCCCCCTTTCCCAGTGTAGTGGGACTCACTGAGGCAGTGAGGGGCAGCTGCCTTCATCTGTTTATCATTTTCTCTTGGATATCATCTGGCCAGCGGCACCCTGTTACTCACAAGCCCCACCTCCATTACCAAAGATTTACTGTAAACTTTAATGAAAAAAAACAACAATCCCTGTCCATAACTCATTAATACCCCCACCCCAGAAATACCTGAAGGGCCCAGCACTGTCCCCCTGCCTGGTGACGACGACACCAAGAGCAAGTCAAATGTCATCTTGCCAGAATTCTGATCCAGCAAACACATTTTAAGGTCAAGCAGGCTGGCAAAGGTTCACTGAGGGCTGTTGTGTGAATTATCATATTTTTCAATTATTTTTCCAAGAAAAAGGTTTATGAATAATTGGTAAAACAAAAAGCCGGAATTTTTTTCTGGGATTTCCAAAATGTCACCCCGAACTGGTATGGGTACATATGAGGTACTGGAACTGTAACACCAGAAGTCCAGTCATTGGGGTGATGATTTGGACACAGTTGTTGGACCAATCATTGACATACTGCCGGCGAGAGGTTTGTTGATTTGAAGCAGGGTTCACTTGTTCACAATGAAAAATTACTTCTCAGTGCTTCATTAAATCCATCCACATCTGCTGGCAAGACAGTGTCCCTGAAGGCTGGTGGAGTGATAAAGCTGTCATCTCTGTCTCTGTCTCTGTCTCTGTCATTTGCTTGACTGGTGATTTCTGTGGAGAATGGTAGCCTATCTCACAAAACCTTTTGCCCACCTTTCCGGGATGAAACCAAAAAACTTCAGTTTATCTCCGTGTATGTTTTTGCCACCGGCTGGCTGCAGCTATGATTCCTGTGCCATCAAAAACAAACCTACAGTATTAAAAATGGACAGATGACAAATGCTTTGGGATGTGAACCATTAAGGAAAACACACTAATGATTACCGAACCTGTTACAAGTTATTAGCAGGGAAAGCACTGCTGACGTCAGGCTCAGCATTGCCATTAGTGAAAAACTGAGGGCCATTATTTTTTATCTATATTTAGAGGGCAATTATATTTATCAGAGGGCTGTGTGGATAATATTTTTGTAGTAAGCGTGGGTCACAACCCAGAATTCCTGCCAGCCATTGTGAGGGCAATCTGTTGAACTGTGGCTACACGATAGAAATCATGGTGTTTATATGTTGCAATGTGATACAGATCAGCAAAATGAAAAAAAACCTAAGTGTAACTTGAAGTGTTGGCACTGAAGTGAAAAATGCTTTAACCCACCCCCCCAAACTGGCACATAACTCTCAATCAGACAGTGAGAAGATCAGCTGTTGTGGGTCGAGCTGCTCCTTCCAAAATATCTCCATACTCAGTAGGTCTCACTGAAATCTGCGGGGCTCCTCCTGTCTACACGAGATACAATCACAAAACTCGAGAGTTTTCTCATCAAAACAAAAGCGATTAATTTGGCCCAAGTCTCAATTCCAGCGCCTACTGGGAGAGTTACGAAAGAGCTTCACATGACAGCTCAGTAATCCGGGGGCACACCCTTGTTTTGTTTGCAATGCGTAGTGCCTGAAGAAAGGATACATTAATACTAGGGTGCCAGCGGCACCTCCCCCCCCCCAGGAACCATGGAGCCTTTCCGGAACAGTCATGTTAGCGGTGCTTTATTGGTGTGGGGGTGCTGAGCAGCTGAGGCCCAGAACGGGCCACCAAAGTGCAAAGCCCTCGCGCCCCCCCCCCCCACTCCTCCACTTCCAATGCGCAGCAGTAGCCCCCACAACCCTTCAGAGCTCTTTTCCATATTGCAGAAAATCTTTATGTGGTCCAGCGGCGCTTTTAAATGGATCCTCTGTCGTACTTCATCTGGACTTTGTGGCGTCAGAAACCTCTGAGCTCCTCCTTTACGTCTCTCCTGTTCACTCTATATGTCATATATTTTCTGTGACTGTAACATCCAGGGCACAGACCACCTCCCTCGAAATGCTGTTTAGTGCACAGTTTTGTTCAGATTTTTTTGATTGATTTCTGCATTAACCCTCATTTTTGATTTACACTGCAGCTGTGTCCATCATGGCTCGCTTTCCACATCTAGCAGGGCAGGTCGATCCTATAGGCGACACACTGCTGCATAGAGTGCTGACTTCTGAGTGGGCACCAAATTGCCAGTCGATTTCTCTTGTCGGTAATGCTTGCCCAGGGCACCACGTTGGCTTTGACTGGCACCGGTAGTGATACCTCCTGATCTAGCTGTCCTTAGGATGACATTGGGTCATTTGACAAGTTTTTCATTTCTTGTTACCTCTTCTGCCTCCCTTGATTTTTCGCTGCTGCTGCTGGATGGGAAGGAGCTGCTTTGAAATGTAAGCATGGACTTTTGGAAGCAGCCGGTGTTTTGGATTCCCTTATAAGCTTATATGTTTTCTGTTATAGCAGCACTGCTTTGACTTGTGTACATTCTGGTGCCTTTTGCCTGAATCGACACAAAACAAAGAAGTTTATTTGCAGGTTGTACTTCGAAGTTGTTGTTCTTTCCCCAGGAGCAGTTTTTCTGGTCAAATGATGGGGGGGCGGCATTTCCCTGATCGAAGACAACAGTTCTGAAGAACTGAAAGAAAACTGCAGTTTTTTGTTTTTTTTTTAATCCTCAAAGTCTTTTTGAGTTTTCGAGTCGGAAGAGCTTTTGCGCTTCTCGACATAAATGAAACATCATTGAAGTCACGGGTCCTTGTCCTAAGCCACACAAAGTGACAGCTTGTCATCACTTGGCTTGTTTCAGCTCAGCCCAAAGTGCTTTCAGAGACAAGGAGCGCCCCCCCTTTGTCAGTCTTAGGAAAGAAATGAGGAGGGAGGTGGGAGGTAGGGGCGGAGCAAATAGCGTTTTGGGCCAGTGGAGCCCCGGGATGGGCCTCTAGCTGTCACTGACCCTCAAACTCCCTCCCCCTCAGTTAGGGCCCATATTTTATGTTTCATCCCCAGCAAAGCTGGTCATTTAGGGCAGGGTGACTTCCCCAGTACTGGGAGACTCAGCCCAGTATACTCACACAGCACTGGGAGATTCAGTCAGTATACTCACCCAGCACTGGGAGATTCAGCCAGTATACTCACCCAGCACTGGGATATTCAGCTCAGTATACTTACCCAGCACTGGGAGACTCAGCTCAGAATACTCACCCAGCACTGGGAGACTTAGCTCAGTATATTCACCCTGTACAAGGAGACTCAGCCCAGTATATTCACCCAGCACTGGGAGACTCAGCTCGGTATACTCACACAGCACTGGGAGATTCAACCAGTATACTCACCCAGCACTGGGAGATTCAGCCAGTATACTCACCCAGCACTGGGAGATTCAGCCAGTATACTCACTCAGCACTGGGAGATTCAGCCAGTATATTCACCCAGCACTGGGAGACTCAGCTCGGTATACTCACACAGCACTGGGAGATTCAACCAGTATACTCACCCAGCACTGGGAGATTCAGCCAGTATACTCACCCAGCACTGGGAGATTCAGCCAGTATACTCACTCAGCACTGGGAGATTCAGCCAGTATATTCACCCAGCACTGGGAGACTCAGCTCGGTATACTCACACAGCACTGGGAGACTCAGCCCAGTATACTCACCTAGCACTGGGAGGCTCAGCTCAGAATACTCACCCAGCACTGGGAGATTCAGCCAGTATACTCACCCAGCACTGGGAGACTCAGCCCAGTATATTCTCCAAGCACTGGGAGACTCAGCCCAGTATACTCACCTAGCACTGGGAGGCTCAGCTCAGAATACTCACCCAGCACTGGGAGATTCAGCCAGTATACTCACCCAGCACTGGGAGACTCAGCCCAGTATATTCTCCAAGCACTGGGAGACTCAGCCCAGTATACTCACCCAGCACTGGGAGACTCAGCTCAGAATATTCACCCAGCACAGGGAGACTTAGCTCAGAATACTCACCCAGCACTGGGAGACTCAGCCCAGTATACTCACCCAGCACTGGGAGACTCAGCTCAGAATACTCACCCAGCACTGGGAGACTCAGCTCAGTATACTCACACAGCACTGGGAGGCTTAGCTCAGAATACTCACCCAGCACTGGGAGACTCAGCCAGTATACTCACCCAGCACTGGGAGATTCAGCCAGTATATTCACCCTGTACAAGGAGACTCA
>JAABNX020000030.1:2116661-2126994 GCA_015163995.2 Mormyrus lacerda | reverse complement strand
TCAGTATATTCACCCAGCACTGGGAGACTTAGCTCAGAATACTCACCCAGCACTGGGAGACTCAGCCCAGTATATTCACCCAGCACTGGGAGACCTATCTCATTATATTAACCCTGTACAAGGAGACTCAGCTCAGTATATTCACCCAGCACCGGGAGACTAAGCCCAGTATATTCACCCAGCATGCAAGACTGAAATCCTCTTATGCCATCTTTTTCTCCCTTAATTGTTGGAGTTAATATAGAAGCAATAAAGTGCTCTGAAGGGTGTGTTGCCTGGTAGGACATAACATACCTCTTTCTCAAGAAAAAGGAATAACCTGGATCCCCCACCTACCCCCCACAGTGATTTTGACCCTGTTTATAAAAGATCTCCTCCATCTGGGATTTGCTGACCCCTCTGAACTTTACTTTGGGGGAAGTTTGTCAAGTCCATTATAGGAGGGGGCACCCCAAGGTTTGGGTGGGGGTGGCTACATGTTAAGCACAAAGCTTTTCAAACTCAAGCCCATGCAGTTACATTCAACCTTCCTGCTCTAACATCAGCAATTACATTGGGGGGTATTTGCTACTCAAGTGACACACATTTAACTAATCCCCACACGGCTGTTGACAGGAGCTGAGAGCGGGACTTCATGGGGCAGGGAGGGGGGTGTGCAGCGAGGTAACACTGCAGGACGAGACAAGCGGCCCGAGCCACAGGTGATGTGACATATTGGCTGCTCATCTGCGTTTCAGCCACTTCCAGGGAGGGAAAATCTCCAGCATCCATCCGCTTCAAGGCTTGTGTAACACACGCGTGTCTGCTAGAGGACTCACTTTCTGGTCAGGTCTCACCGGCATTCAGAAATGCTCGGCTCACACTGGTGTGTATATGCGTAAATAGCGGCATCAGCTTTTTCTGTTTTACTGAGAAGCTCACGCTAAAACCACAAGAAAAAATTTGAATCATCGGCACGATAAACTGGTAGGGGAATTGGAAACAGAACTCGTTGTGGCAGGAGCTCCGCTGGACTGCTTATATTTAAACAACTTGATACCATTTGCGAGAAGTAAAACTGATCATGTGTGAACACACTGCTACAACCACATTTTGGGATCTGGCCAGCAAAGCGATCTCAGACTATCACGCCACGGCCAGATAAGGCAATATATTGGCGGCCAATACAAACAGGATTCTTTGCGAGCAACGTGCACATGCCGTCTCGAGAGCACCTGGGAATGTCTACGAGAAGGTGAGTGTCTCTCATTCATTGGTCAGCCAGAAGTATAACAGCAGGTGCAAATTCTAAGGGAAGGAAGGAAATGCAAAAATGTCAAGCTGCTATATTCTTTCTTCCTGGTGATCCACACTGGCTGCTCGCTGTTAAAGCATAGACAATAGCCGTAATGTCAAACAGCTACAATTATCTTAATATGAAGGAATGCAATCAATTTGTGACTGTAGCCATTTTTGGCTACGTACTGGAGCCAAATATTATGAGTAAACACTTGCATTGATAGTTATATCCTGTGTAACAGCTTGCAAGAGTGTTTTTAAATTACTGCTTTCATCCTTTATAACTTCTGAGAATTATTTCCCAGGCTGCCCACAGACACACATTTTAGAGATTTACAAAAAAAGGGGGAAATTATTGATCTGGCGCTTAGGAGCGTCTTGTTGACACAGCCTGGCGGCACTTCTGCGGCGGGATAGCAGTCATGTGACAGGCAGGAAACGAAAAGCACGGCTTCTTGGCGTTGGCCAACTGGAAAATTTAGCTGTGACAACTTGTGAAATGGGGTTTCACGGTGTAGTTTTGGCTGTGTGCCGGTTAGCGTGTAACACGTTCCCTTGTTGTCTTTCACTCTCTGCGGGTTGGGGCACTGTGTCTGCCATCTTTTGTTTCAGATCTAGGGTTAATTAGCCCTTCCTGCTAATCGTCGACTGAATCAGTTTAACCGCCCCCTTCCCCACCCCCACACCCCTCAGCCCAAGTAGAATCAGTGGCTTGTAAAACAAAGCTAAAGAAATTGGCAGGGCAACTCTTTGCTTAACCCAAGACATGAGAAAGCTGTAGGTTTGTAGAAAGCATGTAGCCCACCTGGCTTGGAGTAAAACTCCTGATTGAGGTAAAACCATCTTAGATAAGAGGACTTATTTGTCATTACCATTAAGGATTTTCCTGCTAGCAACATAACATCACTAAAAGGGCACTCAAAAGAGACATGGGGCAACATACAATGGCTAACATGAAAAGGGCGGAAATGTGTTGCTCAGCACTCATAATGGATAACATCGTGTTAACGTAAGTGTGCGCCCTCAGTGTCAGAATGAGGGAATTACAGGCAGCACTGGTATTTTTGCAGGGTCCCGTAGAAGCCTGACTTTTGTGTTCTGCAGGCCTCTGTTTATATTCTTGAAGGCTTGTTTTTTTTTCACAATCATGAGGCTCAGGCCAACGTCAACAAGGCAAAAAAAAAACCCAAATTGCATAACATGGCAGGCGACAGTGACCAGCAGTCCGTCCATGGGAATTTGCCTAGTTTGTAAATTGTGCTTCTGCCCCCTCCTGCAAGAGCATCCCATTTGGCACAGAGCCATTTCGCCCCTGATATGATCTGTAAATTGGACCGGCCTTTTTCAGGCCGCTATCTTGCCGTATCTTGTGTGATTATGTAGTGCTGTCCCTCTCAGACCCACTACTCTGTCTCTCTTCAGTTTCTATTTTAATTACCATTGAAACTCCCCTTATTTTCCTTTCTGTACACCACAATTTTTGTAAATAACATTTTATTAAACCTGATGCTTAATTGCATTAAATAAGCTTAATGACAGAATATAATTATTCATCCTATGTCTTTCATTATTATTTAACATATATTATTTGTTATATTACTAAGTATTTACAGGTTTTGCTCTTTTGTGGGGACTCATTTAGATTTATTTTTTTGCCTTTTCTCCCCCAACTTCCTCGGGGTCTTAGTGGAGCACAAGATTTGCTAAAAATGTCTGCTGCCGATGTTCATCTGCCTTCAATGTACTGACAAGGAGTCATTAAGGACACTGACGTGAACATCACCCAACGGGGGAGCTCACACATGCAAGGGGAATGGGAAAAAGTGTGTGAGCTCACGTGAGCGTGTGTGTTTGTTTGTTTCAGGATTTCCAGACAAATGATTTATAAATAATGAACTACTTCATTAAAACACAATTTTTGATACGTTTCATTATAATTTAATAATTGGTTTTTTTTCCTGAATACTTGGGATTTGTTTGTCACACGTCTTCCATAGAGGGAATAACCTTACACTGGGCCTGTGTGTATTTACCCTACAGCACCCACCTGAACAGCAACATCTGCAATGTGTTCGTGCAGGTTGGCATAGTGCCAGCGTCTTAGTTAGTGGGTCAGCAGTACCTACTATGGACATGAACTCCGCTCTCTGGATTCATTCAGAGCATCTGACCTCCCCCAGCTGCGCGACATCCGCCGCCATCTGTGCCGATTGCTGCCCTTCTAGACGCACTGCATCCATCCCGAGTGGGAGGGGAGTCCGCCTGCTTGGCTGTGGTTTGACGCTGCAAGTCCTCCTTCACTCCCTCCCACGTGTGTAGCTCCCAGGTCCCTTGCTCTTTCCCTTCAGTTGCTCCATCTGGACATTCACAGGCCCCCCCCCTTCCCCTGACACCACGGAGACGCAAGCCTCTCTGCCCAGCGCCTCCTACCCCCACCCCCTGCCCCGGTTATAAGGCATTTCCTCATGTGCCTCTTCACTGCCATCTATCTGTTTATTCCACATTGATAAGGGCCCTCCCCAAGGGGTGCTCTTGGGTAATTAGACAGTCCCACGGATTTCTCACATGAATTGGGATCCGCTTACCAGAAGCCATTTGTCACAGCTAATCTATTAGATCATTCAGGCGCAGTTAAAGAGCAGAGAGAAGGGAGCCAGCCCAAAGGGATCTCCCCCGCTTCCTCGACTACCTACTGGGTTATCTCCTTGGTAGAAGTGGAGGCAGTCACGACAGAGGGAAGCCAGAGTAGACCTGCGGTGTGGGAATGTTGTCCGGTCGCAGATGTGAACTCGGGAGACAGAGTTGGGGGCAGTGAATTGTTGTTGTTGCCATCAAAGCGACGGATGCTGGAAGACCCTCGACAGAACCCACGCTCAGATATTGTCAGCAGAAACACCAGCAGCAACCCGCGCTCTACTTTGCCGGAAGCGTCCCTCACGGAAGCGCTGGCTTGTTTTGACCACACTGTCGCCGCTCCCCATAAATCACTCTTTCATCCCCGGCCCGGCCTATCGCTACATCTTCAAGCAACTATGAAGGCAGGCTTGTGTTCATTATCGCCAGGTGTGCCCATGACGGACAGCCAAAGGGAAGTGAGGGGGGAGAGGTCAGTCAGCAGCACCCAGCATGATGCCGGTGACTGGAGCACATCGTGTTTTCATTTCCCCGGCTCAAGGCTAATAAATCTGACCACGGCCAAAAAAGAAAAGTCATGTTAACTCGGTGTCTTGTTTCACGTCTGTTATCGTCATGCCACTGATGGTCAAAACATGTGGCGACGGCAGCGAAAACACGCCCGCATCCCCAGTGCACATCTCTCATCGTTTTCTGGCGCCCATCCCACAATCCTTGCTTTTTCATTTTTTTTGTCGTATCAGAGCTAGGTCAGGTTACGAAGTTTGTAGTAATCTCCCCAACCGCTGCCATCAGCCATGCGTCAGTAGGTGCAGTGCTGATTAAAGGGACTTTTCATCTGCAAGACCCAGAACTGTGGGAGTTTGCTTAAGAAGAACAAAAACTCAAGAGGGCAGAATACCTCCCCAACACCCCTGATTTGCTACTGGTTTAGCATAAGTGTCATACTGTCCACCTGTAACAGCTTAAGTCTAATGCTGCAGGACACCTGTAAAAATCATGACTGCTGTTTGGGTGTAACGTTTTCAGAAGGCATCTTGTAAGGTCGTGCAACCTTTGTAAAACTGTAGTTCTTAAAGGCATGACCTTACCGTGCAAAGGTTCCTAAATCTCCCCTCCCCATGAAGACTTCAGGGGTTTGAGGCACCCTTTGGGTTTGGTCTGCAACAGCTCAGCTTATCAGAAGCACACCCAGGGAGATGGTGCTGCCCCTCTGTCTGTTCTGGGCCCCGTGGTTTAGGGCCAGTAACTAAGCCCAGCCGGGGGAGTGAGATTGGCTCCAAGGAAGACCTTCTGCGGCCCAACCACGGAGGTGATTAAGATGCCATTAGTGCATTCCTGTAGGATGTTGCCTGGCCCTGAAATTCTCCAGCTGCACTTCCAGCTAAATACCATTTCACTTCAGTGGAGGTAAGTAGGAGATCACCAGCACGGGAATTTGGGTTGTAGATCCCTGGTGTACGTAGCTAGACGTGTTTTACATAAGCAATCAATGTGAAGATTCAAACACTAAGCTTTAGGCAATGTCTGAATTTCATTGGTTTGGCTAAATTAATCATCGAAATGGATGCGGTATTCCTGACATACAGAGTCTGTAAAGTGTCATTCAGCCTCTGTAGCTGGAGGTCTTTCTGTTTAATAGAACATGGGGTTAAAAAAGTTCAGCGTCCTGTGCCAAAATCCATTGTGATAATTGATAGCCAGGGACAGGATTACAGTAATTTATGTACTTACCATAAGATGTGTGTAACAGGCCGAGAAGGTGTCAGAGCTTATATTTATAGTTTATAGTACCTAGTTTTTTGTCAGGTACTGTATAGGTGCAAAAAGCTGTACCAGGGGTATATATTCTGACAATGAAAAATAAGCTGCAAAATACATGCTTTTTCTTCAGAAAGGCTACAGAATGATTTTTTCCTTCTCAGAGGTTCTCCTGAATAGGTGGAGTAGGATGAAGAGTTATCGTCTCCTTACAGTGGTGGAAGGCTTTGTGTGTTCTGGTAGGGTCTCCTAAGGCACTAGCTCTAGACTAAGGGCGATTCATATGACCTCTATGAAGAACACAATCAAGGAGCTAGAATGCTTGCCTGGAAAAATGATTCTGACTGGGTGGACTAACCTGCTCTGTTTGAACCCAAGTGGTACTGGTTGTTGGCATGTATGACCACAAATTTGGTGGTGGACACCAGCGGTAAAGGGAGCCGTCAGCTTTAAGAAGGTCTTCTAAGCTTGGTTAGCTTGTGAGATTCCGGAACCAGTTAAGAGGTTCCAGCAAGCTAAACAAAGATGGCTTTGACAGTGAAAGTAAAACCTTAGGTATGGTCATGGAAAAAACTTTTGGGAGCCCTGAAAGAGATTCTGGCACACCATTAGGTGACTCAGGATGAGGAAGCAGGGCTTTGGCCATTCCGTTTACAGCTGAGATGGAGAACTGTTGACCATAACTGATGATATAATCAGGCATTCAAAACACTGAATCCCACTGGCATGTTGTCTTTGGAGGAAGTCAAGTCTGAGAACTCAGAGGACTCACCCATCACTAAGGCTGAGGTCACTGAGGTAGTCAAAAAATTCTTCAGTGGTGAGACTCCTGGGGTAGTTGAGAAGGCCTCTGAAGGATCTTGATGTTGTTAGGTACAGTGCCTCTGGAATGACTTCAGGGGATCACACTTTTCAGCATCACTGGCCTATGGCAGGGTACAGGACAGGAGGGTCCATCCATTGGTCAAACCTTGGATTCAGGAAGAGCAATGTCAGTTTCACCCTAGCTGTGGAATACTCAACCAGCTCTATACCTTCACAAGGATACTGGAGGGCTCATGGGAGCTAACCAGTCTACATTGTTTTATCGACTTGTAAAAGGCATAAGACCATGTGCTTCAAGGGGTCCTGCGGGTGGAGCTTTGCAAGTAAGTGGAGGAGTTTAAATATCCTATTGTACTGGTCTGTGATGGTGAGGAAAGAGCTTAGTTGAAAGGCAAAGCCATTGATTTACTAGTCAATCTATGCTCCTGTCCGGCAGAAATGAGCTTCCATTGCAGGGTGTCTGGTCTCAGCGTTAGTGAATGAGTGAGGAGCTCGGACATTCAGGAGGGGCTCAAAGTATAGCCATTGTTCCTCCACATCAAAAGGAGCCAGCAGAGGTGGTTCGGGCATCTGTCTAGGATGCCCCTTGGATGCCTCCTAGAGGAGGTGCTTTGGGCATGCCCACCCGGGAGAAGACCCCGTGGCAGACCCAGGAAATGCTGGTGAGATTACATCTCTTGGCTGGCCTGGAAACGTTTGAGTATCCCCCGGAGGAGGTGGAGGAAGTGGTTGGGGAGAGGGAGGTCTGGGCATCTCTGTTCAGACTGCTGCCCCCATTATCCAGACCCAGATTAGCTGTGGATGGATGGATGGATGTAAAAGTCTTATGCAGTCAAAGAAAATGTTTAAAGCTATTCATTTCATTTTGGTGTATATTTACTCAGAAAAAAACAACTTAACATTAGAACATGTTCAAATTAATAGTAACACAATAGAAACTAAGAATTTCTTCTGTTCTCCAAAAAGTTACTGGTATTTTGTTGTACAGCTAGAAGAACATGGCTTTGGGTCCCAAGCCTCTTGTCAGGGGATCATCATCACCACCAGCTTAATTGATCGATCAACCAACCAATCGATCAAACAAACAATTAGTAAATTATTTAACTCGATGAGGTATTGATTAGCCAAACAAGGGGTGCCAGTTATTCAGTTACAAAATACACCAGTGCGGTGGATGGTTGCGGCCGTTACTGGGATGATTTTGAGAGGTTTTGAAATGATTAAGCTAACGCAATTTGATAGACATAATATGGTCTTAAACCAACATGAAGATCATTTAAACGTCATTGTCTTTGACTGACAAAGACTTGACAATATCGTACGTTTTTCAGTATAGCTGATATAGGCAGTCGTCTAAGGTGCAATCAGCTTCAGGGGATGTCAGAGAGTAGCAAGTTTTAAATTACTTTATTTGGTGCTCCAGATGAGTTCTCTATTATTTTGATCAAAGTTATCTTCAATACCCACGTTCTCGTTTCAAAGAAATGCCGCAGGCTAACAGATCACCCCAACAAGCACCGGCCCGCAAGCAAACATGTCACGGTGACACCGTCTGAGACTGACGGCGGCGGTGGATGGGACACGAGCGTGTGGAGAGACGCTTCGGTGCAGGAGGGTGACAATGAGTTAAAACACTCACTGCTCTATGCTTAGTATTGTTTAATGAGAGTCACAAGACTAATAATGAAACGATCAAAGCCATGATGGGAAAAACATGAATACAAAAATGCAACAACATAACTTTAGTGTCAGTCAGCAATTGGAGATTTACAGTGTTTGCGAATAATATTCACCACAACAGCCATCCATCCATCTTCTGAAACCGCTTATGTTCAGGGTCGCGGGAGGCTGGAATCTATCCCAGAGGCTACAGGCGCAAGACACACCACAACACAAAACACAATTACATAATGACATGCTTACTCTCTGCCTCGATAGACAAGCCGTCAACATTTAGTTGGGTTCAGTGTAGGCAGTAAATTAATATCTATGATGAATTATGCAGATGCACTAAGGACATTCTTAGTAAGTACAAGTGCTGCTGAAGACTGTTAGGAACCTTCTGAGTTTGACCGTACAAAAAAAAGGGTTTGAAGTTTCCACTGCATCTCTTATTTTGCTCCATATAGCATTTTCTGTCACAGCGAAGATGGGAATAAGGTAACAATCCACTTCCAAGACAAACATGGGTTAATTGAAGTAGAGAACACACTAAGGGAAAGATGAATTAAAGGGACCACAAGGGGTCAAAAACTAACCAGGAAAAATAAGAACCAACCAAAGAAACCAAAAAATAACACCAAGGAACAGAGGACAGGAAGCAGGACTATGAAACAAACAGAACTCCTAATCCACAGTAGCATGGACACGAACATGAACAATGACTGACAAAAGAACTGAGTGGACACGGGTACTTAAATACACACAGACAAGCAAGGCGAACAAGGGACAGGTGTAACTCAATAATCAATTAACCAATCAGAGGGATGAGGCAACAAAGAAAGAACAGGGAAAACAAACTAACACGAATACATGCAGAGTAAAGGAACTAAACAAACACTGGAACTAGGCAACATATACATGAACTATTATTACAACACTAAGATAATAAACATGGAACAGAAGTACAAAACAAAACCAGAATAGAATACAAATAGGGCAATCTTTCTAAGGGAGTCAGGTTCGAAAAAAACCCAGGGGAACAGAGACCAGCCTCAAGCCCATGACTAAGAGAATTGTACCCTTTGCCATACATTCAACCCATGAGCCATGCGGCAGTCAGGGGAACAGGGAGAAAACACACAAGGATCCAGCACGAAGACAGAGGAGGGAACGGGATGGCCAGCAACAACTGCTGCTATTCTACATCATTTGCTATTCTGTACACGTCAGCCTAAATCGGAAATGATGTTGTATCAGATAGACCCCCATTTCATGCCTCTCACTACTGTGTGACTCTGCTCCATCCATCTAGTTTTCATACCTGTTCATCCTATGCAGGGTCACAGGGTCCGGCTCCTATCCTGGGAGCCACAGACACAAGGCAGGAAACAACCCAGCACAGGGTGCCAAAACATCACAGGGCATGCAGACACCATTCACACACATTCACACCTACAGTCAATCTGGCAACTCTAATTCACTGTAACATGTTTTTGGACTGTAGGGGGAAACCTAGGGTTACCATAGAGTATGTCTGGGTTTCCCTGGACACCTCCTCTTTTTGGGCCCCTGTTTGGGCATCTAGACGGTTTTTCAAAAATGTTTGCAAATGTGCTGCATCTCATATGAGCCAGTGTTCTAAGTTACAGCGGAGCATCAAGCTTCATTGCTCATGTGGGTCAAGCCAATTTTCAATATGCACCAGCCACTCTGTATAATCACACAGCATTTGCCAGGCTTGTACACACATTTACTTTAAAAATTAAACGATATGCGCATCCCTACATCTCATGCTGCTCGCAAGTGCTGTCAACTTCCGGAAACCATTGGCACTTCGACAGTTTATTTTTGTTTACATGTAAACAGTGAATCGCGTTGTTTTCTTGGAGTTTAACAAACTTTAGCTTAGTGTTTTGTAACTTTTGTTGAGAAAGACTTATATACACGTATATTGTCTCAATTGTGTGTAGATTGTGAAACGGGAGTTAACTGAAAGGTTACCATAAGTCAAGGCTTTCTCGTCCGTGAATTTTCATTTTACAGGGTGGTTAGGGAACACTGGTTGACACGCATCTGCAGCGTCGCGTGGACATTGAGGGCAGTGCCCCTGGACTGGCAGACCGGGGTGGTGGTTCCCCTATTTAAGAAGGGGGACCAGAGGGTGTGCTCCAAC
>JAABNX020000030.1:2083462-2115373 GCA_015163995.2 Mormyrus lacerda | reverse complement strand
GCAGCAGGATCAGCCCATTGCTATGACATGGCACTTCAGCACGTCTGCACTGACGCAGCAGGATCAGCCCATTGCTATGACATGGCACTTCAGCACGTCTGCACTGACGCAGCAGGATCAGCCCATTGCTAATGGGCTGACCACCTGTAGGAGAGGTCAGGTGCAGTGTTAGTTGGGCAGTTACCTTGGCGGTCCGATCCTCGGCTGCAGAAGCTAGCTCTACGGACATGGAATGTCACCTCTCTGGTGGGGAAGGAGCCTGAGCTGGTGCGCGAGGCTGTGAGGTTTTGACTAGATATAATCAGGCTCACCTCAACGCATGGCCTGGGCTCTGGAACCAGTCTTCTTCAGGGGGGTTGGACCCTCTTCCACTCTGGAAAGGCACTGAGCTGGGGTGGGCATACTTATTGCCCCCTGGCTGGGCGTCTGTACATTGTGGTTTACCACAGTGGACGAGAAGGTAGTCTACCTTCGCCTTCAGGTGGGAGATGGGCCCTGACTGTTGTTTGCGCTTTAGCTTAGCATTTTGTAACTTTTGTTGAGAAAGACAAATATACACGTATATTGTCTCAATTGTGTGTAGATTGTGAAACGGGAGTTAACTGAAAGGTTGCCATAATGCGCTAAACGGCAGTTCAGAATACCCAACCTTTTTGGAGTCCTTGGAAGGGGTGTTGGATAGCACTCCTCCTGGGGACTCTCTTGTTCTACTGGGGGACTTCATTGCTCATGTGGGTCATGACAATGAGACCTGGAGGGGCGTGATTAGGAGGAACGGCCCCGCTGATCTGAACCTGAGCAATGTTTTGTTATTGGACTTGTCCACGGATTGTCCATGATGAACACCATGTTCAAGCATAAGGGTGTCCATATGTGCACTTGGCACCAGGACACCCTAGGCTGCAGTTTGATGATCGACTTTGTGGTTGTGTCGACGGACTTGCAGCCGCATGTATTGGACACTTGGGTGAGCAGAGGGGCGGAGCTGTCAACCGATCTCCACCTGGTAGTGGGTTGGCTCCGCTGGTGGGAGAGGAAGCCGGTCAGGCCTGGCAGACCCAACCATATAGTGGGAACATCTAGCTCAGGATGTTGTGGCTTGGTGGAATGAATACTTTGAAGACCTCCTCAATCCCACCGACACGCCTTTTAATGAGGAAGTGGACTTGGGGGTGGACCTCTGGGGTGGACCTCTGGGGTGGAGGTCGCTGAGGTGGTTAAAAAGCTCCTCAGTGGCTGGGCCCCGGGGGTGGATGAGATCGCCCGAAGTTCCTCAAGGCTCTGGATGTTGCAGGGATGTCTTGGTTGACACGCATCTGCAGCGTCGTGTGGACATCGGGGGCAGTGCCTCTGGATTAGCAAACCGGGGTGGTGGTCCCCCTCTTTAAAAAGGGGGACTGGAGGGTGTGCTCCATCTATAGGGGGATCACACTCCTCAGCCTCCCTGGTAAGGTCTATCAGGGGTCCTGGAGAGGAGGGTCCATCAGATAGTCAAACCTCGGATTCAGGAGGAGCAGTGTGGTTTTCGCCCTGGCCGTGAAACAGTAGACTAGCTCTATACTCTCAGCAGGGTCCTGGAGGGTGCGTGGGAGTTTGCCCAACCAATCTACATGTGCTTTGTGGACTTGGAAAAGGCATTCGACCTCGTCCTTCGGGGAATCCTGTGGGGAGTGCTCCGGGAGTATGGGATGCCGGTCTTCCTTATATGGGCTGTTCGGTCCCTGTACAGTATAACCGTTGTCAGAGCTTGGTCCGCATTGTCGGCAGTAAGTAGTACTCGTTTCTGGTGAGGGTTGGACTCCGCCAGGGCTGCCCTTTGTCACCAAGTCTGTTCATAACTTTTATGGACAGAATTTCTAGGCACAGCCAGGGCATTGAGTGTGTCCAGTTTGGTGACCTCAGGATTAGGTCTCTGCTTTTTGCAAATGATGTGGTTCTGTTGGCCTCATCAGACCGTGACCTTCGGCTCTCAGTGGAGCAGTTCGCAGCCGAGTGTGAAGCGGCTGGGATGAGAATCAGCACTTCCAAATCCGAGACCATGGTCCTTAGCTGGAAAAGGGTAGAATGCTCTCTCTGGGTCGGGGAGGGGGTCCTCCCCAAGTGGAGGAGTCTAAGTATCTCAGGGTCTTGTTCACGAGTGAGGGAAAGATGGAGCGGGAGGTCGACAGGTGTATCGGTGCGGTGTCAGCAGTGATGTGGGCTCTGCATCGGCTGGTCATGGTGAAGAAGGAACTGAGCCAAAAGGCAAAGCTCTCGATTTACCAGTCAATCTACGTTCTTACTGTCCCCTATGCTCATGAGCTGTAGGTAATGACCGAAAGAACGAAGTCACGTATACAAGCAGCCAAAATGGGTTTCCTCCGCAGAGTGTATGGGCTCTCTCTTAGAGATAGGGTGAGGAGCTCGGTCATTCGAGAGGGGCTCAGAGTAGAGCCGCTGCTCCTCCGCATTGAGAGGAGCCAGATGATGTGGCTTGGGCATCTGGTCAGGATGCCTCCTGGACGCCTCCCTGGTGATGTGTTCCAGGCATGTCCCACTGGGTAGAGGCCCCGGGAAAGACCCAGGACACGCTGGAGGGACTATGCCTCCTGGCTAGCCTGGGAATGCCTTGGAATCCCCCCAGAGGAGCTGGATGATGTGACCAGGGAGAGGGAAGTCTTAGTTTTCCTGCTTAGACTGCTGCCCCTGCAACCCGACCCGGAAAAGCGGTAGATAATGGATGGGATGGATGAATCTGCTGTCCTGTAATACCTTAATATGATGACATGGTATTAGAATGGCTATGATTATACACACACACACGCGTACGGTTTGTATGTATGTATGTATTTATGTACGCAGTGTGTGTGTGTGAATGGTTTTGCTGGAGGAATTCTCTGTAATTAGAGTCTGTTGCCCATATAAAATGCATAAAGCAGTGTTTATAATTCCAATTAACCTCAGTTGCTTGAAATAAATGAATGTTCATAAAATTGAATTTGTTCACTTTATTGGGGCAGTTTCCCCATTAAAGTAAATGTATTTTATTTGCGCGACCAATTGTAATGGCTTTTATTCATTACAGATGCTTCTAAACAAAGACAGATTCAATTTGACAATATATTTTAAGCTAACATACGAACACACAAAACTAATAAACTATTTGAAATGAGTTTCATCTGGGTGTCGATGTTTGGTAAACAAAATAAAATTAATAAAGTATGAAATTATGGAATGCGAAATCCCTCATCTGGACTTCAAAATGCAATTTGAGACACGCAGCAGAGGACGGCTTGGCTGACGTCCCTTTCCAACATAAACCAGCCCACACTTTTTGTAAACTTTGTCCCGCTTTCTGTGCAAACGCCACAATGGCGACTGCAGAGCGAAATGGCAAGAAGCTAGCTGAGGATACTCTGTTTACTTTAGGGGAGTATCAGTGGCATGCTCTGCTCGGCGACTTCTGCAAGTCCGTCCAAACCGCGTTTCAGATTCAGCCACGTATGTTTGCATCTAATGATTCAAAACTGTTGAGAAACAGGATAAACTTTCTGTGGGACTGAAAACATCAAACAGAGTGTCCTCTGGGCGCAGAACTCCCAGCTGGTACACCGACAACCATCATTAGAAAGGCATCTCAGCCAGACAAAACAGCTGAATGTAATATATTGCGGGGAAGGATGCTATATGAAAATTAACCATACTGTCCAAAGTGTGTAAAAAGTCTCAGCTCTCGCCAGGATTGCTCTGGGATTTTGAGGAGAGGGAATGTTGTGCATTGTGCCGTCGTGGTCCGGATGCTCGCTGGGAATTGGACTGAGATTGCACCTGCCCAGGCCTGAGACACATGACTCCAACATTTAGCAGGGATAGCGTCTGAGATATGTTCCAGATGTTGCTGGATGTTCCCAAGGAACAGCTGTTGGGAAACAGCCACCCCTGCCTCTCCATCAGCATGGGAGCTGCTCCCTTTAGGGAACTGAAATATGAGAGTGGATCGTCTCTCATAGGACACATTCTGGTTGATTTTTTCCACCAGACTGCTGTCGCTGGGTGTGTGAACCGTGAGGGCTTCCATTGATACACTGGCTGAGGAGACAATGGTATCGATTTATGTGAATCCAATTAGAGAGAGAGGAACTGGTTCTGATGGGCTAATTATGTAAGACTACTAAGTTCATTCATTTGAGTCAAGTCAGATATGGAGTTGTAACTGTCAGATACTGTTAAACATACCTAACTGAATAAAATAGAAATATTTGCTTTGTATAAAGAATTAGGTTACACTTCACATGAAAGTTACCCAACTTAAATCACTGATATTTCTAAATCATTTAACAAATACAGAGATATCTTGTCTTAAACACGCTTCTACCGCTACCATGAGATGTCACGTAAATCTGAGATTAAGATTTCTCCCAAACTTGCTCACCATATTCACAACTCTGTTTTCCCATCAAACTGAAATTTAACTAAAAGCTCATTCAGTAAGTAAGAAATAAGGCACTATCCACTTAGTTAATCATCTACAAAAATCTGATGATAGGGTAAACAATCAGGGGAATGGTTGGGACAATTTTTCATTCTCCAGAGCACATATAGGTATGTCTCACTCAGTCACTACTGCATGCAGAGTTACCTTCTCAATTTATGAGGAGTTTCATGTATTTTCCTATGCTAAGGGATGTTATTATTGACATCATTGTCAACGTTCATTCAGCCCAACACAAAGTGTTTCCCTAATTAGCATCTGAACCAAAACTAGCCAACATGTAACCAATGCAGAGGAAAGCTTGTATCGACTGGCCCAACATGACATGAAGCGCAGTGCAGACATAAAGCAGCAATCCAGTCCACCAGTTTTGTGAACTTCTCCTGACATCTCAGTCCCCCTGAATTTTGTTGTTTTAGCACATCATCTCCTCTGGGAGTTTGTTCTCTAGCCATGTTTACAAACCATGGGACCGATGCAGAGAGTGACTCCAGGAAAATAAATTTGTGTGTGATGTCAAACGGGACCACAGACGTCAACGTTGAGTCACAGTGGAACTTGAGCCAAGAGGGACAGATTGGGGTGGGCCAGGGAGACTGGGGGGACTGCAGGTGCAGGTTGGGGAGCAATCATTATTTAGGGGGGGGGGGGCTGTGATTTGATGTCCACTGGGGAAGCAAAAGTTGGGATGATGGGGAGGGTTTGGGTTACTGGGAGATCAGTGACAGCCTGGCTACTGCTCGTCTGATCTTGCCGCATCTCCACCCCCTCAGGTCATAGTTCCCCCGCAAGATCAACACTGGGGACAAAATAATAAAGTCCGGGTGCATCTCAGTGGCCCTGTCTACCTAGAAGCAGCCAGAGTTTATCCATCTTAAGTGGGAATCTGCGAAACATGACGTCCAGGATAACAGCCTTGTTTGGCTTTTCCATGAGAAAGTGGAAGTTCTTGGCCAGAATCCAGGTGCTCACAACTACCTAGCAGAGACCGTCCGATGGAAGGGTCCTTCATCACATGATTGAGCCTGGGGAGAGCCACCCTTCCCATGGTGCTCATGTTCCTCCCCGGTGCCCCTTGGGGCCTATGGCAGGGGACTGGGGGGTTCAGCTGAGCATAGAGATACATCTGCTTCTCATCTTGCTGGGAAAGTTCCCTTTATCCAGAAGATTAGCGGGTTTCACTGCGTTTTGCTGTCTGGCTTCTAAAAGGCTCTGAGTTTGCGGCCTGGTCCCTGAGGACAAAGCTGGCCCTGGTTCACCGTGACACCCAATCCGAAGTGAACAAGCCGTTGACAGGTACATGATTTGGGAGTGTGAACTTCCTGCAGGTCATTCCGCTCCTCATCCAGAGGAATTAAAGGTTCTGTTATGTTGCTTTACTGTGCTACTAGGGGCAGCATTGCTCAACCACAGACAGTGCAGGTCTCAGTGCAGCGTTTTCGCTCATGGGCCGCAGTGCAGGCATTTCATAAAGCACAGCATCGGCCTGTCTGTCCAGCCTCAGCTCAGGGTTTCATGTAAGCCCTGCTAATAATAAACAAACAGACATGGACGACTCATTTAAATTCCTGTGTACTTTAATCTGAAGCGCCATAAAATGACACATTAACCCTATCCCCCTCATGACGGCTTATCAGAGACCGTTTCCTCAGACAAAAGTGGAAATTAGAAATCAGTCAACACCTCTTTGCCTGATTCTACCTCGTCATCATACATGACATCCCGACATGTTTTATCACCGGATGGTGTGTTTCAGATACCCCAACAGGGAAAAGTGGATTGTAACTCTGAGACAGCTCCCCCTCAGCTGAATCCCTCTATGTCCAAAGAACCACCGAAGGTGCTGATAGGATGATTATGGAACTGTCATACCCTATTGGCCTATTGTGATGTATTTCAGCTGCTCTCCATTTGCTGGCAGCTCGCAGTTTAAGGCTTCTTACACTTAATGCTCCTACTCATATGGCACAGCATAGTCATGGTGCCCAGAACCAACTCATTTGTCACAATGTATGCCTGAATGTCCCCCACACTAGCTGAAATACCTACCCCACTTGTCTCCTGTATGCCTCCTGGTCGCAGCTGCTTATTTTTACCCTCTAACTCTCCCTGGCTGTAGGGTAGCTGTGGCCTGCTTCTCCTCAACACTTATCTGCTCCTCTGTGGTCCCCACACTTATCAAGACTGCACCTTCATCAGGGTTCCCACCCAGCTCACAAACAAGCACTTGTGTCCAGTTGGGTGCCTCAGATATCTCTGCCTCCGCCACTCCATTTCCAGTTCCCAAGGAAAATACTTTATTCAGCAAATTCAAGTGATGTTATTTTGATCTTCCGACCAGTTGTGGTCAGCCAAATTATATTTCTAGCTTGGGACAGAAGTCAACATTTACAATTCAAACCTGTTTTTTTAGAATCTTGTATAATGTACAAACTTTAGAAAGCAAAATAAGACCCACAGTAGAATAAGTGGAAATTAGCGGGAGAACATTTTAAAACAAATTTAAGGAAGCACTTCTTTACACAGCGTGTAGTTAGAGTGTGGAATAGTCTTCCTGCTAGTGTAGTGGAAGCTAAAACCCTGGGTTCCTTTAAATAGGAGCTAGATAAGATTTTAACAACTCTGAGCTATTAGTTAAGTTCTCCCCAAACAAGCTTGATGGGCCGAATGGCCTCCTCTTGTTTGTAAATTTCTTATGTTCTAATACACAGAATGCAAGTAGGAGACACAAGCGATGCGTAAATGGGGTAGAATGGATGCTTTGTGTTCTTTGTTCCTTGTCAGCTTCCTGTGCCCAAATCCACTGCCTGTCTCACTGCAGCACCTGCAGTGTGACCTCCCTGTCCTCCCCACAGTCAACTGACAGTGGCCATGACTGAATGTTTGGGGAGGGGGGTGTTATGAGCAAAAGCATGGGCCCATTGCTTGGAGAGCCAGCTTTTAATAGCTCGGGAACAGGCTGCTCCCACAGAGCCACTGTATATAACCTACTATTCTCCAGACGCCAGAGAAGGATGGACTCAAAATCAGATTGTCAGCACTCAGCACCACCCTCTCCTGGACTTTACTTCAGGGCTTCTCTCTGCAGAGCTGCAGGGTGACGGTTTAAAGGGACCCACGGCTCGCAAAGCAGAAATCGAATTCTGGTAACAGATCCAAGTTCAGTTTCTTTAGCCCACCAGTACTAGTACATAAGAGAAGGTCATATCCATTGCTGATACTGAAAAGGAACCTATCAGCCACTAGTAAATCAACAATAATATGGTGTTGTCACGTTATAAGGGATGAAGAACTTTCCATGAAATAAATTGGGTTTTATTAAATTGATACAAACAAAGACTGGAAATGAACTGGACCACAAGGCATCCTAACGAGAGGACTGCAATGAGGAAGGACATGGGTTGTCAGAAGGCGCGACGTTAATAACTATACTGGTGAACGCAGGACTAGGAAGCACATATATACGGAACAAACAACAGGGTTAACAAGAGGCAGCTGGGAGTGATTAGCATGAGGGTTTGGAACGAGAGGCGGTACAAATGAATAACAGGTGTGGCTTGTTAGGGCCATGTCAGGGAGGAGACAAGAGGGTCAGGTAGACATGGCAGGAAGACGTGACAGGCGTCTGACCAAAGAAGGAGAATGGGGTGGTTTAGATTGGGATATTCAGAGAAAATTATAGCATATTCAAAATTATAACATCCTAAAAAATGCTCCACTTTTGGTCATTCTCAAATTTCAATTAAAGACTGTCACAATCAACGAAACTTTTTCTGTTAATGGCAGATGAAATGAACGTTCGTTAAAAATCATTCGTATACCCAGCGAAGGCCATTGGGTTAATTTCAATGCTTTTTGTGAATTTTCACTGAGGTGACAGCAACCCGCTGATGGATTTGTGCAGGGCCTGAGTGAGGCAGCAGAATGAGGAGCAGATATAGACTACAAACAGTGGGGGGCACCCAAGTAAACTGTTCCCAGGAAAATAAAAACGGATTTAATGAATCTCCCCAACGGATATGACATCACAGAGGAGAGAGATACCTGCAGCACGGGCTCTTGGCCTCAACATCTCTTTTAGTCCTCTTTGTTTCACTCCAACCACAATCGGGCTGTTTGCTCAACACCAAGGATTCTAAATAGCTATTATGAGCTCCCTGGTAGCAGCGGTCAAGAGAAAAGAACATTAAAAACTGGAAAAACACAACAAGTAGACATTTTTTTCAGGACTCAAAGTTGCTGTCTAGCAGCTCAACAGTAGCTATCAGATCATGAGGCTAGATTTAATGTAAATGTCTTGGAATGACCAGACACTGCTGCCAGATTCTCATCAGCCATTGTACCGTATATGATGTTATGTTATTAAATTTCCACAGCCATTTAACTCCCCCCAAGTTAAATTCCCTCTTCTTCCTCCCCACCTCCCTTCTCCCTGCAGTAAAGCTGGATGCAGTAGCGAGGATGTAGATAGATGTCATGTTCTGTACATAAATAAATCTGAAGGCACGGTTTTGCTTGGCTTTGGCTAAGTAAACACGTTACCATGGATACGGTTTCAGTCGGTGCCTGTCCTGCTTTAATTCCCCCCAAATGCACTTTATTACACGCGTTCCGTCAAGCTTTATGGGATCGATAAACATTTATGAGGGGATGTCTCTAGAGAAACAGATCGGAGCCCCTTGCGGTTACCATGTTTATTTACCTCCTGTCCAGTTTTTACATTTATTTGTTTAACTCAGACCAACCCCTTTTTCAAAGATCTAAGTCTTTAAATTCATTTTTATTATTGGAACAATTTGAATTTCAGATTTAGACTTGAACAGAACGGACAAAGCACTTTGAAATTTTCCACGCTCTATATATCCGATGGTTTGATAACATCAGAAAATGGCTCCTCATCTGAAAAGTATTATTATAACTGCAAAGGATATCCTTCATGAAAATAAGCACAACTGTTTGCACTGCAAGGCCTTTGAGAGATTGTACTGTTTTCCTTGGATGTGGTTGATATGCATGTGTTTTGTGTGCAAACCTTTTGAAACATTTGTAATTAACCCCCAGAGGAGGATGAACTGATTAGCAGAAAAAGAAAAGGACTCAGAAACAAAACAAAATAAACAGGCCTTTTTGATAAATATGTTCTCATGGAGTTTTGGTCAAGTACATCATACTGGGTCAGATTTGATTGATTGTTTGACTGTTTTTATAAGTGCCTTTTGTTTTGCAAATCTCATTTGAAACAGAGTTAATTTACTTCACTTGTCGCTGAATCCAACAACTGTATGCTAAAGTGTAATTAACCGTGTTCATTTTAAAACTGACATATTATGAAAGGTGTGAGTGAGTTTGCTTTTTATCTCCAGTTCTTGAGATCTGGGCACGGTAAAAGCACAGGGAGTTCAATTTCTCCGAAAATAAAGCTGCGGACCTGAAATTAATTCTATAGTTGGAGTTATCTGTGGGTCACCATCTTGGAATCTGGGGCCCTGCTGCATTGATGGTGAGATTGTAATCATACGGTGCTCTTCCATCTCCAAAAGGCCCTTTTGCAGCCTTAATAAGAAGCTACTTCACAGTTATGTCCTGAGACAAAACTATGTTTGACTTCTTTGACTTTGCTGTTATATTTTCACTAGTCATTTGACCCCCCCACCCCAGCACTCGTTGCAGCCTGATACCTTATCCAGTGCTGTGACACTGCTAAGAGACAATAGGACTCTGGGAATTGTATAGTGTGTTTCTGTCAGACCTAAAACTGGGGGGGGGGCTCTGTCAACAGTGAGGGGGGTCACGTTTTGCATCAAGAAGCCCCCTCCCCCTTAGTCTGACACGTGCTGGCACACCTTAAATTACAGGAAGTGCAGTGATAGAGTGCAAATACTCGGTACGGTTTATGCCACTTAGACACTCGCGGTGGGGCCCGGGGGCTTACACCCATACAGACCTCCCCCAGGCACAATCCCCTCCCCCACTGGCCCCCCAGGCACTCCTGCTCTGCTCACACTTGCTTCTTTTTGTTTTTT
Source organism: Mormyrus lacerda (assembly GCA_015163995.2). NCBI lineage: Eukaryota > Metazoa > Chordata > Actinopteri > Osteoglossiformes > Mormyridae > Mormyrus > Mormyrus lacerda. The sequence goes on along the minus strand of JAABNX020000030.1, from coordinate 2,104,879 downwards.
TGAAGGAGTGCGACTATTCTCTGACTGCTCACACACGAGACAAAGAGCCTTTATGAGAGGAGCAGTGACGCAAGGTGACACGCCAGGAGCGTCAAAAACAGACAGACAAAGGCAGACACCTGGATCTCCTGTGTTTGTTTTGGTCAATAATTCCACAAGTTCCTTTGATTGTAATGTAAAGTCATTCTGATTTCCTGCCTCAGGACATAAACATGTACAGGAATAAAAAAAGAGGCACTGTGAAGACTTGACACTGTTTGTCCACATTAAATGGGAGGGGTTATGCTCTACACCTTCGGTGCCTGTTGGATCCCACAGGATCCAGGTTGTGAGCTGTAGACCATCCTCCACTTTCCTGCTTTTGCTGCAGTTTGCAGTGAACATATGGTACCTCTTACTGGATTCCCCTGTGTGGTGTGGATTTTCCAATCTGATCCGTCTCTCCAGTAGGCTGTGTCATCGTCCCCAGTTGCCTACATCCTGAGTGTGCGGACTGGGGAGGAGGGGGGGCAGTGCCCATTTTGCCACCACATCGATCGACATCGCAGATTGACACGCTTTGTTACACCACAGACCGTGACAGATCCTTCTTGTTGCTGATTTCCCCTTCGCACTCAATATAATAAATAAGCCACAACCCCCCCCCCCCCAATGGCCTAAGCAATGGTCTGACTTCTTACATAAACAGGGACATGGCGGCTGGGGGGCTCGTCCTCACGAAAGGCCCCTTTGATGTAGCGGTGTCAGGAATGAGTTATGACCAAAAGCAGCAAACACTGAAGTGCTTCTGCCGTTGCTGCCAGCTCTCCTCTGTGACACTCTCAACCACACACTTAAACAAAGGCATAGTTAGGTAGTGACCTGGCGAACGACACTCACAAGCTGCCAATATTCCATTTTGCCTGCTCAGAACTCTACATACTTTTCTTTTTTGCCATAATTATTTAAGTGCTTTTGTGCAGGAAATCCAGTTCATAGTTGCATTTAACTGTTAAGGTTAAAGCACTTTATTGTTAGTATTAAAATATTTCCGATGCTTGGAATTGATTTCAGCGTGGAATTATTCGGGGGAGGAAATGGAAATGCTTCCTTCTTCCTTTGCCTGATATTTTTGACTGAAATACCATTACTGCTGCATTCATGAGTGGGGGGGTGGGGGGATTCCCTATGAAATCAACACACAAGGCAGAAAGAAACAGGATGACATCTGATGGTCACCTGCTCAGCTTAGCTGTGACAACAACGTGACACCTGGAATCATAAACAGGAACTGAAGCCAGTTAAATGAAACCGCCGGTTTGCTAAATAATGGTACCCTCTTTAAGTAGTAATAAGTAGCTTATTACTATGAACTGTGATCGTTTCCCTGGCCACCCCCAAAAACACACACGTTCTCCATACAGCCCCAGGGCAATAAGCTGGCAAAGAGAGACACATCAAGACCACTGAGGCCAATATATAACAGGAAGATGGTGCCTTGAGGCCCCAATGTCAGAGCCCTGAGGAGATGCTGTCCAGGTGGTCGACAGCAAGGCAGAGACCAGGCCACCTAAATACACAGCCCTGAGAGGAGGGCAGTGAGTCCTGGTTTCATATTTGCCCTAATTTTTTCCAAAAGATGAGTGGAAACTACCAAAAATAAAGGCAATGACTTAACATGGAAATATCTAAAAAGTTATTCCAGACATGTGGAATTCTCTCTCTTTTACCCACGTGAACATTCCTGAACCCAGCAGTCAGCTAGGTGGTCTGCGACTTATGGTAATGAGCAAAGCGTAAATTTACCGGGCTTAACTGCGTGCTCTCCTCGGAAACTTGTGAAGACGTCGGTCCAGCTGGATTCCCTGGGGATACCCCTGGACTTGCTCCACGGTGCAGGGAGCTCCCCAGACTAAAGCTACACCACAATGCAGAAGCTTAACATCCGCCCTGGGGATTACTGGCAGACTAATCATTTTACGGAGCCTTTTTCCCCCCTACACTCTCATGACTAACTCTTGGTTTTTCAAAGAGCAGGCCAAGCCTGTTAGGTCCATGAAGCCTAAAAATCAGCTCAACCACCAGCTCTGTCCTCTGCCTGCTACTCAAAAGCAATGAGGCCTCGCAACTAATGGAAGCATTTAAAAGGATCTGCCCCATTAGGGTTAAAAATGACCTGCAGCCAAGGAGCAGAATCCTTTGGGAGGGGGGCCTGTCTCCCTCACTGTCCAAACCACAGCCACCAGTAAGGAGGCCCTTAACAGTGATGAATGGATGCCATTAGTGTTGTTCAGCTGTTTACCTTTTTCTCAGCAATTTTGTAAAATGGAGGGGGGGGTGGTGGTGGATCAACAGTGGGTGGAAAATGTGTTTGTCTTTGCACCCCAGTTCCTGATAGCCATTATACACCATTATACCATCAGAAGATCAATATAAGCCTTACAGTGCACACAAGACTCATTTATCCTGTGTCAGCTCTGCTACCTTCTACACTTCCACCCCAATTCTGTTCTTGGCTTTAATGCCACGTGGTATAGCTGTGACTTTCTCCTGATTCCTCAAAAAATGCCTTTCAATATAGATGTTTCACCCTCCTTAAATAAGGTAAATAAGACTGATTTCACTTTTCCATGTGTGAAGCACATATTTAAATGGACAGAAATCCTCAAGCTGACCTAAAGAAAACTAACCGTCCAAGCAGTGGAGCCACACTGCATAAGCAGACTGTCCTGAAGGTAGACATCTGGGCATCAGATCTCTGCCAATCAACACTGTATAAATGAGGGATCAACCCAGCTTCATGGCCCTAAGATCATGCAGAGCATAAAGTGGAGGGGCTCTGTATTTGCTCCCAAGATGTTTTTGTAGCTGGTTTGTGTGTTATATTTCTTTATGTCCTTTCAAATTTCATGTGAAAATGTTTTTGATGTAATGTCTTATATCTCCCTTTTACATTTTTTCTTCTTGGGGTGACAGATGGTCCCATGTCAGAGTCCAAGAGGCTGGAATGAATGAAAGGAAGCAGGGAATGCGCAGGAGCACCTCCAGCATTTCTTTCCTGGAGAAGACGGGTTCTTCATCGACAGTGTCATCGCTCATCCCTGGTTTGCTTATCTTGCTAGCTGATGTTTACAGTTAAAACAAGTGAGGCAGTCTAATTAAGCCATGTTGCACAGGGCACCTTTGAAAACAGCCATAGATCACGCAGGAGCTGGAGAATCAGCCCTGACACACACCCATGTTGGCTCCCTAGGTCTGCACACTAAACAAATATGAGCCACAATGCTGCTTCCACTGGGACTTGCCACTGTTGTTTTAGCCTTTCGTTGGGACAGATCCCTTTTATTTTTTCTTGCACAAAGTACTTGTAGAAGAGTGAGAAAGGCACAGCCATGGATGTCTCTGATAACTCCTCATTGTGGCTTGAGGAGGCTCCTCACATAATCGCTTCTCCAAAGAACTATAGCCTTTTGAATTTTTATTAGAAATTGCTTCTGGCATGGGAGAAATTTGTCATTATTCCATTGCTTGGTTGACATATATTTTCCCCTCTTCGTGACAAATACCTTGCTCAAGAATTATACTACTTAGTCTTCCTACGGGCCTGAACAAGTAACTCCATCTTATTCCTGTGATACTATGACATAGAAACACGATACAATGCCACAGAGATATTTGTAACAATGTTTCTGTGAAAGCAAGGTTCTCAAGTCAACTGGGGAGCGAAACATTTGACACGATCTCAAGGTGAGGACAACGGGGATCATTCTGTGAGCATATTCTGCGTTGTAGCCCCTGCTAAAGCTCTCTGGCCAGTGACTACCACTTTTTGGGTCCCTTTGCTCTGATCATGTTTCTGGAATTGGGGCAGCATGAGAAAGGGGATTATTAACTGAGACATATCCTCTACCACTCTGGAGAAAGTTAGAAGAAACTCGCAAACAGTGTAGTTTTAGTGTATGGTGGATTTTTCACCATCCCTGAACATGAATGATTATACTCGGGGAATCCTTGAAAAGTTGTAAAGTTGCTGATAAAAGATTTCTTAAAATCATATACAGTATGTGCAGATGCACAAAGGCGGGTTAGAAGTCTTTTGATTTGATTTGTAAAGTTCTTAGCTAATGTTCAGCTACAGCCTATTCATTTCAGTCCATTTCCTTTTGCAGGAAGGTTATGCCTCACTATGTACGCTCCCTTCTCCTGCCATTTTTGCCTCTATATCTGTTGCTGAGGCTGACTTGAACTCCCCTGGACCACATAAGCCATTTAATCCAGTAAAGCAGACAACCTTATCAACTATTTTCATTTTCAATGACCCAGGGTCCATCCAACAGCCAGGGCAGGTGGTGAAAGGGTAGGGTAATGCCTGTGGAGTATTCGCCATCTTCTAAGGTGTTTACAAACACCCCCATTCCAAGTGTGCTCTGTACAATAGCGTGGTATCATTCAACACAGCTCCAAGAATGTGGAGGATGCCAGAGAAGATTCCTTAGATCCTGCATTCCTGCACTACTGCAAACATGGAGTGCCATGCAGAAAATAAACAGCTGAGGAATCTCTTTTTCTATCCAAAAGAAAGGTCCAGTTAACACACAAGCTCACCAGCCTGATGTCTCAGGCTGTAAATCTTGGCATTAAATCAAAAATATAGCAAAATTCAATAATACATAATAGTCTTTGTGACGTTTACATAAAATTAACAAAAATAATGCACATTTCATGTTCTGTAATAGATGCACTGAGAGGGGACACTGAAAAACATGGACAATTTGCAGAGATCGTTCATTATTTTTCCATAGAATATCAGTACAAATCTCCAATGTTCTCATTAGAAAAAACACCTTTCAATACAACTTTAATGATTTCATTAAACTCATTTTAATCACTATATAGGTTTTTTTAATCATTTACTGGATGGACACTGCAAATCTCAGTTTGTGGTTTTTCACTTTTGTCTCTGGGGTTACAACTGCCTGCCAAATAGACTGTCATTCTTGGCCTTGCCAGACCAACGTAACACATCAAGCTTTAACACTTGTAATGTCCAATTTGTCTCATTAAGTTTTTAGTTCAGCTCTATAAAGCACCACAATGAATTAATTTGTACCCTTTCTGCTTACTGTAATCCAATTAAAGTATGTCTTTCATAAATCCTTCTGGTGGCTCAGTTATAATGTGCTTTGTATCCCTTATACTGTAAAAGGGTTAACTTGGGAGACTTAGAAAAAATAACGCCCTCAAGTAATCTGAATTTCAGGTGCAATACAAGGCAGGTTGTTTAAAGTTAAGGAGGAAAAGAGTCTTTGATATTATCACAATTACTAAGTGAGAACAATAGTTCAATATTGGCTGAATAACGCGGACAAAAAAAATTATATAATCACTTTTTTCTTTGGGGGTGCGGTGAAGATCTTTGGAATGGCAGAAGTTAAGGGAAAAAAAGACGTAGAGAGGGAGGGAAGGGGACTAAGAGGGGAGGAGATTCGTTCAGTTCTGAGGTAACAGCAATTAGTGGCGATGCACGTAACACGGAGAAAATACTCTGCGTTAGAAGCACGAGCCAGCAAAGCCCAACATCAAGACCACGCTGAATAATTAGGTGGCAGTGATTTGTTGCGAATATACATTCGCTTTTATCGTTTTCAACTTAATTTATTTAAAAATAATTCGTGTACAAATGAACTTACGAACTATCAGTCCTTCTATACACTTATTTAACTATTTTGTTGTATAAAGAACATTTTTCATTACCAGTTTAATTGAAGATATGCAGAGAGAATAAACAGTACTAGCATCTGCTGAGATTCGTAGTCTGCAAACTGCTACTTCAGTGAGACTTCATACCTCCTTCGCTTCATCGATTTTGTGCTTCTCTGAGCCGTGTGCAGCCATGCGCTCGTTCTCTGTTCTTTACCACTGAAATCGGATCAAAGAACCGACTCCTGACTTGGCATTTTCCCTTTTTTTGGAAATATTTAATTGATTTTCATCAGTGTTTTGCATTTGTTTCGGTGGATTTCCTGTCACCCCGTTCAATTCTTCATCTGGAAATTGTATGGAAGCGCGAAATGAAATTTTTTGCCTACATCATCCAAATAGTTGCTGCTGTCCAGCTACAAGTTTCACCTGCGCAGGTAGGTCGCTGATCAGATCCGCAGTGTGCAGTAGCTGTACAAAAAGAGCTCGTGGATGGTTACAGTAAACGGTGCGATTCTGCAGCAAGAATAATTTCTGTCTTCGCGTTAAATGAGAAAAACGTAATCATGTGGCTGGAAACGATCGGCCGTTTCCCGAAGTCGAACTCCCACTCATTGGAGTATTGAAATATGGGTATCCAGAATGTCATCTTTGTCCGAAAATGGATAATAAATGAGCAAAAACTGGAAAGTGTTTAAAATGTATGACCTAATTAGGCGATTTTAGTAATAACAAAACAACTAAACAACTTTATTTGAACCTCTCTGTCCTGTTGATTCAGAAATTTTACATTAGTATAATATTCTATTGTTTCTGTATAACCCGATCTCTCAACTCTCGATATCCAAAAAATCGGTCAGTCATGAAGTGAAACGTGACATATGGCACCGCCAGACCGTGTACATATTTCTGCACTGAAGGTGCGTTTTTAGATGTATGAATGCTATGAAACTAAACCAAAGCACGTGTAGACCGATTTTAAAACTTTTGCTTAGTTATAAGTGGACACGGTAGCTTAGCTTTTTAAGTTAACATATGAAACTTCGCGGAACATACATACGCTTTTATAATAAAACATGCTCGACATCACTTGAATCTTTCATGATTTAGATGAGATGGGCAAAACATCTGACATTTTTGTGTCCAAAGGAAAAAATAATAGATTTCACCGTTCCTGATTTGGTCGTATGTTTGTTGTTTAAGATCAGAAAGTGTAGGGTGTGTACGGTAGCTTTATGCTACTGTCATACGTATCACAGTGGTGCGTCAGCATTTTTACTCCCTCTCTGACTGGCGTGCCACAGAGATGGAGAACGTTCACAGTGCCCCCCCCCCGCCGCATCCCACAAGGCTAGCCAGCGTCTCTGTGGTCCCTACAAAGCTACCTCTGTTTTCGGTTCTGGATCTTCACCTCACCTTAACTTGGCCAGGAAATGGCAGCAGCACACCTGCCAGTAGGCGGCTTTGACCGCCATGCCTCTCGCCCTCAGAATTTCCAAAGAAATTGCCACCAAGAACTGGTGGCTTTCAAGCAGGCCGCCTGCTGCTCCAAACCGCCATTCAGTGTAACTTTTTAGCAGTGAGTTACATGCCGTCTGCGTCTGCTTCTCATGTTTAATGCAAGACGCAGCCGCCTCTAACCTCATTCATTCCCATTGTCTGACAGTTCATAGAAGGGCCGTCTGCCAAATGGATTTAGAGCAATGGTTGGTCTTCTCTCCAGTGGGGTTAGAATGAGTATGGAGCATGCACAGCACAGTTCAAACCTATGGCCTCTGGAATAGAAGAGTCCATCAATCCTATTGAGCTTCTTGTCCACAATCTCAATGAAAGGGCGCAGCAACTCTATTGTTCAGCTGGAGTCAGTAGAGGCAAGAGGCTCCCAGCCGAGGCGAGACAGCAATTAGCTCTTAGCTGATTCATCTGGACGTTTCTCATCACACTTCTGTTTAAGGGCAGTTCTAAAAAAAGAAAAACCAGGAAGTTCTATGTGGGCGAGTCACAGAAATCTGGTTGTGTGTGTGTCTCACCAGGATAAAAATCAAGTTTTCATGTTTTTTGCTCAATTTCTCTGCTGGCCCACATTTGTTCCAAAGGCCATTTTCTACACTAGTCTCTGGGAGTAAAGGAGGGTTTTTCCCCTGGGTCTTGCAGCTCCCTTCCCTGCTGCTTTCCTGTCTCTTCCTGTCTCGTCACACATCCACAAAATAGGACAAGCACAGTATTAAGGAGTAAGCTCATAGTGGTAAGAGCAGATGTTGCAGCTCGTTTGCGTAAGAAGAGGGCAGATGACCGCAGGTCTGTGCAGCCAGGGTGTGGCCCTGATGCTTATGCCACCCACTGGGCAGAGCATCGTTCCTTAGCAGGCATGTGGAGAGAGAGAGGTGTCAGATCATTGTGGGTCACTGACCAAAGAAAGGAGAAGCTAATTTCTCAGTGGTCCACAGTTCCCAGTAGCTTTCTCCTCATTCACCAGTCCGCACCATCAGTTAAACGTCCTTTTATGCAATTGGAACCTTTCTGGATGAATTATTTCAGTCTGAGGTGTTGGCTGGCTAGTTCTAATATGCATGTCATTATACCAGCATGTTTAGTCATTTGCCAAATAAGTAATTACAATTGTTGAAACACTTCATGGTATCTCACCTTTACCTTTATAAGCATTGCTAGATTCCTAAAACATGATTAAAAGCTTACGTTTCTGCGCTGTGTGCAGTAGCTCCATCGGATGCAGCATCAAGCTCAAGTCAATGTGTGAGTTAAAGCTGAGACTCCGGGCATCTGCTCATCTACACTCAGGCCATCCAGCACAGAGGGCTAAACGGGGTGAAAAACAAACATGGATTGTGTGGTTCGAGGGACAGAGTGTTTATAAGACGGAGGGGATCAATTGTCCTCACGGTCGATGAGGAGATCCCATCATCTTGAGTGACAGAACAGGGTGAGACCTTGGATATTTTGGCAGAGATCTCTTCGTTCCTTACGTTTGTAGGTATTTCGGGCTTGGATGCCTCTTGCTGAGTCGCCCAGAGCTAAATCAGCCATTCCAAGCGGCTGTTTAAAGACATTTGCCTGGTCCTGTTTATAGTATGTGGCATGACTGGACCCACCATGTTTCCTTTTCTGTTAAATCAAGTAGTCTTCTGTGAGTACGATTTCCATCTTATGTCATTATTTATTTGCAGGTGTTTTTTTTTTAGCTTCCTGCAGCACACATCATGTTTGCCAGTCAGCCGGTTTGGGCCCTCGCACCTGCAGTGGCCGTTATTCCCAGTGGAGGGTGGCCTCAGCCAGTCATTAACCCTGAATGCCTCATTTTTATTCAAGTGAGGAAGCACCTGCTTTTTCTTGCTAGAACAATGGATACTCGTGATGGTTTCCACGTCCTGTTGGCCATGACTAGACTTCATGGCCTATTCCCCGACTCAACAGGTGCCCCTCCCACCGATTTTGGCTTCAGTTATTTTCTGGCTTTCTATTCAGCGTATTCTTAGCCATTTCCTGCCTTGGGAGCAGAGGTGTTGTGCCATTTGATTGCTGCTGACATCACCACTGCGTGACTGATGCCGCTATCGAGGCCAGTATCCTGTCTGTAGTCATGTTGGCTGTCTGTGCCTCTAACCGCCACTCAAGGACCTGTAACTGTCACCTCAATGCCGATCATGCCCTGAGGTCAAACGACCAAAAGAATCCAAAAGAAATCACTACACAAACAGCAGCAATTAAGACAATGCAAATCTAGCTATGTTAAGGTTTCCATGACAGCTGTGCTCGACCTGACCATGCGTCTCGGTTGCATCAACAGTCCTGAAATTCCAATTCATATCAGCACTTATATGTTCTAATTCCGCCCTCCCTATCAGCCCATAAAGTGACCTTTTATAGCCTTTGCTAAATTGTTCAATGCTTAATGAAGGCAGTTCCTTATGATATATGTCCCTGAGTCTAAGGCACAATGGGGAGCAGCAACCAGAGTGGTGTGATGTCATTATCCTCGAGTAAAGAGATGATTTAGTACAGGTGCTTACTTTACATCAACACTGCAGTAAAAACAGTACTTAAATATGACTATGTGTAATTATCCACTATGACCTCAAAGAGTTAGAACTGGTAGCCTAGGGGATAACATGGCAGCTAGCAAAGTAAATAGAGGAGGCTTCAGGTAAAAGTAGTGACAGTTGATCTTGGACATTGATCCTGCAACAAGCTGTCCAAACCTGCATCAATCCCCCACCACTTCTTTTCCAACCCTTCTTCTGCCTCTCTTGAGTGTCTGCCTCTCTGTCATAAACAGGCTTCCTAGCTGTCTTGGAACCCTGTTTCATGTAATTCCCTGCCATATGCAACAGACGTTTCTGCTTCCCATTCAAGGTCCCCAGGTATCACAACCAGGGTGTCCAAACTTGAGACACTTGTGCATGAAAAATAACTGCTGCCAATCTACCATGAGATTTGCCATTCAAACAGAGGAGTCCCAGGAACAGAGAACAGATCTGAACAGAGAACCTCAGGTGCTTCCATGTTCCCACCTGAGGCTTCGATGCTCACATCGGGCTACGTCTCTCTGCAGCACATGTAGTATCCACACAATAAGCATGAAGAGTGGCTTTGTGTTTGGGCTTTGGGTTTCTTCTGAATAGGACCTGGTTTAAGGCCAGATGCAGAGGATCTAGTATTGTGATCTGAGTATCAGGACAAAGCCCTCGTTGTGGCAATTGCCCTAAAAGGATGGCTTTTGGGGGCCAGAGGCAACTCGGGGGAAAATGGGCAATGTCAGGAATGGAGTGCTGTCTGTCCATATGCATTTTACTTTGCTTCAAAGTGATGGAAGGCCTCAGCTGCTGTTTCAAATTTGTGATGGAGACCCTGTGGTCATTATGATGACAGTCCTGCTCCCTTTTTTTTACGCACTATAATGTTCCGTCCCGAGGGAGAGGGTGCAATTGCAATCAGGAAATATGAATTTTTCTTCCCCTCCGGGAGGAGCGTCGCTTGGAGCCGACATCTCCTCTACAAGGCCTTAATCTCCCATCTGGTGGTAATTTAGTGTGGTTTACACGGGGAGCACAGCATTTAGTGTAATAGGGACGACAATTAGGCTAGCCTTATCGGAGGATTTGTGTATGCATCAAGGGAAATGACTTCTAAGAGCTAAAGCAGCATTTAACAAATTGAAATAGACCGGTGCTGTTTCTTTTATTTGTACATACAGGTTGCAAAGAGCAGAGCATTATTGAGAAAAAAAAAATCACAGATTATGATAACTGCATTTAACCAGCTGAAAACTCTGCTGCTAAATCCACCCTTCCTGGAATTAGAACATGAAATCTCATCAAGCATCATTTATTAGATGCTTAGATTTCCTGGAATGGAGACGGAAATTTGCAGAGGGTACAAGTTAGAAAATGTCTTTAGAAAAGCCAACCTATTCTCCCTCCTCCAGACAGTATCCTGCAGAAGTGCATAAAGACAGGGTGCAAAAAAGTGACTGATGGTCGCACAGTTTTGCGACTTGCAATAAAACACTCCCTGTTTCCTTTAACTCTGTTATTTGCCTGGAAATTTGCAGACTCTGGAAACAAGTTATGTCAGGCCACTGAAAAGATTTGGGGATATTCCTCATTTAGGAGTCGTTATTCTTTAAGAGCTCCATCATTCCAGACCCTGTTCTGACCCCTCTGTGTCCAGAATGAAACCACAGCTGCACCCTGTCATATTGGCCTGGTGCCCCCAGTCACGAGATCCGCATTTGCTGACTTCACAAAAAACAGGATACAGCCTTCTCATTAAACTGAGTGCCCCAAGCGCAGGCTTGCAAAAAATTTATCCCATGACCAATTGATCATTTCTGAAGTTACTGGATGCAGGAATATGATGTTACAGTGACATAGATTGTACTGCAAGACCTCTAAGAGTTTGCTCATATCGTATCACCAAAGTCAGGCCATCTGTATGGAACGATGTCAACCAAGGAAGTACAACACGTTAGCCTGTTTCCATACGGGTGCATCATTTCCAGAAACACAATGTCCCCCCGAAGGCCAACAGAGTTGGCCAGCTCTCTGGCTGCATGCAGTGTCACTGGACGTGAGCTTTTATCCAACGTACCCCCCACATTATAGCTTTTCCCATAACTCTCCAGTAGACCAGGCCCCAGCTAGGCGCAACTGCCCAAAAACAGCATCCAGAACATGGCCTGTATGAGACCTCAGAAATATACATAACTTTCCTTGTATTCCCTTCTGCAATTGCGTTCTTGAACCTCTGGGTCACGTGGACTTGATGGAGGACATATAGAGTACATATATAGAACATATACAGAACATATATAGTGAACATGTCAAAGTAAAATGGCAGTAGGTTCCCTAGATGCGTTCTTTGACTTTCTTTAAGATTCAAAGACTCATTGGGCCTCATTCACCAACTGTTCTTACGAACAAATTTGTTCTTAAACCCCACGTACGCACTTTTTTATGAAGATTCTGACCTATTTATAATTCACATGATCGCCGTTGCTACATGAAAATAATTTTTACTTTAAAATTATTTTTTATGTTTTACTTTTATAAATTATTAAAATACTATCATTTTATGAACTGTAGAATGAACAAAACTGCTATAACCAATTATTTTGAACAAACTATCAATGGTCTTGAATGTGCGTAGATTCTGTTCTTAGCTAAAAACAAATTCAGATAAGAAAACATTGGTGAGTGTCAGAATCTTTGTAAAAAAGTGTGTACGTGGGGTTTAAGAACAAATTTGTTCGTAAGAACGTTGGTGAATGAGGCCCATTGAGAGTATGGGCAGAGGAGCATATAGCAAACAATCTTGCTTTAAAGTGTACTGTCTTGTGGACCACGTTGTTTTTCGTGAACCTCAAATACTGAGCTTTCCTTTGTTAGTTTGAGTTACAAAATGATTCATTTTCAAAATTATGGTAATGGATGGCGATATCACCTGACTCCAGGATGTAATGGGAATAGATCCAAGAAAAAATTATTCTCAGAGAATTCTGTCACAGTTTGATTACAAGCTGTGTCCCTTGTAGGAAAGTCAATAAAAGGTTGAGAAAAAGACTTATGAAAAACCAAACCACAACCCATTATTTGTCAGATTCTTTTGTGAAACATAAACACAGTGTAACTCCAAGCAGCATAACAGAACTGAGTTTTATGGACTCCGATACAAATGTTTCTAAAATCAACAGCAATCTTAAACTGAATTTTAGTCTGAATGTCACATTTTGTGAATCTCCTCAGGTGTATGAAAGTGACGTATTAGTAGTATGTGACCTGTGACTGAAGTTTAATCAAAATACCAAAGCTGGTGAGAAGAACTTGCTGGGCAGAGCTACAGCTCTCCTGCCAGCAGGTGGCGCATCTATAAGCGGTGGAAGGCGGAAGGAATTCTACACCATCATCCATCCTAGAATTTAGGTCTGTAGAGGCAACAGTAAGTTAGGCAAAAAATGCTAGTTGCTTGTCTAAGCCATTGATCCTGTAGGAATCACAATTCTTTCTTACGAATTCCAGGACATTAGCTGACAGCCTACTATGGATCGGAAGGTCATTTATTCCGTTTCTCATGACCCACAGTTTTTTAACTGCCTGCTCCCTTCAAGCTCCTTCCAGGCTCTTTCACTCACACGTGGTCACTCATTTCCTCATTACTACCATTTGCAACATGCCGTGGTTTTACCCTTCATAACCATCATAAACTGTGAAAACAAGCCAGAACAGTGTTGAGCATTGGACTCCCAAGTGGCTTGTCCAGTTGCAATGCTGAGGGGGCTCATTGCCAAGAGTGCAATTTCAACCTATAAAGGGGTAAAGTCGGTTTATACCGCAAGGGCATCTATGCTGGTGCCCCTGGGGGATCGACTTGGGCCCCTGAAGCTCGCTGTTTGCCTGCTATGAGCGGGATGTAGTGTGTTGAGTCCCCGTGATAGGCTGATGCACAATAATATTTTTGTAATTGCTTGACTTTTGATTTGGTTGGAGGGACACCAGGTTCTTTGTATGTTTTTGTGACTATACTGGGCACAGAGCTAAGGATGGTCTCTTGCAGCTCTCATGCTTATCTATGTGTGACCTTGGGCTCAGTGTCATTGGCTTTTACTCTATTTAAATCCTAATTTAATATAGCACTGTATTATACATTAATATGGAGTATTTAATATAACATTTGCTGTGCCGACACTGGACCACTGCACCACAGCTTGCGCTACACAACTTGCTCATAATAAAGATCATCTCAATACTCAGGCAGGCATAATCATTACTTGATTGATTAATAACGCCCTTCTCCCTGTTCCATAGTGCCATCTATACTGCATGGTTGTAACAGACATTAACATCATCCACACATTCTTAAACCTCCTTCTCAAATGTTTATCCGGTTTATAAAGATGAACATAAACTTGATTGTGTAATCTCAGTCATCCTGATTTGTACAATCACAATATATAAAACATCCACGTTCTTAAACACAAAAGTGCCAACTGTCCCACATATCCCAGAAAACACCTGTAGGGTCACATCTGGAAATCACCATTTCCAATACATCCATAGCAGGCAAAGTCAGGGCCTTTCATTCAGTAGCTTATACTGTATACTACAGAGTACACAAATCCTACAGCAACGCGACTAGATTTTACAATACCTTACTGAAGAGATCATCATCGTAACCTTTTGGTGCGTGTAACATTCCACTACATCTAGTCCCTGCTGCTTTACATAAATATTATAGGTAAGGTAAACACCTCTGTTATGTTAACATTTATAATATCATATCTTGAGATTTAAGTGATTGAACCCATAAATTCAACTTTCTGAACATTATGTTGTCCAAGTAGAGTACATCCTGACTCCCACATTCAAGCAGAAGCGATGATGTCCCTGCATTTAATCAATCTACATTGTGCAAACCAGTGGTTCAAGCTCTTCTAGCCACAGAAATAGTTGAAATATTCTTGTTTGTCTGTTTTTCATCTGTTTCCCTCTCACACAGTAAAGCATGAAGGGCAAGACTGGGAGAAAGAGAGCGAAATATAAACAGCGACCAGGACACACTAATATCGGAAAAAGTAAAAGAGAAAGAAATACTTTTTCATCAGGGACCATTAATTCAGTTTGTTGTAAAATTGTTGCTGCAATACTGTAAGGGCATATTTTGTAGACTTTTTTAAAAATAGTGAGCTACATCTTTAAGTACATACAGCATTATGCTCACTCATTTCTGTGCACATTTCAATGTAGTGTTTATCGGGAAACACATATTTATAAATGCAACAGATGAATGAAGTACTAAACAGACTCCAGTTAAGTGAGGGATGGGTGTTAGCAGATCACAGAGCTGGCCTGGAGCTGAATTAGAGTTTGGTGATGTAGGTCATACTGCAAAACAGCAGGAGGTCACCGACTCAGTTGTTGGCATTTATGAGGCTTATGGAGGCAGTCAATCACAGGGCACTGCGTGAAACAAATATGACTAGACCGTATTGTTTGGCTTTTGTTTTTTTTTGGGCTCTCTTCATTCTTCTCATGGAACTTCCTGCCCTGCATGCACAGAAGAAGTGATTATAAAAGATTAAGCCTGACGTGGTTTGGCCATGGGGGATTTAAGAGAGTGTCCAGAGCCCTTGGAGTGGGGACACAGGATGAGCCCCAATCCTGGACTTGGGGCAAGGGGTGGATAGAGGATTCACTACAGAAAGTCTTCAGTGGTCAGACTCTGTCTAGATGAAAACAAAAGCAGATGGAATTGATCAACATAGCATTTAGCTCTTAGTCTGTGAGGCCCACCTCATTGTCTAAACCTTTCATTTTAGACAGCACAATTTATACAAGGTTCATAAAGATTAAATACAAAATGGCTGTTAAGCACTATTCTGTAGCACTTTTCAAGAATTACACCCCCCAATCCCCAAATACCAGAAAATTCATGAAAGGCATACAGGTATTGTCCTTGAAAAATGGCTGCCTTGAGGTATGCTTCTAATACAATGTTACTGGGCCTAAGAGGGCCTTGTATGCATTGTGGACTGAGAATACTGAGAACATCTAGCAATTCACAAGAAAAGCAGTAACGTCACCAACTTGCAGTTACTGGCACTGATTGTACAGAGACTGAAGCTTGAGTCACTCTCCTCCTCCTCCTCCTCCCTCCCTCTTTCTTTCTGTGCCTCTGCACCCTGAGCCTCTCCCTTCTGCCCCCCCATCCTTGCACGCCTGAGGTGAAGAGAGAACCAGGCCTGTCAAGAGGCAAGGCAGCGGGGGGGCCAGGAGTGGCTACGTGAGTTTCCCCACGCTACCCAGCCTCACTGCCAACTGGCAGCAGCCTCACAAACACCCTGTAAGAGGAGCCTTCAATGATGACAGCAGCCATGTCACATGCGGCAGCCGAGAGCCTGACAAGGCCCTCCATGTCGAGAAAAGACGTTAATGATTTTTGCAACTTGAGGAAGTTTGCAGTTTTAAGACAACCTACACAGAACCACAGACCTATGTGTGGAGTCAAACGTAAAGAGTCACAAACTCAGCTGAAAGCTGCATTGCAAGGAGTCACAAACTCATAGGGAAGCTCTATGCCTTCAGTCATTGTCATTCTTTGGACAGTTCATGTACATTAATGTTTATGCTTATAAGTGTGTTTGTCTATATAAGGTCTGGAAGGACAAGTTTAACTGCTAGTCTCTGTGCCATGTGGTATAATTTGATGTCAGAGGAGAACAGGAGCCTGAAGACTAACAAACTCTCCCAGCTGATCAGCCTGCTCTTCCATCTGTCCCAGGGAGTCTCCCTACATTCCACAGATAATGGCCAGATCTCGGAGCTCCCCGTGGCTTCTAGGAATTCCCCTGTGGCCATTCTGCCACACGCCTGCCCAGCCCCTCCCCCAGGAAGAACAGTGACAAGGCTTGTTCCACTTATCTCTGTGAAACGTGTGGCTTCAGGGGGGGGGCGTCAGGTCATGGATCTTTTTCTATGTGAGGCATCATGCTGCAAACAGGAAAAGTTGACCTTGTTTCCAATGCAACTACTGTCAGGATGCAGCAAAGATCTGGCAGTGGAATTTCAACCAAATGAAAAGACACAAATGTTGCATAGTTTGTTATGGCTGCCGTCTCTACACCCATAGCCAGACTTGCTTGCTCAGTGTGGGACTCCAAATGCATTGAGTCAGTCTTGTCCATGATACACCCACCCAGCCAACAGCCCCACCCATCCATCAAACCTGATTGGAGGGATATGGGGAGGGGAAGACAAATCATAGGCAGCATGCACCCTTGAGTGGGTCTGCAAGTATGAGGACAGCCTCCTGGCAAAGGCATGAAATTTCAGGGAAGCAGGTCACTCACTGTTTGGCTGGCAAGATGCCACAGGGGCCTCACATGTACTCTTTTGCTAAGAGGAGATTTCCCGTACTTAGCTCATAGCTGTCCTGTTACAGATTTTTTTTCAGCCAAATGGGGAAATAATCATTTTTATCACAAGAAATATTGAAGAGAGGAAAAAAGGCAATGGCAAAGTAAACAGTAGAAACTGCAGTGTAGGAAGCAGTTTGGCACATGGGAATACAATTAATAAATGACCAACCCTAAATCTGGCACTTCTCGGAAACCCTTCCCAGACTCCAGTTTTGTGGGCCAGACAATTTCACGTCTGGATTTTGCTTTCTGTGGTCCCATTTTCTGACACTAGAGGGCTGTATTGTATTGCATCATATTAGGGTATCATTACCATCAATATTGATATTCTCAACCAAATCACACACACACACACACACACACACATCGGGTATACCTATCCCCATGGGGCCTGCTCATTCACTTCTATGGGAAAAATGTAAACGCTAACTATGACAACCTTAACCCCAACCCTGCCGTAAACATAACCATAAACAACCAAGCAAAATAGAAGAGCTTTTGCATTTTTATTATTTTTCATAGCGGTCACCGTTTTTTGTAAAATGGAAACCAGGAAACCGGTCCCCATAAGGGAAAAAAAACGGATATTTATCACGTTATAGGATAGGTATACCCACTCACACACACAAATAACAAATCTAGTTCCATAATCTGTACACTAACGTTTTCTTTTATTGAAAAGCCATTGTTATGAAATGGAATTCTATTAAAGTGTCTTTGACTAAGTTTTCTTTCCTTTGTCTTCAGTTCCAGAGTTTTCTGTCCGGTGCCAACAGCACATTTGAAGGTAAGAAACATCTTGAAAACTGTATATAGCAGAGTCTTGGGTAACAAATGAAATGAAAGCCTATTTACTCATAAACACACCCAATTGCTATATTAAAAGATGGGATTCCCAACACTGCCAAATTTAGCAGCAGAAATATGAATGATAAATCATCCAATAAGGTATATTAGATTGCAGGAAAGCTAATTTTAAGAGACCTTATTCAGGGCACGACAGCATGGCAGGGATAGGTTCCTGAAGAGCAGTGAGGTGGTCCATCTTTGAAAACAAGCCTAATGTTTTTCACATCAGAATGATCCTCCTTCCTCTAGGCGGTTGGTGGAAGTGTTTCTCTTCACGCTGTGGGAACATAAGATCTGGAATTTGCATGGTGCACAGCATGCTGTAAATCAGGGATGAAAGTCAAAGGTTCCCCGTACACGAGGGAACCGCCAAACCTACACAGGGAGCACCGTGTGACTTGTTCTAACCTCTGATGTTTAATCAAAGCCACACAGTGCTTAAAAAATAAATCAAGACAGCTGGTTTGAAGAAGAAAAAACCAAAACAAATTGTTCTCAAATTGCTGATAGCAATTGAATGGGGGGGTGGGGGTGCTATGGTCCGAGAGTAAGGTTTCAGGGCAGATGAGGACAGGTTGAGGTTAGCTTAGGTTTATACAAAGCAGAGCCACTCATCCGACTACAAGAGTAGCTCCATCAGGAATTTCAAGCTATTATAAGAGCACTGGAATGCAGATAAAATATATGGTCACATTTAGCAACACGTTAGATAAGGGGAACCAGATCTTAGACAAGATGCTGTCAGGGACACCAGTAGGCGGCCTTGCAGGAGATCAGACTATTGGACTCTCCAAATGTCCCCCCCACACTGCCACCTTGTCCAGTCTGGCCTGCTTTTCTTTTAATGAGCCGGAGGAGATCATGGTGATTACATCCATAAAGGTTGTGTTTGTGTTTTCTCATTCCTTCCTCTGTTCGCTGGGCCCCTGTTGAATATGCTGTTTGTTTAAACACAGTATTAACCCTAGTGGAAACATTTCACAAACACCTTTCACTGGGAACCACCACGACCTCACAGCTGCCTTTTTCATAAACCTTTGTGTTTCAGTCGCAGAGGTCTGCTTTATACTCATTCATTCCTGACAGGGGTGTAGAACATCAGTGGTGCATTGTTATACGACTGCTTAGCCCAGCAATGTGTGGGAAAAAATGTGTTTTTGTTACCCTGGAGCCGTGCAACTTCAGTGATCAGGCTGTTAATGCCATTGTGTGCAAACCTGCAGATCGTGACGTGAGAGGACAAGTTTTTTAACAAAGAAAGACCCTTAATCCCATCACATGACCTGAAGGCCTACGTGCAGATCCCAGATCTCTTGGGCCACAGCAGTTTGAGTGACAACTATGCCGCCCGCTGTTGTTTCAGTGGTGCCGTTCCAAGACGTGTGGGAGCGCAGCTTCTGTCGCACTATCGAAAAGCTGGTGGAAGTGGTACAGGAATATCCCGGGGAGGTGGAGCACATCTTCAGCCCCTCCTGTGTGCCCCTTGTGCGCTGTGCCGGCTGCTGTGGCGACGAGAACCTGGAGTGCCGGCCCACAGACACCAGCAACATCACCATGCAGGTAAGCCGGTATGTCCACAAACCACAGGGCCATATTACATGGGATGGTCATAAAACGTAACGTACGAAGGACCCCAAACATTTTGACAGCATCACCCTAACCCTTTTATCAAAGTTTTGTACGTTCATCCAGAGGATGGATAGAGCCTGTGCTTCCAGACAATTAAACGAATGCTCATTAGTCTGTTTTTTGGGGTTTGCTGAAAATCTCTCCCCTACCCTTGTCAGCTGCTGAAGATCAAGCCAGCAGAAGGAGACAGAGAATATGTAGACATGACTTTTGTGGAGCATAAAGCATGTGAATGTAGGTAAGAGAAAAAAGGCTCATCTCCCTGAGTTTTTCCAAGCCTCTGCGGGGACGTGAGATGTATGCAGAATGCTTGCGTCCATATTAGAGTGTGCAGCTGTACTGTTTAACTTTGTCTACCCATATGCCTACCCATCACTTGTCCACTACAGGGTCATAAGTCAAACATTTTATGATTATGGTATTTAACGTTAACTGTGCAGTATCTTCGTTGTGTGTATGACAACATCCCTCTTATTTTTGTAACTAATGCTGTATTAAAAGGACACAACTCGAAGAATATGCAATGTATATGAATACATTTTGCCTTTTTGTTTACATTATAGCCTCGCAGTATATTTTATGGATTCTTCTTTCAAACTAATTCTTAGTATAATTTATGTATTCCTGCAGAATTTGTCGGGCAATTTCTCACTTTGACAATGTGTCTTAATGTCCACAGACCCAAAAAGCTGCTGAGAAATGAAAGGTAAGCAAACTCTTGTACAAAATTACAAAAAGCAGTATAATATGCGCAATGTTTGTGTGTCTGTTTCACCATTGTGTGCATTGCAAATCTTTTCCACCATGCAGACGGAGGCAGAAAGGAAGAGGGAGGAAGAGGAAGGACAAACAGAAGCTGAAGGATTGTGATACGTGAGTGTCAGGCTAACCATTGGTTTCAAGAAGTTTCCCTATGGGTTATTTTTAACAGAGAGTGAAAAGCAATGTTGTTAAATGACACTCAGGCTAAGAAAAACACTTTAAAAAGCACCCAGACCATTAACACTCTACTCCCAAAATCCACATTAAAGGAACAATGGTAAAAAAGTTGTAGGGATGGGTTGTCAAATAAACATTCTATTTCGGCCTGCAAAATTATTTAAATCTTCTTCTGATCTAACTGATTTGACAAATCCTGCCATGTAATTTCAAAAGTAAAAAAAAATCTGCTATTCTTAGTTTTTCCACTTGAGGCGGCAGTACTGTGCTGAAGGAACAGCATATTCACATGCTGAAAAATAAAACAACCCAAAACAAGCAAAATGAATGAATTGCTAGTGGGACCGAAGAAACTGCAGGCAGAGTAATCATGTGACCGCTGGGCCTCTAACACCGTTAACTCCTGGGACACAAGATGCTGAATGACCCCACTCTCTGACCCCAAGCTCTCAGTAATACTTCATTTAGGACAAAAGCGATAAATGGAAATAGAAACCACCAATACTTTGGAAAGTGGTCATTTTCACAAGGAACTGCAGACTTTTCATCGTTTGCAGGTAATTTATGGTGAACCTGTTTGGCCATTCAAAATGTACCATGATATCCTCCTTTTAGCATAGCAAATGGTAAGCTGTTGTTAACAGATCGGAGGGCCAGCGTAGCTTCTTTAATACCCTGCTGTACGGCAAAGAGAGGCAAACACCCAGCAAATCCGTTCTTCTGAATGTCATGTAGGAGGAATATCAGCTTATATCCATGTTACTGTGGAGACCAGTAGGATTCCTAGTTTTTATTTTTTTGTTTTTTTTGGGGGGGGGGGGGGGCTTCAAACTTGAAGGTGTGCTGTGTAATGATTAAATGGAAGCACATATACAGCTCCTCCGATTTAC
>JAABNX020000030.1:2013371-2032729 GCA_015163995.2 Mormyrus lacerda | reverse complement strand
TTCCATCGGTTGATTGGCGGTTTAATACCCACCTCTAATGCCCCCAACATTGTGCTGTTAATGTTTGTTATACTTTATTGCTATTATTTACACTATTACTAGCAGATACTACAGACGCTCCCCGCTTTATGATGGGCCGCGTTACGATATTTCGACTTGATGAGTAAATGTCTTTCACTTCTAGTACATTATTCAATAGATTACGTGAAATATTCGACATTATATAATAAAATAGGCTTTGACCTAATGATTTTGCCAGCTGTAGGCTAATGTAAGTGTTCTAAGCATGTTTAAGGTAGGCTAGGCTATGATGTTTGTGTACCATATTAGAATGCATTATCGCGCTTGTGATATTTTTGCATTATAATAGGTTTATTGGAACATAACTCCATCGTAAGCCGGGGAGTGTCTGTACGCTTCCACTGTAATTGTAGTGTAGATTTTACTCATTGGCCAGGAAGAGCTGTTGTGATGTTAGGAATGCTCTGTCTCTAATTTAGAAATCATCTTTTTCTGTAGCTGACACTCATTGAATCCTCCTCCATTTTGTTCCCATGTGTCTGTGCCCATCACATATTTCTCTGGAGGAAGTTGAGTGAGAATCTTCCCTGTGGGCTTGATCCTGAATGCCTGCCTATACAGATGTCCCTTCCTGTTGTATGGCCTTACACCCTTCCTTTTTTTACGACTTCCTTTTTTTGCTTCTAGCTTGGAGGTATTCTTCAGGTGGCTGTTTGACCGCAAGTTCCTGGAAGAAAAAGTTGTGAAATTTCAGTAAGTTCTAGCTGATCCCTCCCAAATACCTGACAAGGAGCTAAAATCAGTACAGCTTTAAGGTCATAGGAGTTTTATTAACACAAAAATGTTCTGAGTGCAGAACAAAAAATGATTTGTTCACAGAATAACCACCCAGATTGTAGGTGAGGTGGATCCAAGTAACTAGAGCGACCAACCAATCAGATGTCTTGGTCACTTGAACTCATCTACTCTACAACCTGATCAGTTATTTATCTGAGCCAATCATTTTTTGTTCTGCCCTCAGAACTTTTTTGTCTAACTAAAATTCCCATGAGCCCGCTTTAAATGTCGCACTGCAGCAAAGCTAAATGCCCTGTCTGTTTACCTAGGACTTAGATTTAGTACGGGCACGTTGACCTTTAGCGGCTCAGCCTTTGAACAGCCGCTGCTCCCGCAGGTGCATGTTCCTCCCTGACAACGGGGCCTTCTTCGTTAACTACGTCATCACCTCCAGCCTGATGGGCACGGCCATGGAGCTGCTGCGGCTGCCAGCGCTCACCGTCTACGCAATGCGCCTCTGCTTTGCCAAATCCGAGGCTGAGCGCATCCATGTCAAGAGGGTGGGACTGACACTCACACACACACACACACTCACACACACACACACACCTGAGTCACTCTCTCACCACTGCTGAACGCTCAGTGTAAATTTAAATTATTACTAATAATTATTGATAATTATGAGGAACGTTATTGCAATATTCCAGGGATGGAAATGGCAACGTTTTATAGAAAATGCACCTTCCACTTCTCATATTTTTCTATTTTCTGCCTCTTCAAATTCTGAAAGCTTTCTAATTCAGAGAGCACACCGGGCTGAGTAATGAGCCTGCTGGTGTTCATGTGAATATTGCAGCCACCGTTTTCTGGAGCGGCTGCCTTTCCCTGTGAGGAAAGCATCAAAGAGTCCAGATAAGAGCATCATATGAGCAGACAAAATGAAATATGAAGGAAGGATGGCTTGCTCTTACCCCCTGGCTGAGTGCCAGCAGGAGAGCACAGCATTCTATGTGTGTGCATGCATGTGTGTGTGTGTGTGTGTGTGTGCGTGCGTGCGCATGTGTGTGTGTGTGTGTGTGTGTGCGTGCGTGTGTCGGTGTGTATGTGTTTGCGTGCGTGTGTGTGTGTGCGTGCATGTGTGTGTGTGTGTGTGTGTGTATCTGTGTGAGCATATGTGTGTGTTCTAAGGCACCGGCTCTCCTCTGTCCACCTAGAACCAGGCCTACGAGTTCCAGTTCGGCCTGCAGTACGCTTGGACCATGTGCATCTTCGCCGTCAGCATCACCTATAGCATCACCTGCCCCATCATCACGCCCTTCGGTGAGCATCTCCGAAATGGATCGGCCAATGATCCATCCAGGGGCTGAGAGGCAGGAGCTTTCAGATGACAGACACACTCAGACTGGTGACCCATAATTTCAAAACAAAGATCAAACAGATCACAAACGTGCCCTGAAGGATTAGCAATAGCCAAATGCTAATCTGGGATACAGTCTAGTCTGGAGTTACGCTGGTCTTGCAACAAAAGTACCCTTTAGATATTAATTAGTAAACTTTTTCAGTTTTTTCAACAGTGCTCTGTAAAGGTTCAATATAGTTTAACAGATGCATGAAACTACAGTTGTTTGTTTCAAAGAAGTTTTGTCTGAATATTATTAATTTTAAGAATGACTTCTTTTTTAATTAAATAATATTAATAAATAGTTGCCTGCATCAGTTTTTGTGTGATACCATGTTGCATTTTAAAAATGAAAACTAAAAAGGTAAAACCCTTCTTCAGGGGCAAAGATCTCGCCCCCAATGACCTACAATGTGTTTTATCCAGTATTGGTGCCGGATGCTTCATGGGGTCTCGCTCTCACGTCCGTCCCCCCAGGTCTGCTGTACGTGGCCCTCAAGCACATGATTGATCGCTACAACATCTACTACGCCTACGTCCCCACCAGACTCAGCCAGCACATCCACTACGCCGCCGTCAGCCAGGTCATGGTGGCGCCCATCCTCTGCATGCTGTGGTTGCTGTCCTTCTCCGTGCTGCGACTGGGTACTTCCTGTTTTCCCGTCTCAGATACAGCTGCAGCTCTGCCTGTTTTCTTCGCCTAGCCGCTAAGCTAAAGATGCTGTCTGTCCCCTTGCAGGCCCGTTCCGTCCCGTCACCCTCTTCACCTTTGTCTCGCTGCTGTGCTGCATCGTCTTCTCCCTCTTCGGCCTGTGCCTAAGGAGACTGAGACCCCCCAAACCCACCAGCTACCAAGTCTGTGGGGGGTGGGGGGCGTAGAGTCTAACTGTTCATATGAAAATTGAAGAAAATTTGGGTTAAATATGTAATGTAGTTATTCCATCAAAACGTATTGCATATCACATGAATGATGTTTTTTATTTTTAATAATTAAAACCTGCCTGCCCTTAGCAAAAGGTAGTATACTTGAAGTTCATGTTGTTCAGTATGATTGAGTATAACAAGTATACTACGAACTATGTACTTGTAATGTACTTCTTTGGACTAAATTGGAGCATTTTTAAGTTTATAAAAGTGTACTTTAAGTGTACTTTATGAGGTCATTTTAATTTTGCAAAAGTATACTTTCAAGTATACAAGGACACTCATATATATAGAACTAGTGTACTAGATATATACTTCTAGTCCACATTTTAGTTTATTGAAGTATACTTTTTTGAACTTAGAATTACTAAAACATCTATTTTTTTGCTATTTTACTTGTTAGACAAGTACTCAAAGCACTTTACGATACAGGCCTCACATTCACACTGGTGGAGGAAGCTGCCATGCAAGTCACCAACCTGCACACTGGGGGCAATTTGGGGTTTAGTGTCTTGCTCAAGCACAATTTGATGAGGTCAGGAGGAACCAAGGCGCAAACCTGCAGCCCTCTGGTTGCCAAACGATAGCACCACCTCCTGCACCACCAGCTTACTTCTTATAAGCTTGCTTAGCATATTCTTGCAGCATACTATGTTTAATACTTGATCTATACTTTTTAAAGTATTCTTAAGTTTAACTATTTAATTTGTCACTATACAATTCTAAAGTAAGTATATAAATATAGTATATAAAAAGTAAACTTCAAGTATACTGCCTCAGTTTTAGTATAAAATAAGTATACTCGTAGTACACTACTTTTTGCTAAGGGTGGTCAGTGCAAGTAAGTTGGACTTGCAGTCAGTTCGATGGTAAGGTTTTCTCCTGTGTGTGTGTTTGTGTGCCTGTGTGTACGCTCCTGTATGTGACACTTACACACATTGCCCTGTGTCCCAGATGTCTGACCAGCCCACGGAGGGTGTCTTCAGTGACACAGAGAGAGGCAGCCTTTCGTCTGTGCCCAACCCCAACGTATGTGTGTCTCCTGCCTGCTTCCTGCTGTGTGCAGCCTGTCAAACAGAGCCTCACATGTGAAATCGCTGGTTCATATTAAAAAATCCTGCCTCACTCCCTTTCCTTAGTCCCCAGTCTTTAAGGTGTTTACATAGACATCACAAATAGGGGGACAGGAAGACATATCCCCCCCGATATCGGAAGATCCCCCCCCAAAAAAAAAATCAAAAAATCCTTATCTTTTATTATGTATCGTGTCACAGAGGACTATTCGCTATACAACATATACCTACTGTAACAAAGACTATATAGTCCTATATCAGACAGACACATATGGATCATATTATTCATTTCTCCCAAATGTCAAACAGCACCTGAAGCAATGGGTGTTTAAATATTCATAGCCGTTAGGAAAATGCAGAGGTGGATAGTCCAGGTTCAAAAAGTAAATATCCAGACCAAGATTTTGTTTCAACCAACCAGTTGAGTATAACAGTCACAGTCATAGAGTACTCAAATGGATGGTTGAAACAAAATCTTGATCTGGATTTCTACTTTTTTGGACCTGAACTATCCACACCTGATTAAATTAAGATGTGAAAGTTAGTATATGATCCAACCATTTATCCTGGTCAGGATAACAGGCTATCATATGATAGACATCATATTAATCGATAATCTAAAAAATTATTACTCACAGGTACTAGCTTTTCTGCAGTATTAATAATCCTTTTAAATGTATTGCCCTGACACACTGTTTTTTAAGATGAATAAGATACAGTAGCCCTGTACTGGATAAGGGGTTGGAAGATTAATAAAATGAAAATTTTAGAATTATAATTCTTCCCTAAGTCACATCATCATTTCTAGGGCGTTCTCGCAGCCTAAATGAGCTGTCTTTGCTTCTTCCAGCTGTTCGTAGCCTCCGTGTTGCAGGAACCGGAGCTGAGTCTGACTCCCATGGCATCCCCGGCCCACCAGAGCTATGGCGCCATGGGGAACCGGCGGGGATCCTCACGCGGGGGGGGTGAAGAAGAGGCGCAACCTCAGACTTACGAGACGGAGCTGCAGGACCCTCCCTGCGATCCCGAGGACCCCTTTGCTTCCAGTCCCCTCATCGACAGCCAGCTGGGCTATCAGTAACGCCCCCCCGGCCCCCCGGCCCCCCCGGCCCCCCTGGCCCCGAGGGCCCCCCTGCTCCGAGCCACACGCGTGCCCCTTCTTCCACAGCCGCGTAACTCCAGGCTTCCAAAAGCCAAAGCAGCACCACAAAGAGAGAACAAGCATTAATCCAGATTGTTCCTCTGCCCGACTCCAGTCCAGCTGCCTCAAAGCCCTTCTGCTGGACCTCAGTGAGAGCTCTCGGACCTTGGGCTCCAGATTTCTGGTACCGCAGTTGATGCAAGTTGTATGGATAGAAGGAAGGAGATCTGGCCTGGCCAAGATTAGGACAGAACCAGAAGATATGGTGGTGTGCAGCCCCAGAGGACCAGGAGCAGAAATGAACTGGACCTTGGGGAGAAACATCTGACAGCATCCAGCTTCTGTCACTGAGAGTCTGGCTGCATCTCATATGGCTTCGTGCTGCACTTCCTCACTTATTCGCAAAAATGTTTTCCCCCAGCCTGCCTAGTGAAGCTTTGCCGTATGAAGCCACAGGACCGTGAGGGGGCTGGGGGTGGTGTCAGGGGTGAGGGGATCCCAAGCAGTTTCAGAAGTTTGCCACGTCGCAGAGGCGACTCCGAGGGCTCACAAAGCCATCTGTGGTGAGAGAGTGAGAGAACAGTGCATACATGACAGTGCTGTAGGGCAGAGTGCATCTGGGCACCGAAATGTTTTTTCCATGTCGCTGTGCAGAGGGCAAAGGAACACAGCTAAAAAAATCCCCCTTTGCTCTCTAAACCTTTGTTGCTCTTCATTGTTTTATTATGGTTTATTACCAGTTTTCCTGCAGTTATTAATGTTGTTACTGATTATTATTCCTATTACTGTTATTACTTCTACTAATACTCTTAGGTAATTGCTATTTTTACTGCTGGAATTTGATGTCAGTGGTAAAGTATTCATCTTGTAAATGAGACACAAGGCATCAGCCGGTTTGGAAAGATGTCACATGGCAAAGCAAAAAAAAATGTCGGTGTTCAAACGTGCTTCGAGACACCGGCAAAAAAGCAGACCCAGAAATCGGTAGCGCCGAAGGAGGAAGCAGAATGCCGTTACCCAGTCTGCTGCTATCGCCCCCTTGCATTATGGGTCATGGACTCCCGCCGCATGCTCCATTAGGGAGACACTCTTACAGCTCCAGGTCGCCTCTGCCTGACAGGCTTTCAAGGCTGGGGGGCTCCTTCTGCATCGACCTTCCAGAAAGCCATTCTCCTTTCTTGCTCCAACCTTTGACCTGTACCAGTGCTTTGCAGTGTAAACAGTTCCTAAACGTTCCTACAGCGTTACTCCTCTGCTCTTTTGTGACCGTGTTGCGTCCTGATCTGTCAGTTGTTGTAATGCTGCGCGATGTGATTGGAGCAAGGGGAAATACGCCCCTCCCCACACCTCTTTCCAAATCCTGAATGTAAACTGGTTGAGGTTTGTATTATTCTTTATCGCTCTCTTGCTGTGCCTTGAAGAAGAAAGGAAAAAAAAGTCCTTTTGTTTGACAATCCAGCATGGCCTGAAATATGCTGCATGGAATGTATTTACAGAGCCAGGAACTGGGGGAACAGGCACATACATTAACACATATGTAACATTCATCAGGGATGCTGCAGGATCCATTAACATGAAGCAGCAATTCACCCCCCCAATTCACCTCAGCGTCCTTCAGAGGCTTGAATCCCCCTTGGAGGCCAAGAAGGTGGGCACCCTGCCACTCCCACACAGTGTGGTCTAGTGGGCAGTTTGTGGGTATGCACAGCCTCCTCACCTTACCAGCAGCCCCGGCGGCCGACTCGGGCGCCCGTCTCTCAGCATGTAGCATAGCGTGGCCTGTGTATGCTGCTTTTCCTTTAGCTCTAGGGCAGCAGGTGGTGTGGAATGCTTGATCGATCAGCCACACTCACTTACAGATTAAAGACAGTGCAAAACAAGTCAGATAGTACAAAACAATAAAAATACAGCACAGTCCAGCTGTTTGAGGAGTGAAATGACTGAAATGTGAGCAGATTACATGGACCGTGCATCACATCTTTCAGTAATTCACGTCTTTCATGCGCCTAATGGAACATGTGTTCCCATTCTAATTAGTTACACTGAAACGTAAGACAGATAGGAGGAGCATGCATTGGTGCTGGCTGATATAGTCGCCACCATTGCATTATGCATATGGGTACAGCATCTGCACGAGTGTGATTGCGGAGGACAGGAAGATTCAAGGAGTGCTCACCATACCCACAATGCAGTGCTCCTCACCGGATAATGAATTTTGTGATTGACAACTACAAAAAGTGATATCTCCACAAGTGGGGTTGCTTGGGTGTCCTTGCTGGCTTACAGTTTTTTATTGTTTTATCTGAGTTTGCGGGTTCCAGGTTCTCTGTCATCTTTGTATTGAATTCTTTTTTTGTTTCTTATTGGAGGGGATTAGAAACCTGTATCCTTAATTCAGTGAATCCAAACCCAAGTCTGATTTTCTACAGACGAGTGAAACCCCAAAACGGCCAATTGCATTATGTTCACATTCATTAGCATCTATCCGAGAAATTAACAGCAGAAAGTGCTGTGGATAACATGACCCGGATTCTGGAGCAGATGAGAGGAATTTCACAGCAAAGACACACGTCCCTTCCAAACCAAACGTCTCCTTGGTTTCTGTTTCTGTGACTTGTTTTACAGACTTAAAAATTTTGCGATTCCTTCTCCAGTACCGTTTTAAATCCCTTCATTTTGACATCTGCCAGGATGGTGGGCTGAAAAAATAAAATCTTTTTTTAAGATCATCTTGTGGAAATATATATGCAAGAGAGATGAAGTTTGTGGACTGGAGTTTTTCATTTTTAAAGTTTTCCCTCTAGAGTTCCAGTAACCCTGGCAATGTAAATAGGAACTGTGTCCATTAAGTTAAATCACAACAAAATATTTTACTAATTCTGTGATACCCCATTCATCTGTTGTCTTGGATATGCAAACAATGAGTTTTCTGAATATAATAAATTCAAAGTGAATACAGTCACTGTGGTTGGATAAAGGTTTGTTTATTTATAAATAAAATTACAGTGTAGGCTGCAGGTCATGCAATCTTACCGCAAACTGTGAGATAACAAATATCGCGTATAATTAAAGTGTGATTTCCATCATCAGACTGATACTGATCCGCTTCGGGGATCCTGCTGCTTTTTCTGGAGTTATTTTTATTCCTCGCAGGAAATCGGTCAGCATGCTGGTCCCTTGGCAAAATTCTAATTATAGTTTCAGCCAAATCTTTTTTTTTTTTCCAAAAGAATAAAGGAAAACAAACATTGTGTCATTTGGACCTAAATGTGGATTTTACACAGAACGGAGACTGAAGGACGCAGCACTGGATAATGACAATTCTCATCCGCGGCTGTTTTTGTCTCAAGAGCCTTTGAAGTGCCGTGAGTTCAATTAAAGATGGAGCCACTCAACACGCCCCCCCGTCCCCACGACCCCTCCCACCACCGCAAGCCACAGTTTTCATGCAGGGCAGGTACTTAGGAGTTCAAGAGGCAGACAGCTTTCAGTCAGAAAAATGTAGCGCTCAGCCTTAATGGGTCTTTAAACTGAAAACATCTCATTGCTAGTCGGAAGGTTCCGGGAGTAGAAGCTGCCAGGTAACATGATGATGATGCTTTTTGGAGCCTTTGTGTGGCCGAGAGCCGCAGAAGTGGAGCTCTTCTGATAGCAGCGGGTGCAAAGGAATGATAGACACAGAAATACATGCATTTTCTGTTCCTTTGAAGGAAAGGAGGCTTGTGGGGCTGTGTGCAGTAATAAGCAGCGGCAGAGCTTTAAAAATGGGAGCACACAAATAATCAGTTATTTATAAATTCACTTAAGGTAAAATTACACTTCAGCAAAGCAGTTTCAATAGATCTGGGAGATTTAATCTTCTTCTGTAATCATAACCTTCCATTACGGTGCGAGTATGGTGGAGTCGTGGTGGGTGGCACCCATTTAGAGGTAAAAAAAATCTGTGAAACTATTTGCATTGTTTGGGAGCAGAGCTGCATTGTAGTTTGATAGAGTTGTTCTGTGGACATTATGGTTCGACTGGACTTTCATCAGATCCAAAAGTCACACTGCCGCCCCCCCAACAGTCTCTCGAGTGCTAAATGGTGTGATCCTCCACAGGGAAGAGTAGCTAATCTCAAAGGCATGTAACCTTGCATTGTTGGGGAACGGACTTACGAACCCAAGGTGTCAGGCTTCACAGAGCTGGTTTCATGGTTGCAGAGATGGCGTCAGTGTATCTAGCTACTCCACTCGAGCCTCTGCTTTCATGGCCCTGTTGTGTGTGGGGCGGAGCCAATGGCACCTGTCTGCTCCTCAGAACCTCCCTTAATACACGCTACATCATTGGCAGCTGGAGGCACATGTGGCATTCTAAGGCAGGTCAAGCCCCAGCATCAACTGATAGGAGCCTACCTCTGCCTGGCTTTTCCTCTGAATCAAGGTTTCCCACTCTGGTCCCTGGGGACCCACAATCTGTGGTCTGGGGATTTTTACTTACATGAAAATGTTCTGAGGGCAGAAGGGAAAATGATTGTTTCAGAGAGATAACCAATCAGATTGTAGAGGAGGTTGGTCCAAGCAACTAGAGGAGGCAGGACCCTGCAATCAGATAATCAGATATGCTTGGACCCACCTCCTCTACAATCTGTCCATGTTTTTGTTCCCTCCAAGCTCTCTGCCAGACAGCCCACCAAGAGCAGGAGGCAAAACGCTGGACTGTCTGTGGGTCCCCATGGACTGGATTGAAAACACCTCTTTAAATCTTTTATGTCCATTGGATGCGTCTCTTTATGGAAGAAAAAATTAATGTTTGTTGGCCATTACCCATTCTGCCAACTGAACTCCGAGCAAGTAACACACTTTTCTCAGCAATCTGTCTTTGCAGCACAAGGAGGCCATTTCTCAGTTACCTTCCTCAGTTTATGGCATTATTTGTGAGGTCTGGCCGCCTGGCAATCAGCCTGATCCCATAATAGGGGGCCACAACACCCATCGATCAAACCGTGCTGATGACTCGTGGCAGCCATGTGAGGTTTTGCCGAGTAGCCGGAGATTTGAGAGAGGCGGGTTCAGGTGCCAGCCAGCGACTCTCTGGCCCAGCCTCTGCTCTATGTCCCCCAGTCTCTGCTCTATGTCCCCCAGTCTCTGCTTTATGTCTCCCAGTCTCTGCTTTATGTCCCCCAGCCTCTGCTCTATGTCCCCCAGCCTCTGCTGTATGTTCCTCAGTCTCCTGTCAAAACAGATTGGCTTTCCTCTAATGGCCAGCTGTGTTTGTCTCCTGGGCTAATGGGACTGAATGAGTTCATTTTTGCTGTGAGAGAACCTAAAAATAACAAGAAAAAGACTCATATTTCACCAAAATAAGTAATATGGCGTTTCAATGTATAAATTGACCATTACTGTACAATATAGCCTTGCCAACATTCTTGCTTCTCAAAATAGCATCACCGCTATGCTACATGTTCTGACAATTTAGCCAGGAGCTAACAGGACTGATCTTAGATGTTTGCTTATAATCTTTAATGTTGGTTAGGTATCTGTCGCCTTATCTTATCTTTTCATTCTTATCTTTTATTCTCGTATTATACTGATACCTATGCAGTCTTATCACCCTATCGTCACAGGTAAGATCTCAGAGCCTGCTAATTGGAGAGCACTAACCTGATTAGCATATTAGCCTATGTCTGCTGCAAGCGCCTCTCTATTCCTCCCCATTGGGCCCTGCTGATTTAACATCGCTGCCCGGCACTGGACTGTGCACCTACAAAACAAACGGCACGGATGCACCTCGACAAATATGCTGGGTTGCCATGGAGACACACAACCTCCCGCATGCCAAAACAAACTGCGGACTTCTAAAAATAATGCATGCCTGGCTGTTTTTCTCATTTGCTTGTTTTCCGAAGAAAACTCTGAGGACTCTGTGATCCCTTGAAGTGTGTGTGTATGTGTTAATGCATTTTGTGTGTCAGGGGATTGGGGGGCATGTCAGTGTGTGCCAAAACAGGTATACCTGGGGGTATGAGTGTGACATAATCTATCACGGAATCCAATTCGTACACAGGTATAAAGAACTTCTACTGCACATTCATGAAGTAACATATTTAAAGTTATTAAATTGTTCAACAAAAAATGTCTGTGCTATGGTTCCTATAGCAACATAACCCCATAAAGCTTGACCAGCTATTCTTGCATATTATTGTCATTAATGTATCATTTTCTAAGCAAATTATTAAACTTTTATGCAGCTTGATATTTAACTGGATCAGTCAGGACCAGTGCTCAGGTTCTAGAGCTGTGGTCCCCCAGGGCCATGAGCCACCATCCATCACTTCAAGTCCCTGTAATATAACAGCCATACAGCTGCTCTAACAGGTCGACCCCATTGCTGCTGCTTCAAATGGCTAATAAGACTGTGCTGGGGCCACAGCCATCAGAGCTGACCTCAGTCTAAGACATGATGGTTCTGAAAAATCTGCGTCAATTACTGTACATCTTCGACCACACGAGTCACACTTTAATTTTCCAGGGTCATTTTTGTACTGGGTTTCACGTTCCAGGAAGGGACTGCACATCAGTGAAGAGATCAATCGTTTTCCTCAGAATTTAAAATGACTTTTGTATAATAATGGAGAAGACCCACATTCAAATTATCCCTGTTTCATCTTTATACCCGGCGGATGAGGGAATGCAGACAGAACACTTATGTAACACAGAAAAATCAACATAGGAAGAAGTCAAGCATAATGCAATTGTATC
This sequence comes from Mormyrus lacerda, assembly GCA_015163995.2. NCBI lineage: Eukaryota > Metazoa > Chordata > Actinopteri > Osteoglossiformes > Mormyridae > Mormyrus > Mormyrus lacerda. The sequence continues at coordinate 2,020,653 of JAABNX020000030.1, read as the reverse complement.
TAGCAATGAACCAAGCTCTGTCCCCATTAAGCAAATGCAAAAGACTGACCCAGAAAGACAATGAAGAAAAAGCCCTTTTTTAATCTACACACAAGAGAACCTTTATTACTTTTAATAACCAAGCATATGACACATCATATTTATACAGATTAACAGATCGCTTGTATGAGCTGTATGGTCAGAGAGGACGTTTGCATTTTGTTTCAGAGGTGTTTCTGGTTGCCGCATGGTCAGGGTGAATTCTTGGCTGTCCAAGTAGCAGTTGTACCATCGAGGTAGACATTGAAACGATTCGAACGTATCAGGTGCGCAAATGCAGTGATTGCTAACACCTTCGTTTAAATGTGGAATAATCAGGAAAGCACTTGCTTGGTTCTCTGCACAGAGACAGGGGAGAGGTTCAGGAACACTGGACCACCTGCAGAATCAGTTTATAATCACCTGAAGAACCTTCAGACCAGTGGGAGTAGGAGGGAACACAGTAACTAATATTATGAAAGGTTTCCACTCATTCTTAAAGAGCAGACACTAATTGCAAGCAGAACAGAGTGGCTCTCGCAGGTTCTGGGTAGGAAGAGGTTTCCTTTCTGATGCTAAAACTGTAAAACGGGATAAAACTGTATTTTAAAGCCCAGGTAGTCAGAGCAAATTCATTAGGAGAATGTAACACCAGAAACATGGTGATTAAAGAGATTGAGAGCAAACTGCAGCGATTTAATCTGACATTTCAATTGAAGGTGAATATTTGAAAGTGTGATTTAAAGCCAAAATAAAGAGGTATATGTTGAATGAATCACATTTAGACCACCAAATGGACAGAGTAATTCACCATGAAAAAAACATCTTCACTTCACTTTCACAAGCAGGTAACAGTCACTATTTAACACTGGTCTAAGTCAGAAACCAATGTGTCCACAAGAACAAGTGGAAAATATAAAAATAAATTCTATCTAATGAATAATCATTCTAGACAGCAACATATACAGTACATTACACACCAGCAGCTATATTTTAAAACAGTCTTTTAGTGTTTGCTTGATGATCCCATATCTATCACCGCAAAACATCCTTCACATGTTGCCCATATATCTGCGATCAGGTGCAGAAACAACACCAGGCCGTCAAAGCAGGAGCACCTCAAACTGGCGACAGTAGACACCTTTGGTCCCACCTCGCCATCCTCAGGTGCCTTTGATGTGTAGTGATCACTGTTATCAAGCCCAGTGACACGGCAGAGTTTAATTAGCCTTATTGTTGCTAAACCAAGGTCTGATGTTACTGATGCTCTTTGATTGATGCTAAAATTACAAGCCCGACTGGTCAGTATGTGCAGATCAGAAGACCGTAATATGTAGCATTAAACTCACGCCCTACAGTGATAACAGTCATGTCAAATGGATTGAAATAACAGTCAACTCAAGTTTAGTTAAGCAGATAAACAAATGTGTAATAAACTCATCAAATGTGCATCCCCATAACCTCTAATCAGAGGGGGAAAACCATGTCACATGACTACCTTTGGAATAAGGCGCTGTGAGTATATTGTAACAGTCATAAAGATCACACAGAAAAGCTTTTTTAAAATATATTGTCCCTGCATACCTGATGAAACACAGTCACGTTAAGGATTGAATATCTTATGGTATTTCTTACTTTTTCTTTTTTATATTAAAGAAATAGACCTTTTTTGATAAAACCAAGGTCCAAGAGGACATTTGTTCAATCGTCACAGTTCTCAAGCTCCTTCCTTAAGCTTCCATCTTATACAGCTACTTAAGTACTTGAAATGGCTAATATTTCCACCAGAGATAACAATGTAGTATCAATAACAAAGGATTCAATCAACAAAATGTATGTATGCACTATCTCACTGTTCCTATGGAAACTGGTGCCACAAAGTGAATGGAATAGCCTTAAAGTGAGTGTTGCCAAAGGCATGTTACATTGTTTAAAATTGCAATATACATCAAAGCACAGAATATATTTATCAGACTAAAGTTTAAGCACTACTTGAGCAAACATTAATGTATATACTGTATACATAAATATAAATGTCAGGTATGTATGGTTTGTCAAAAAGCACTGAAATCCAAAGAGCTCCTTAAAACCCTCTGCTGTTACTTGCGATCATCCTCAGTATTTCTATCTGTTTAGGGAAAGAAGTTGCTGGATATTTCCAGAACCCGCAGTTTGGCCAGTGATGCAGAGTCCTTTCGCCAGCAGCTGAGTGACTTGCGTGACTAAAACATGAGACGCCACAACAACATCACCGCTATCTTCATGCCTGAAGGCGGAGCAGGAAGCTGCTTTGGATCTGTGCCGAGCGTCTGCAGTCTGGAAGCAAAACCCACTCGCAGAGTATTTTTTTGAGTGTGTTCCACAGACTGTCCCAGCTAACACAGAACATTTGCACGTCTTCCCTGCAAAGGCGTAGAAACACACCACGCTGTCACCCTGCGATTTCGGCGTATCAGCAGCGCGAGAACGTTATGCGAGAACGTTATGTGCTAGCTGGGTCCCTGCCACTGAACACCACTCACTAACAGTACTCCGCGCTTCATCTCCCCGTCAACTCCTCTAACAGTCAGACCCCGTGGCGCATAAAAAATGAAATGCTTTCAACGGTAAAGCTATAACTACGACGTGTCTCCACGTTGACTGGTTGATTGGTGGATTCCTTGACTTGGAAGGCTCAGTCGCTGCCACGCTCACCATTCTGGGACCAGCCGCTGCTCATGGCTGCCACCACGATGCTGTACATGTTCAGCCATGCCTGCTGCAGGGCGGCTGTGTAGGCCGCACCCAGGCTGTGCTGCAGCATGTAGAGCAGAGACTCTCCCACCACCTGCGGGAAAAACCAAACACAGAGACACAAACGGCCCACAGCAGAGGAATACTGTAATAACAGTGGCAACTCGAATGATACATGCTAATCACCTTCATTCAGTTCAGAACTGACATCTTGTGGACCCTAAACACATCAGTATGATCATCTTGAGAAAATATTTATATAAATTTAATGGATATTCTCTGAGGGAAATGGAAAAGATGAAGACTTCAAAGAGTATGTCTCGGTGTAGCTGTGGGGGGGGGGCAAACTCACGGCAAATGACTGGGTCTTAACGCCAACGGCTTGATGCTTCCTTCCCAAGTTGAGCAGGTAGTCCTCCAGAGAGTGGAGGTTGTCAAGGTTACTGACAGCCGCATCAATCACCAGCATCACCTGAAGAGCAACACGTGGACCCAAGGAATCTGAGAGCCCCTTCAAAGAGAGTAGACATATGCAAACCATGGTCTTGGATGGTGCTCACCTTGGTAACGTGTTCCAGGAACTCAGGGCTGGAGAGACAGTCCTGTGCAGACTCGTGTTCGGTGTTGTAGCTGAAGAGGCTGAGAAGCCCAGGGTCTAGCTCAAATAACCTGACAAACGTAAGTGATCAGGGCTGAATGTACATTAAACCACAGAATCTGTAGACATTCCATGGCCATGGCTTTCAAACTGGACCAGGTGAGTAAAAGCTGTGCTTAATGGTGTCATCTTTTTGGCAGTTATGCGACACATCCATAAATTAACTGCATATTATGTATATTATTCAGATGTGGTTCTTATTGTAATGGTGGATTTGACCTGATGTGGAGGGATTACCAATTCCACATCTCGTTAATAGGTAGCCATTCAAAATATAGACCTGACTGTCGCCAAGCAACAAGTAAAGCCTCCTATTCCACAATGGCAGGGGGATGAGAAGCTGGTGGCGTTGTTCCCGTCTCTCTGTGTCGATGCGTGGGAGGTTCATTAGCACAACGTTGACTATGAAGAGCATGCCTGCCCCCCGTTACCGCACTTTTCAAATCCTCTCCAGGCTCTTCTCTGGCACTTAACGTGGCTGTCATCACAGATATAGCCGCAATATTGTTCCAAATGCCTTCATCAGGATATCTCAGTATGAAGGCATGTCTGGGGCTAGTGGGACTCCTGCATATTTACATTCAGATACACAGCTGGTGCTACGTTCACAGGTGGAACTATGCTTTTGTATGTTTTATAAGTAGTGAATATATGATTATTCACATCTAAGCGCATTAGGGAGCCTGTGTGTGGTTTGCAGGATGTTCCTGGTCACTTCACAGCAGAGACCTACCTAATCAGCACCCCTCCACAGCCCTCCACAGCCCTCCGCACCCCTCCACAGCCCTCCACAGCCCTCCGCTTACCTGCTGAACATGATGACCCCGTGCGGCACTTTGTTTTTCCCGAGACTTTCCCAGCTGTCTCTGATCAGCTCCTTATCTTTCCCGGTCAACTTCTCCATGCTGTCGGTGCTGAGCGGCGCCGCCCCCCGGACGTCGACCTTTGGATGCTACGGAATGGACACGGACCGGCTCTCACACAAACCGCCGACCCATAATACGTCCCAGAGATGGACCCCCGCGGGGGGCAACTTCTGCTTGGACTCCTGGGAACAAAGTGGAACACTTTTGGACCGACAGCTACACCCCCCAACCCCCCCCCCCCCCGGAAAGCCGGAGACGAGGGGGCGATCGCCACAGTGTCCAGAATGCGCCCGAGCCCAAAGCCCCCTGGGGGGAGGCATACCTTTGGATGCAGGCTCGGAGAATCCTCACTCCCGTTCCGTCAGTGGAAAGGCTGGCCGGAAGGGTGGCACCTGTGCGATCGGACTCGGCGATGCCACAAATGAGGCAGGAAGGCAGCCCTTGGGCTCCTGTGTCACTTGGGCTGCCGTCTCTCTCCCTCTCACTCTCTGCCGCTTTGTTCCAGTGAAGGAAAGCAGGAGCGCTCGCTCGCTCTCCTCTGCAGATGCGGAGGCCCACAGCTCCCTCTGCAGGTGGCTGTGCTGAGCTGCGGGTGATCAGGGCTGACCTTACCTTTAGCCAGCCCCCCCCATGTCACCCACCCCAGAAAAAGGAGACACGTAATCTCATAAGGGACATATGTCTGTCTGCGGATCAGCCATTTTTCCAAAACAGATTTACAGGAGCTGTGTATGTAATTGTAATGTGGATATGTAATGATTATATTAATATTTTAATGATATACTTTCAGTTGGTAGGTTAAGATATATCTAAGAACTAGGTGATTAGTGGTCATTGTTAACACACCACACAACAATGAGATGTGTCCTCTGCATTTAACCCATATATGACTTTTGTGACATAGCAGAGGGCAGCACCCAGGGAGCAGTGCTTGGGGACGGTACCTTGCTCATGGTACCTCAGTGGTGACTGGCAGGTGGGGGATTCAATCCTGCAATCTTTTGATTACAAGTGTGCTTCCCTAACCATCAAGCCACCAGTGCCCATTTGATGGTGAATATTGCTACGAAAGTGTTAGCTCCATCAGACATCATAACCAAATCCGTCTAGCAAAAAAAAATTTAAAAGCACCATAGAACATGAAATGCCACATGTTAAGTTGTTTCTTTGGAAAAGTATAACAACAGACACAGGATAGGATTAATGACTGAATGTAGCAGCGCCATTGAGAGGGATTACATTATACTGATCACTTAATTTGCTTCAGTGCGTATTTATACATGTATATACATTAGCAATAACTTAAATATACCTGAAATGTTTGGTGAGATGACATCCTTCTGCACAATTTCCTCTCACTACAGCTCTGATTAATTGCTTTGTTTTCTCCGAGAAGCTCGTTCCCAAAATCAAAAAAAAAAAAGTAGCCGGAGTGGTTTGTCCCATGAGAGAACCCGTAGGAAGGAACTGTTTGCGTTGATCGGAGGGTGACAAAAACCAAATAAAGAAACTTGGAGACACTGTGAGTATGTATCACATAGGTAAAGTTGTAACTTGTAGCAGTTAAAGCGTGGTATAAAAACATCGGTAATACCAGGACATCATCAGTGAAATTAATATGAGGTAGCTAACACTATTGCTAGCTATGTTGCTGCACTATAAAGCCTCGCCGGGCGGTACTGTAGAAGTTAGCTAGCGATATAGATTGTGGAAAAGGCTTCTCAAGCAAACACTATAAGTAACATTAAAATGTAATCTGGCCTTGGATGAAGATATTTATTTATTTAAAGATGCATTGTTGTGTAAAGGATTGTTGAAAAACGTGTTTTACTTTAGGTAGCTAGCGCTAGCTATTCGCTCCCGTCTGTAGTCCCAGTTCTTAATATGCCGGTGTGGGCAGTGTTATCGTTTCTTGTTTGTTATCTAGTGTTTTAATGGTGTGAGCGCATGTGTTGGGGTTTCCTATTTTAGTCTGATTTTGTGATGAAAAGAGATCGACAATCGTTTACTACAACTTGCACGTAATTAAGTTGTGGCCGATTGGTTGTATGTAGTTATGGTGTAATACATACACGAAAATATACCCGTTTGGACTACAAGTAATGTAAACATTTGTGGCCTCGGTAGTAATCTGGGAACCGGGAGATGACAATCGCTACTGATTCGCGACGCGAGTGACACAGGCTAACTACGTATTTCAAGGTGGGTATAAACGTGAGGACGTTTAAAGACTCCTTTTAATTAGGGGAAATTTATGCAATACTATTTTTTCTGGTTCCTAAATCCACCCTTTGCACCACCCGTTTAGAACTATTTGACCGAATCCATGCTCTCTGATGAATTGGACCCCAAACCCGAGGTACTGCATATTGTTTCACCCTGTGACATTTACTTATGCAATAACGTTTACACGCTATGTCGATGCTGTTTATACTCAAGTTTATGGCTGTGCAACTCTGTTCCTAACAGCTGCTGGTCGAGTTTGTACAGAACGCCTCGATTCCTCTGGGGCACGGATTGGAAGAGTCTGACCCCAAAGACACTTGCCTACCTCTGCTTCCAACCTCTGACAGCTCCCTATGTAGCCAGCTTCAGCTGACCGGTAACTAACTCGCCAGGGCTCTGGGCTGAGTGATGCTTATCGTGGCTTACCTGCTTCCACAGGTCAGAAGAGGAGCCGTATAGACATTTAAACATGCACTATTGCTGTTCGGATGGAAGAATGTTAACGAACTGGCTCATTTTGAAAGATGGTGGTTCATGTCTTTTTGTCTACCATTCGGGAGTCCAGTTCCAAAGCAGGGTGTTGCAGTGATATGAAATGGTGTCAGACTTGTCAATAGACACTGGAGTTGCAAAGGGGCACTTCCATTCCATAACTTCCATTCCATGGGAAGTTATGCTGGGGAATCTTAGAAACTTTCCAGGGAAATTTACGGGAATATACGGGAATTAATGGGAAAATTTTCAGAAATTTGCAACTCCAATGAACGCGTACACACATCGA
>JAABNX020000030.1:1999248-2010077 GCA_015163995.2 Mormyrus lacerda | reverse complement strand
TCGGCTCCGTAAAGCAAAGAGACGCTTATTTACTGCTCACTCGGCGTGCTTCATGATGTGCTGCGTGCTTCGTGATGTGCTGCGTGCTTCGTGATGTGCTGCGTGCTTCGTGATGTGCTGCGTGCTTCGTGATGTGCTGCGTGCTATATGATGTGCTGCGTGCTATGTGATGTGCTGCGTGCTATGTGATGTGCTGCGTGCTTCGTGATGTGCTGCGTGCTTCGTGATGTGCTGCGTGCTTCGTGATGTGCTGCGTGCTCATTTCTACTAGAAGTTTTGTGGCTGTCGTCATGTTAGCATTCAGTGCTAATGGAGTTAGCAACAGATTGCGTAAGTTTGCATTATGAATCCTGAATCCATCCTGTTCAGCCATTGTTTTTTAAGTAGAAGGTTGGAAATTTTCATGTTCCAAGTTCATCAATACATCGCGGTGTGCGATACTGTAATGAATAATATATAGAATATGCCTGTTTTTCCTTTAGATAATCCATGTGCAGAACAGTGGTATTTCCGGGCATTTAGACCATTCAGGTGATGATGACACAGCTTGGTTCGGTCGTGCTTTCGACCACGTCTGCGTGTACGACTTGCACAATGGAAAATGGTCTGTTTGCGGTGGCTGTGGAAAAGCCCCATTAGGGTTTTTGGGGGTGGGGGGGCATGGTCACTGTATTGAGACCTGACCGCAAAAATCCTACACTAAAAGTGATGTTTTAATCTGCCAGGTGAGAAGCCTTTCCTGTGTGAAGCGTTAGGCTGTGGGCGCTCCTTCACAGAGTACTCCAGTCTGCGCAAACACATGCTGGTGCACTCCGGTGAGTGTGTATGTATGGGAATGCACAGAGGGGTACGTGGGGTGGCTCATGACAAGGGTGGGTAGCAGATGTGGGCTGGGGATGGAGCCACCCCCGCCTTGTCCCGCTCCACCCACGGCCCACATCACGCACGGCCGACTGGAAATGGCACTGGCTTAAGCTGGCGTCTCTGCCGGCTGCCGTTCTCCAGGCGAGAAGCCCCATCAGTGCAGCATCTGCGGGAAGACATTCTCCCAGAGCGGAAGCAGAAACGTTCACATGCGGAAGCGGCACAGCGGCTCGGCGGCCGGCAGGCAGGCCAGCAAGGACGCCGGTAATTAGTGCTCAGAATCCAGCAGAGCGTTTAAATAATAAACCATGGTGATGTTGCCGTCCCGTGCGGACGCCGGTTGACATGTGGTGTCATCGCCGTCGGAAGGGGAAGCACTGACACACAGCAGCCTGTTGGAGGACCGAGGGGTGGCGGCCGACGGCATGGTCGCCATGACGACCTCCATGGAGCCCATGAGTGTCCACCAGACGATGCTGCGAGTGCAAGGAGGTGGCTGTCAATTACCCCGTTAACACTGGCAGACGTCTGAGGCGCAGTGAACAGTTTGGTGATGTGAACGCTGCCTCTTTTCAATTAATGTTTTTTAAAAAGAAAGTGTTTACCAGCACTGAAATGTAATTCCATTGATTAGTTGTAGTTTAATTATTTTCTTCTATTTCATTTCTACCCACACATTTTCATAAACTGAGCAGACAATTTTTGGAGTAAATCTTGCAGTGAGTAGGAGTCTTTTCTGTATCTTTAAGAAATTTTGCTAAAAATGTAATTTTTTTAGCTCAAATGCCTCATAGAACATTTGCATTAAAAACTGCCCTGTAGCTGATATACGTTTCCCCTCCTCTTTAACTGTTGCCCTGTCTGCCCACACTCTCTCTAGATTCCTTGGTGGAAGACAGTCCCTCCGCCTCTGTAGTCGTTCTCTCCCAACCACATGACCTGGTCACCATGGCGACAGAAGGGCACGGCTACGGGGAAGAGGTTGTGGCTCTGCTGCAGTAGTATTTGTACATTGGAAACTCTATATATAAAGTCATGAATGAAATTCATTCATGATGGTTATTCTGGATCTTCCAGTTGCAAATAAATAGAAGGTGTGTGTGTGTTTTTTCTTTACACTCGGGATCCCAAAACACAGTAGAAGCCAGTGTAGGACTTCAACTGATGTGGGACGTGGTGGGGAAATTTCAAGTCTAACATACTCTCAGTGATGGTATTTGAATTGTAAAATAGCTTACTTTACTGGTACGTAGCTCTCGAAATAGCCAGGTGTTGACTAATGGACCTAACAAAAAAAAAAAAAAAGTCTGGCTGTTCCCCTGGCTTTTAACGGAGGCTTCTGGCCTGTTTATGCTGAGCTGAAGGACGCCTGTTACCTTCACCGTGCTCAGGACATCTGTCTGAGGCTGATAAGAAATTCATTCAGACTTCCTGTAAAATATCAGGGTGTGTAAACTTCTGTTTCCTCTGATCTGAGGGACTGTATCTGTCATATTGCAGACTAACGACAAACGCACAGTGTTCTGTATAAATGCCACTTCTATTTTAGCACAAATAGCTAAGCGATCTAGACTCCCCGAATCAGATAACCATTGTAAATGGTGAACAAGCTCTTGATTGGTAAATTATTAAATGACTGAAACACAAATGTTAACGATATGTTGTTTTTCCCCATTCTTTTTTTGTCTGACCACACGTGTGTTTTGCAGAGTCGGTTTGTTTGTGCTACTGGCAGTTCTTTCCATGCAGGCCACACAGATGTACAGCATGTTCCCTTATACATCGTGACGCCCGAGCTGAAAATGTCCTGGGACTGTGCTTGTTTGTTTGGGGTCCAGTTTATCCAGGGAGGACATCCCAAATCTATAGCCATCTCAGCAGCTGGTTTGGAAGCAGTCGTGTTTCTCAGCACGACCCATCGCAGTCGGACCGTGAAGGTGCCACGGCGTAGCCTCAGTCTGACCCCATCGGTCACCCAGAACTTAAACTCTGTCCCATAAATCCAATGACCTGTTGTGGATTCCAGACATAAGGGGCCCTGATGCGATTTACCTGTTTGTTCAATTCTTTTAATGACGGAATGCCGTACTGTTTAACTTGGTGCCCCGTGAGCGAGTTTGTTTTTCTGCGGCTCTTGACATTTATATTTTTTAATGGTGACTGAATATTTGGCTCTATCCAAATTGCCCCTAACCTTCAACCCCCACAGCGTAGCCGTTACACCTACATTTTGATGTATTTTTTTTAATAGGCCTGTAAACTAAAACTCTTAATTATTAAAAAACAGAACATGCAGTCCCAACCAACGAAAAAACAAAGTATACAATATTCTTAGTGACTTGTAAAAAAAAAAAAAGGTCTTTAAATGGCAAACATCTTTTTTATACTCCACAGATCTTAATCTTAACTTTCTATAGCAGTATTTTTTTAGTATTGATGTCATGCCTTGCTTCGCAGACGTACAGCAGTTTAATGCGGTGTCAGCATTTATAAAGCTTCACTCAAACACTCTGCAGTCGCTGCATTTTCCTTTGCTCTTGGCTTTGTGTACTTTCTTCATTTTCTTCCTCTTCAGCATCTGTTGCTTCTTCGGTGTCCTTCCTTCAGAGAAGAAAATGGGTGAAGTTTAAATATGACCGATGATTGTTTTGCGACCAACTTGCCTGGACCACGGTGCTTTAAATTCCCTTTGGCCAATGGCTTTAAAACCCTGCCAAAAAGTATTATATAACTTCACATTGTACACAAGCATGGTACTGTTGCATGTATACCCATGGCTGTAATTAATTATATCATGTTTGAATGGAAGATCCTTTCCTGCAGGGTTACTGTAGTGTATTCTCAGGCTGATCGTGTTCGTACCTGTACTGGGGGCCATCGTCAATGCTGTCGCCCTCTTCGTGGGACAACAGGGAGGCCTCGTCCCCTTTGGTCCTTACAAACTGCTCATCCAATCCTGCCTGCAGGAGCGTGTCTCTGTATCGCTTCTCTGCGTCACACTTGGCATTTTTCTAGGAAGAATTCCATCACAAAGGGTCACTGACCACCGATTCACTGACAACTCAAACTAGACAACCTTCTGTAAGGGTGTTTTCACACCAGCAATTTTAGTCCTGTTAAAATCGACTTTTGCACTTTGCATTCTGAGATACGGCAGAGCAGGCAGACCTGCATTCTGAGATACAGCAAAACACGCAGACCACTAGTGGCAGCCAGGCCGAGAAGTAGAAATGATCCGAGGCCTTACTTGCTCTAACGGCGAGGTATGTTGCCTTCTTGAAATCTGCGCAGATGACTACATCTGTCAACTATTAAAAATAACTCATAAAACTGAAGTTTTTAAAATGTCTAGTCAACAGCTGAAGGAGAGAGGATTTGACCGGTTGACTGAACAGTGCCTTGTGAAAATAAAAAACTGAGGTAACAATACATAAAAGTTCAACTGCATGGCCCAAAACTCAGGACCTTCTTCCTGTATTTACTTTCTTGCTCCTGCGACAGACACATCTGACCAGTAATGTATAACCAGAATGAACGTTCTGGTTCTTAACCAAACCAAGGGGAAAGCACTATATGTTTACAAACTCAACAAATTTGATCCAGAGAAACTGAGCTATAGGTGGAAAACGCCCTAAGTCTGCTGGTTCAAATCATTGATCCTTAGATTTGGTTAGATATCCTTAGTCTACTGACTAGACTGTCTTTATCAGGTCCTAAGTAAGACACATCAAAAACGACCCTAGCATCAAATGCCAAGGACTGAGATTGTTTACCTGTGTAATCTGTTCAAAAAGATAAGGGCGACCTTTAACCCGAGTCTTCATCTCCTCTAGCTCTCTCCTGTACTCCTTCATTCTCTGATTGTCCATCTCCCTGAAAGTTCAGAAAGCAGAGAAGTTGCTCTTGGCAATACCATTCCACCACAGAAACTTTGGTTTGTTTACTGAGTTTTGTTTGCATGAATATTCAGTTCAGATGTTTATACCTTTCCCAACTTTCTAACCCTCAGCTGAAAAGTAGAAGCATCATTTGAAACAGACTAATTTTAAAACGTACATTAAACAGTGGAGCTGAAATGTCTTAAATGTGAGGAAAAAGTAATGAAATATATAAGGGTAGGGTAAGAAATTAAAAATAAAAACATTAGGGAGTTTCGTGCCAAAACCCCCAGGCATGTTGACTATCCACAGAAAATGTTCACAGGCAGCGTGCAAACGTAACCCCTGCTGCTGACAGCGAGCGCTTCACCCACCGGTGCTGCTTTAGCTTCTCCTGGAACACGTCCTTCAGGCTCCGGTGGGGGTCCGTGGCCTTGGCCCGAGTGCAGACCATTTTCTTCATGGCCTGTGACTTCATTCTGTGCTCATTCATCCACTCTGCACTCCTCCACTCCTTGCTTTCCTTCTCTTCTAAAGACTTTCTGAATTTCAATGGGTAAACTGCAAGTTGCCACTAAAAATTGCTAAAAAGTATCACAGCCAAAGTTAGAGCTCAATGTTCTTCAGCGCGGTGCACGGAAAAGCTCACCTGACCGCACTGCATCTTTTCCTTACTGCATCCGTAATGTACATTGGGAGAATGTCTGAAGACAGCGAGGTGATGCCACTGAAGGAATTACTTCTCCTAATTGGGGTCTTGCTCGAAGATACCTAGATTGCCAAAGAATTCTTAGAACCCCAATCTATTATGGGTGAACAGCCTTTTATTTGATCCTGAAGCATTTCAGCACTTTGTTTTCTCTGAAATCCAAAAGCATTATATCCCTTACAGTGTCAGAAGAACGAGTACCAATTTGTACCTTTGCTTGTCATTGGGGCTGTACCCTCAAGGGTCTGCCAGTTATACCCTATAGCTATAGGTAAATGTACCTTTTAGTCTAATTTAAGGTACATAAATGGAATCTGAGGAACAACTGCAAGGTACATACAACATTAATGTACCCCCAATGGTACAAAAATGTTCCTCATAGTACATCTACCTACAGTTGGGGTACATCTGACAGATCCTTCAGTGTACAGCCCCAGTGACAAGTAAAGGTACAAATTGGTGCCCTTTTTTCTGAGGGGTTTGTATAGAATGAGAAACTGGAAAATATTGGGGGGGAGGTGAGATCAGGGTAATACGACGGGGCCTTACTTCTGGCACCTCATGGCTCCTCTGGTTCTGCCGCGGTGGCAACGCTGAAGTGCGCAGCTGGAAAGGCTGACACCTGGTCACATCCTTCTTCTCAGCCCTCCTCAAGGCCTCCTTCTGGAAGGCCTTATGCAGCCGGTCAAAGTCGGGCACCCTGAGATTGGTCCGAGGCTGGAAGGTGGGTTTTTCATTCAGGAAGCCAAGCACTGTGCTCTTTGTACGCTGGGCGGAGCGCGTCTCCGGATCCCGGGCGTCGGGCCGCGGCTCTATGGGAGCCACGGAGCTCCTCAGCATGTCCTGCGCTCTTATCTGAATACGGATCTTTCTGTGCAGTTCCTCCTCTACAGAGACGATACACATGCTATGATACCTCAAGCAGTATTTAACCATGTTGTTATAACTCATTTTAATTACCAAATTTGAAAATAAGGACTGAGACAAACATGCGACACATAATAAGATTTGGTTAGTATTGGTCAAATATCTAGGCCATCAAATACACAGTTGTCCCCCCTCACCCATCAAGCGCTCACTGACTCCAGGGTCCCTGACTGCTTTTGGTATTGCCCGCCTAACTTTGCTGGAACATGAGCCTTTGGTTTCTCCTTTTGCTTCTGCAGATATCTTCTCCTCTGTCTTCTTCTCCTCTCTTAGGAGGAATCTGAATGGTTTTTGTGTGGACAGCAGGACGTCCCGCCTCTGTGCCATGCTGGTTTTTCGAGCTCGCTCCCGCGCCTCTGTGATGTTGTGGTAAAGCGGCAGGAACACGTGGTCCGGTACAGGAAGAGCGTGGAACTTCTTCTGACACTCAATCTCCTCCATTTGCCTCTTGTTCTCCAGCAACTTTTCTGCATCTGGGGTTACTCCGGTCTGAAGAAGCTCAGATCTTCTCTGAGTTTCCCTGAGGGTCATGCGGAAGGGTTTGGGCACAGTTGTACCCTGAGGCCTGGCTGCTGAGGCAGTGAAAGGTCTCTGGCTTATTTGTCGTTGTGTAGAGGCCACTGAATCAGCTTCCTTTGCTGAGCTTAAATCAGACAAAGAAGTAGATTTCCTTGGGCCTTCATGCCTGTGAAGAATTTAATGAAGAAGCTGATCAATATGCTTGTCCTTCTTATTGGGTCATTTAAACATTTTGCTATATCTATTTTATTACAGCTGATTTTAGAAAATATTCCTCTGCCAGGGTGATGCTTTTGTAAAAAAAAAACAAGCTACCAAATTGACAGCCTGTTTATTTAAATCCACAAACCTTCATAAAAATGTAAGAAAAATATACCTTGTTACCTTCGGGCCTTGCAGTTAGGATCTCTGTTGACATCGTGCCGGCTGTCAGAGGAGCAGAGCTGATCGTTTACTTTGGCCTTTCTCTCATTTCCTGCCGCCAGCACTGAGTCATGCAGAATCCTCCTCTCCAGTTCCTGGCAGAGCAGCAGGCCCGTCTCCTGCAGTTGCTGCCTGTGGGCCTCCTGCAAGGCCTCCAGCCTCCTCTGGAGCAGCAGCTCCCATTCGGCAGGGCTCCTTCCTTCTAGGTACTCGGAGGCCAGCATGTTATCTTTGGGCATCTCCTCACAGTCCTTAGGGGGGAGACCCTACAAAGCACACAAAGTATTTCTATATGAACTACTAGATTAACCGTAATACTTTTAATACGTTGTTTAAATACATTAACAAATTGATTCCAGGAACTCCGGTAATATTACATGGTTTTCTTTTGCATATCGCTATAATTATCATAAATTAATCCTCTGCATTAAAATCATGATTCACACCGAAGGTCATAGTCTGATTTTGAATGCACTTTTTGCATTTAAAAGCTGAAGACTTATGAATATAACATAAGCTGATTTTTCTTCCCAAAGCAGAGCTGGGCTTACTGTTGCTCGCCCCTCGCGCTGCCTGTGAGCTGGTTGCCATGTCAACCAAGCCAAACTGTTCCATTATGACCTCCGTATTTTTCATTTTACCAACAGATCCGTTTAAAAGGACTAAAACGGCGTGGGTACAAACCATGCTTTACATTGACCAATATATAGCATTCGTACACTTGCACAAAAAAACGTGTTTTATAAACTCAAAAACAACCTGGTTCGCGGAAGGTGAGCGTTCAGTCGCAGAATCATCTTCGGTGTTTATTTGTCCCTCTTCAAAGGACTCTCCAGTTTTTGGCTTGTTAAAATACGACATGGTAGGAGAGACAGGCATTATTTAAATCACATTCGTAAACTGTATAATAGTATATTGTGTACATTTTTCATCTGATACAGAAGAGCTAAAAAAAAAAAACCATTGCAGACACACTCCGCCCACTGCTGCATTTGGCTGCATGGTGAGGAACCTCACATAACTACCTAATGCAAGGGGGTATTATTTTGCTGATGAACACTGTAGATGCTACTGCAATAAATGTTCACATTTATTTTGACACTCATTTGCACTTATTCATCAATATGGCATCGTTGGCATCCCTTTATGCTGCGTATAAATATCAGAACCTTTCCCATAACAAAATCACAGGGAAATAAATGTAAAAGTTTTAAAGTTCTGTCACGGACTTCGTGACGAGCCACAGATGACATTAAAATTAAAATTATTTGCGATAACATCGATTTCTATTTATGAGTGGCATACAACTGAGTAAACTGAGCGGCAATGTTTGCAAAGAAAGCGATCGCCGTGCCTTGTGCAAAGTGATATCAGGGAGTTACTACACAAAACACCGAATACGGCTTTGCGCAAACGCTTTATTTTCCGGCTGTAGCGCAGCTCCGTTATACTTTTAACTCATTTTCTGATTGGACGAACGTGACCCGGAATTGTTTATTCCATGGGTTCAAAATTTCTTGCGTACGTCGAAACAGTATGGCTGCACACGGGTTTGTGTGTTACAGTGATTAGGGGGCAAGCAAAGGGTGTTTAAAACACTTTAAAAACACTGCAGTTCTGATAATTTTGCCAGTTCGCTCGTCGAAGCCGGATGTTCACTGGGATGTTGTGTCTAACTAAAGCCAAATGGATTTTAAATGGCGGTGGGCGTTGTGTTTCTCTAAGTTGTCAAAATCTTGCGAGACATTTAAGCACGGGTTTTAGTAAAGCAAGGGACGCCAACCCAGGCGGGGAACCAAATGTTAACGAAAGCCAGCTGTATGATGTTATAATTTCTGGAGGAGGCATGGTAGGGACTGCAATGGCATGCTCTTTAGGTGAGTAATGGTGTTGGCAAAAGAGCTACTACTAATCAAATGAACTTGTTTCCTCCCTGCGAGCAGGCTGCAGACCTCAACTATTATGTTTGGTTTTCACACGGAGATTTACAGTAGCTAATATACCCCTGTCTGAATACTAACGCGAAAAACTTCAAGTTATCTTCCCTGGCTTTTTCTGCCTTCTCCACTACCCACATGAAGGAATGCCTGTGATTTCGTCCGGTTCAAATGCTCGGCTAACTACATGTTCGCGACTAACGGGTGCAATTGCGGTTTTGGTGTAAATTTATAGTATTATATGCTTCAATCGTGGTAGATCGCTGGAGTCACTTGATTGTAATTAACATATAAATGTTTGCAGTTGAAAGCTCCGCTCATGAAACCATTTGTTTAAATGCATATTTCAGTCCTCATACCACAAGTACGTATTGTTGAAGAATAGGTTATTAAAATGCCACAAGACCGATGTGTTAGTAGTGAAACGTGATTTACTGTTTTTGCATTATATTGCATAAAGTTGTCTGCGTTGCTCGAATCTGATTTCAGTGTTTTTTTTTATGTGTTGTTTTCTCGACAGGATTGGATCCAAATTTGGAGGGTAAGAGGATACTTCTGTTGGAAGCAGGCAACAAAAAGATGATTGACAAAGTCCCCGAGGCCTATAGCACCAGAGTCAGTTCCATCAGCCCAGGGTCAGCAAATCTGCTCAGTGGTATGTATAACTACTAGTATGACAGGTTCCTCTGAAGATACTGGGTCTTTACATGTAATCTTTCTGTTCGCAAGAGTCCCCCTTTCTGTCGAAAATGAACTGAAATGGACAGACCCATAAGACTTCCTGGATAACATAAATACAACATGTTAGGATCCTGGCTTAATTTAAGCATGCATTATATTGTGATATTAACAGATTTACATAGAACAGGTTAATGGTGTTTGGACTGTAATTTGTAATAATTGTTGATGTACTCTTGCAATAGTAACTATTGCCGTTTAATACTTTGTGTACTCTGTGAACTGACAGTCACTTTGCACAGAGTCATCCACCAAATGAATGTTACCAGCTAATGATGTTGGCAGGACCCAACTCGCTTTGTAATGAACAGTTAACATTCGGTGAATGTGGGATTTTTTTTTTGCTTTATTCCAGCAGTCTGTAACTGTCTGAGCTTTCATGTCATATAAAGACCTTTAGTGCAAGTTGTAGCTGAAAGACGTGTAAGTGACCTAAGGCATGCAATGAGTCTGATTATCTTATTTTGTGCTTTAGCTGTGGGTGCCTGGGATCACATTGTGAAGCTGAGGTACAAACCCTATCAGAGAATGCAGGTGAGCCACAAAGAAGCAGCTCCTTCACTGCTGCCCCTCGTCTCGCAGTCACCTCCCGTGAATGTTGCATTTGCGGTGGATCCCAGGCAGCGTGATCTTTCCCCTCATCGCTATGAGTTTTGATACTGTGCTCCGCGGATCTCGCTTCTGGTTTGGCCGTGATTGCGGTCCATGTGCAATTTGTCAAGCTGTAGGTCGGCCCACAGGCCTGATGTCATTTTATGGGAGACGTAAGGTTTTTGCAAGTATCGTTCAATTTAAAACAGCTGCTCCTTAGCCAGCTCTGGGGGGGGGGGGGGG
>JAABNX020000030.1:1981933-1994113 GCA_015163995.2 Mormyrus lacerda | reverse complement strand
AGATGTGGCTCATCAAAAGCCAGGTAGAGGAGAACCTACTACATAGTGGCTCTCCAGGGCCAGAGTTGGAGACCGTTTGCTCCAACTTCCAACTTCCTGGACATGACTGAGCTTGAAACCAAAATAGCCGACAGATGGCACCAAATTTTTGGTTCTTTTCATGCAACTTCTCACTGAGTTACTGCTGTTTGTTTAGGGGGAACCTTGATTTATCTCAACGGATGGTGATGAATTTTTATCCCTCAGTTTTCTTACTTATATTGTTCCTTCTTCCTCACAGTGGAGCAACGAGAACCACTCTGAGATGATCGAGGCTGCAGGTTCCCTTTTTCGGACGGCTCTGTCCCTCCTGATGCCCGCCGGCCCATCGGCTCGCCAGCTTCCCCCGAGTGTGGCCGGCATCGGTCCAAAGAGCCGGGTCACATTCCCCTTGGGGATGGGCCACGCCTCGGAATACGTCCGGCACCGGGTAGCTCTTATTGGGTACGTCGGTGTGCTGGCTGAGGCCCTGTTTGCCTCGGACAACCCGTGACACTAAACATGTGGTTAACAATGGATGTTTTGTTGGTTTTCCGTTTTCTTTGCACCACGTCACCGCACTCGGGAGTAAACATCGACATTCCGCACTGCTGCTCGAATGTGTCCTTGTCAGTCATCACGGGGGGGAGTAGGGGCTACAGCCCCGTCTGGGTCGGTGCATCCAGCCATGGGTCAAGGCTTCCTATTTGTGAATAGACTTGGAGGCGCGCCTTTGTCTTTGACCTCTGACAAACCCAAACAACATTCGCTGGTTTTACATGTTGACCTACTGACAGACTCTATGTCCTGTGATTACTAGGATATGCAAGTTCTTCTTCTCTTTGAATTTTGAAGGATTTATGCATTCGTTCCTCATTGGGAGTGGAGGCCAGTTTAGAAGCAGTTTGTGGCCACCAGACCAGGTTCCTTTTCTTCTAGAGCCATCTTAGTGTGCCTGTGGTGAAAGGCCACATCTTACTGGTCGCCGCTTGAAGAGTACAGTTTCACCAAAACTAGCTGTTAGCAGAAGCCCTGCTGTTTCTCCTTGTTCTCACTCGTGTCGGAAAGAATGGACAGTGGTGGAAGAGGTATAGAAGTTAGCAGTGAGTCGCATGACTATGTAGGGCTGTGTAATATTGGTTTGAAAGACACTGGAGCTCAATTCTGCCAGAACTGGCTGTACTTGGACTATCATCCATCCACCTGCTTATGAGGACACTTTGTCAGGGGCATCAAGCTGAAGTTGAGGTTGGGTTTCTTCCTGTTTGTTTATATATATATATAATTTTATTATAATTTTTTTAAGGGACGCTGCCCACAGGGTACACCCCTTGGCTGGGCAGGGAGTAAACCTGGGCTTTGGAGACGTGGCCTGCCTGACGAAGATCCTAAGCCAAGCCGCCTTTGACGGGAAAGACCTGGGTGAGCTCCAGAAGCGTCGCTCCCCGCCGGCCGGCCCGCCAGGAGCGTTTTCGCAGCAGTCCGGGTGCTGTTGGTCTTGCGCTCAAACAGATACAAACAGGACCTGTCTTTCTTTTCCTTTATGTGGATATTTTCTCTCTTCTCCTCGTTGCTAAGAATAATGTGTGGCCATCTCACACAGTGGGAAGGAGACACTGAATGAAATGTGCTCGAGGCAAATTTAACTGAAGGCCTAGTGTTCACACTGAAGGACAAGATTCTTATGAGTTTTATTTTATGGGGGAAAAATTCAATCTAGTTTAAGTGAAGATTAACTGAATTTTGTTTGATTTGCTATAGGTTATATTATGAGATTTTATTTTCAGGGCACACTGACTTGCTTTCAGGTGGGAAGTTTCACAAGTCGAACCAGTAATTCGTCTGCATGTCAGCAAAATGAAGTGATTCACTGACATTAACAAATGGAAGGAGATTTCATCGTAGTTCAGTGCTGATTTCCCATTAATCATATTTCTGAGCCGCAGTGTGACCTACATGGATTCCCACTCTGCTTGCGGCACGTTGGCCCTGGTGGTCGTGTCCTGCACTCTGAACGTTTGGTCACATGCCTCTCAGGAGCCATTCAGCATCTCCTGGAGTATGAGACCGACCGGCAGAGGCACAACCTGCCCATGATGGCCGCCATTGACCTCATGAAACGCCTATACTCAACCAAGGCAGCTCCCGTGGTGCTATTGCGAACCCTTGGCCTACAGGCCACCAATGCCGTCCCACCCCTCAAAGTAAGCCCGGCCTCCTCTCCCCCTCCCCCTGATTACATGCCTCCCTGCTCCAAAAGTACCTGTAATTTACATGGCCGTGAACTGCAGAGCTGGCTAAGTTTAGCCTTAAATTTAGTGTTACCAAAACTGTGTGGGTGGGGTGCAGGGCTCGCCTCTGCTGTGTTCAGTGGTGTTGGGCTGTGTTTTCACACTCCTTTTATAACAGACCACTCATGTGAAATGGCTTCATTGCTCACTCTGTGCTCAGACCAATGCAAGTGAAGCTGGCTGTAAGAAAATTTCTAGATGTCTGCATATGGAAGCCAGCAGGCTTTCGTTCTGACAGTAACCGCACTTGAAGAAGCTTGGTCACCTCTTGACCCCAAAGCTTGATCGAACAATCCCTTGATTTTAATGTGAATTTAACAGATATAGTACAGGCTTTGCGGGCTTGTGATTTTATTAGTGCAAAGCTCAGTTGGATAGCGGTCTTGGCCGAACCCAAGTTAAAACCTTGGCCGCATGATCTTCATAGCAAGTACCTGTATTATTGCTTAAAGACTAATATTCTAGATAAATACATTCCATTAATCGTTTCTGTAATGCACACTATGGCTGATCCTTAAACATGGGGTGAGTTTTCAGGATTTTGGGTTTATTGTTTTAAGGTTTGTGTTAACATTTTTACTATGTGTTGCTCAATGTTACATCTTGGGAACTGGGATAATGATATTGATTTGTAATTACTTCAGAATCCAAATGAGATTGAATAAGTACAGTATAGCTAAGACTGTTGTGGTGATTTTTGATGACCAAATTCACATGGTTATCTGTGCGTCATTCAGTGCTTCGCTGTTTTCCAGGAGCAGATCATGGCGTTCGCCAGCAAGTGACAATCAATCTCAGGCTTGAAGACCACAAGGTGAAGTCATGCCATTTCATTTAATGTACAACTGTAAATTAAAGTTATATTTTAAGCTATATGTTCGAAGGTCCTTCCATGTTTTTACAGTTCGGTAAGTCGCGGCCGTGTAGTCTCGCGTGTTCGCTGCATTTATCGCACTTCTGTAATGGTATGATGAGTCAAGCTCCACAGCATACCATCTAATGCTTTTGTTATTCATACTTTTCTAGCCAGAGGTGTAGTGGCTCTTCTATGCATACTTGACTTGATGGCACTTTTAAAAATAAGTTTATAAGTCCATAAAGTAAAGGCACCTTTTGTGAAACTGATTCCGGTGCTGAGCAAGGGGTGACTTTCCTTGTGCCGGTTCTGCCCTGATCGGCAGCCCCTGTTTAGTGGGGCCTTTGCATTGGCTGTAAATGGGCTTGTCATGGCAGGTGTGCAAACGCTCACCAGGACACGACCAAAATGTCCTCTGCTCTCCACAAAATAACGTGGCTCTGAAAAACCTGAGGTCCAAGCTGCGTGGAGGGTTCATGGCTGCTGAAACTGCCAGGTTTAGTGTCATTCAGACTAAACCGGCTGTTTGTACGTTTATAGGTGGCGCCAGAGAGGGATGGCCATTGGGCACTGACCTTTCCATAGGAAAGCATTTCATGTGAGAATGTGCTCCACCTCAGTCTTCACTGATAGATGTGGGAAGTTTCGTTCATGGTATTGGGTGTTTAACATAATTGCAATTTACTGGGTCTAATTCATAACAAGCCATGATCCCTGGTGGTGAGTTCTGGTGGTTTTATTGGCTGAAGCTTGAGATTAGCTCACTCTACCAACTGATACTCTCTCGAATACTAAATCACACAAAATGATTGTAGGGGGTGAGGAGGCTAGTTTAGGCTCAGATGGCAGTCAGCTTGGTGTCGTCACGTTTATATCCAGTCATGCTCTGAGCGGCATCTCCAGGATTGTGGCCCCATCGGCTAATGATTGCTGATCAGGAACATTTACTGATCGGTCGGATGCTGGTTGTGGGCAACGTGTGGCTCTGTGGCTGAGGCCCGTAATCAGAAGGTTGTAGGTTTAAACCCCATAGTCGGCAGTGGCTTTTTACCATTGGGTTTTTGAGTGAGGATCTTAATCCTATGCTGCTTTCTCTTTGTACGACACTGGATAAAAGTTTCTGCTAAAAGTTTGCAGCCCAAATTATGATTAAAATGCAGTGAAGCCCACAGATACTGTAGCAAATGACTGGACACAGCAGCTCACGTTGTAATAGAGGTACACATGATTTAATACCATTTTATTACACAGAAAACATGTATAAATGACATCAGAGACGAAACAGCAACTGGCCCATTGGTCCTGGATCATCTCACAAAGTGTGACGACAGTTTATTACTAAACATATTCAAACCTTACTGGGAAACATAAGAAATTTCCATTATTAAAAAAAAAAAAAAAAAAAAGTTTGAACGATCAGAGGCTCTGTAGTGTCTAGAATGTTACAAATCAAGTTTTACGTATCGCACTGCAATGTACAGAAGCTGCATGAGACAGTAAATGGTGAACCTTACAGCCAGTCCTGTGCAGTTAATATGCTAAATTACATTTCGGTACAAAAAAAGTACTACAATTAAATTGATATTACTGACTAAACAGAATCCTTAGTTTTATCTGCACCACAAAGTTTGATCCCTGTTTTTTTTTTTGTTCTTTGTTATTCTGCTATGGATGTAATGATGTAATGTCAAAGCACCAGGCCGTCTTTTTTTTTTTTGTTTGTTTCTTTTTACTGCCATTGTACTCGCTCCTTGCTGCAGACCCAGCTCTACTCCCTCCCGGTTGTATCTATTTACCGCGTGCAGCCCTACGTGTCTGTGGAGCTGAGGTAACGGTGCGCAGGCGTATGTCAGCATCCATCTCTGCGCTCCCTGGCTGCGTCAGTAAATACGTACATCAAGGTGAAATTGAAGCAAAGGGGCCGTTTTGTTTACAGTATCTGTATTAAAGTGTTATGTGCAAATAGGAAGCGTTAAAGCTCAGATTGCCGCTTTGTATTAATATTTTTAGGAGCGTATAAGTACAAATGTGAACATGGAGGGTATGTACAGAAAACTCCACACAGCTGCTAGGAGTGAGCGTTTACAGATTTCCCCTGGACTGATAATCCGCCCGTACAGAGAATGAGGGGCTGTGTAGTGAATAGTATGAATGCAACTTTGGAAAATGTTTGCTGTTGGTTAGTTTCAAAAGATTCAATCAGTCAGTTTAACATGGCTGCAGTTGCGCTGGACGATGAGAATGACCCATCGCATTTCTGCATCCCTGAAGGGATTACCTTTACAGGAGGATCTTCAAACACAGTAAGTACGGAAGCTCCCTCAAAATCCAACTCCGATATACTAAAGGTAGCATTTTTAGAGCATTTTTTGACCCCCACAAAGTCACTGAAGGTTAAAAAAAAATAATAATAAAACTGATTGTGGATTAGACATACAGTAGAAATAGCTGGCTTTAAAAAAATATAGTGATCTCTTTATCAACAGTTCTTAAATTATTTGATGCATTTCCAGGGTAACTGTGTGGAAGTGTTGTTTATGTGACAAGGCAGGCCTGGGTGGGGGTGAGGCCAGGGGGGCCCCAGCTGTCAGCTGCCTGTCGGTGCCTGGCCCCATCCCTCAGTGGATGTGCAGGTGCTTGAAGTAGTCGAAAGTTGCGCCCAAAGCCCAGCTCATCTCCACGTTGTTCACCTTCTTGGCGAGCTGTAGAACGGTAAAATAAAACACCATCGGACAGATAGGATGAGTCACTGGACCATTAGTTCAGCTTATCGCTGTTTTTGGAAGAATTCCCGTTCCAGGCCCGGACTGCCAGCTCACCTGTAGCACGGTGCTGTCCTTGAAGCCGAAGCCTTCCTTTAACAAGCAGGTGATGTAGGTCATATCCATGCACAAGAAGGGGCTGATGGGTCGGTACTTGGTCATTTTGTTACACACTGAAATCCAAACAGGAAACAGTATTAAAGCACGGTGGAGAAATTCGTAATCTAGCTTTAAATGGAAAAAGCTGTAACACTTCACCTAAAGCAGTTATCATAATGCATTCTAATAGTCGATATAAGAATCTATAAAGGGTCAATAGTGGCTGAGGGACCCAAGAGATCATTCTGCAAATCGGACAGAAAGTCCGGAGGTGTGCCGTAGTGCCGACTGCTCCAACTGGAGACCAGCTCAGGTCAGCTGCTGGGCTACTCTTGGCAAATGTTTCTCTGTGGCTAACCAGGCAAAACCGTCACTATGCGAAAGGCCCCATTGCACGCGTGACTCATTCCACTTTTAAACTTGTGGCACGGTGCTGGCACCTGCAGACCGGCAGAAAGTTCACTCCACGCTGATGAAGGTTCTGTGTCAATCAAGTTTAATTGCCATGGCCATCCCAAAAATCTCTCGGTGGCATATAAATAACGTAAACATTTATATGTATAGCGGGTAAACCCGGGAATGAGGTCTCATCGGGTCGGACGGCTGCAGAAGAGCCAATAAAATCAGTGTTACTGCTAGATGTCTGCCAAGATGTTTGGGCACAAACAAGGTCTCAGTCTGATTGGAAGAAGGGTGTGTTTGAGGAAGGCTGAGAGGAATATTTTAGGGAAGATGAACCAATTGTTGGAGTCGCCAGCACAAATAAGCACCGAAAATTAGCGGGGCTTCATGTTCTCTTTAAAGACAGACTGCATTCTCACCTTCTTTGGCTCGCTTCTTGAAATCCCTCACCTCAACAACACCACCCCGACTGCCATCTGAAAGGGAAACATACTTTTAGAAAACTTTCCCTTAATGCTGAACACTCTAACGTTTACTTGTATATCGGTTTTGTAATATTTTCTTGCCTTCAGAAGCACTTACATAATGGATGAAGGAAACACAGATGTAATTATACTTTAAATGAATACAATCATGGGATTTGATTGCAAACTTTTATCTAAACAAAAACAAAATGGCCAAAGCAATGAACCTCTGAGTCCCTCTGTGGTCTCACTTAAGGGGAAGGTGCATTTATCCATCCAGTGAGTCCTATAGCTGGAGGTCTTACCAATGAGGCCAGATTCCACAGCCCGGTCATAGTAGTAGGAGAAGGCATAGAAAATGCTGCTGCCCTTGACCTCAAAGGGTTGGTGTACGATGCCTTTGATGACCCTCAGGACCTCATAGTAGCAGAGTTTGTAGCCTGCATAACCTGAGTGAGTGAGGCGGAAAAGGCCTTTCAGTTTGACGGGCACTTGGGACTGGTCTCTGGAAGACATTGCTGACATGCAACTTCATGCTTGAATTAAGTCTGTTTCATGTAAAATCTATATGGAAAAGAATATCCGGAACGTCTTTTGAATGACCACATTTCATACATATTAAACCACTTCGGATGAGAACCTCTTCTTTTTTCAGCAGATCATTCTCTACAGGCACTTTAAAATTACTGGCTTTAGATGCATGAAAACGTCTCAACCCTCAACCACAGTAATGCTTATGGATTCAAATTTGGATGGTAATTAACAGAGACATGCGAGATTATGATCATACTATAATGACTGAACGAATCCTGTGGCAGCAGGGTACAGATTCAGTGTTGCTGACTCTCCATGTGGAATGAGCAGCAGTGCAAGCGGCCGAAAGGCCTCACGCGCAGAGGTGAATCTCTTTGCTGAGGCTGAGACACGCTCTTGATGCAGGCCGCAGCAAGAGGCCCGCAAGCAAGGTTTACTGGCCGTGCCCAAAAATCGGCCGCTTTTGTCTGCAGAAAAACCCAAGTGCTGACAAAGAGGCTGCTCTGCGTGTCCTCGCAGCCCAGCTATTTTTACCGCGTAATTGGGAGCGGTCGACATCGCGATGCTCAATCTATGGAAAACAGCCCTGACAAACCCAGTATCTTTTGGCTACATGCCTGTGGTATGGGAGTGGTGTATTATTTGTTCAGCTAATTGACAATTTTGCAGGGCTTAAATGCATAGTTTGCCATAGTTTGACTTGAGGGGGATCTGCAGCCAAAGCTCAGTTCAGAAAAGTGGCACCGTGATCCTCACCCTGCCAACATGTGGCCATTTGGTAGCACTATTCTACCATATGCTGGATAGACAGGATAACGTATCTCAGACACTAATGCACACACTAGGTGAGAGGTTATTGGGTTTTTTTGGAGAGCACTCACCATCTGGAGTACCGCTAATTTTGTAAGTAAGGCCACCAAAACTCCAATCCTCCCTGTATTTCTTGGGAAGGCAGGAACTTCTGAAAACTTTCCAGTCCAGTCCTGGTGGAAGAGGAACATATAATTAGCTCCATCCTTCTCACTGCAATTGAAACATCTACCTGCCCGTAACATTACTATAATAGAGGCTGTTCGTAATAGTGCAGCTTCCTTCACTCCTAAATGCCAAGGTATGCGTGTAATGATGCTCAGGCATGCTGGGTAAGGGCTGGTGGATCATCTCTCTGCCCCTTTATCTAAAAACGCTCTGCTGAACCAGCAGTTTGGAGCCTGGCTGGGGTGTCATTAAGCTGGATTTGTTGTGTCACGTCTGATAGTTACTGAGGCATATCATAACCACTCCAGTTAAGGCAAAACAACCTGTGGACACACGTAAACAAGAGGAATGTCAGGAGCCAAGTTACCATCAGCGCCCAGGGCTCCCAGCGTCGCAAGGCGGGCTGCTATCAGTCCGTTGCCGAGGTAACTGGAAGACACACAGGCTGCTACTCAGGACCAATGACACATGTGATACAGCCATGCATCGGACAGCAGTAAAATGTGCAGCCCCCGCTGACAACAGGAGGCGGGGTGGGATAATTACAGGCAATTCAGGGGCAGGTTTTACAACCAAGGGGTGTTTCAACCAGCTGCCCTAAACCAGTGAGAGGAAAACCAACGACGGGATTCCGGGGCAAGGTCTCAATCCAGTCTGACGGCTTTGAAATGCTGACAGAGGTAAACTTATATGAACTGGTAAAAAGAAAAATGAGCAAGGGGATGCTGCATTTTGAATTAAACCCAAAGGACATAAGACGAAGGCCAAAGCCACAAATGGTGGACGGAAAATTGGCTGTGAGCTCGCACTGTATCACAGACAAGGTTAATTTGGGAGTCAGATTCATGCCGCAGGAGTTTATTTCCCCGCAATAATACATGGAACAAACGATAGTAACTTGGCAAATATTTAACTGGCCATGCAAGCACCCACCCCTACAAGTCTGGGTCATCGACTGCTTTTTAACTGGCCATGCAAGCACCCACCCCTACAAGTCTGGGTCATCGACTGCTTTTTAAATCCTTTTCAGACAAATGTGACCACATGGTAAATTATTTGACATTCCTACCAAAAGAATTTCAGAATTTTCTTTCAGTTAAAGGGAGCTACCACTGATGTATTTACGTACCACTAACCGTATTACATCACCATGGCAACCTGACAGGCAGGGGAACAGTGCCATTAATGTGACTGGGAAGGTTTACCTGTGCGTGTAAAGTTCATATGTGGTGTTGAACATGTCAAATCTTGCAATGTAATCAGCTGGAGCAGAATTAACTGTTTTCTGTGGAAAAACAAAAATTATTTCCATGCACGTGTCCCTGGTGACTTAAGTTGTACAGTCTATCTGTATTAGTATAGATTTACAAAAAAATGTGTTATCATCTCTTTTAGAAAAGAAACTATTCATTCTATAAATCACCTAATGAAATGAGCATTCTGCTTGCTGGTCTATTTAGCTGAGGATGGACAAGTCAGGTGTAGAAGTTACCAACAAAATGTTCTCAGTTACGCCTGTAGATATAGATGTTACCCTACAGAATGAAGCTGTAATTCTGGGATAAGACACGGTGACAGCATGTGTGTGAGATGAGACTGGAAAACAACATTTACCTTTAATTTGGGGAGGAATGTAATCTGAGTTGAGCCGCCACCCAAATCCAAGATTCCCACAGTTTTTGGGGATTTGGCATACAAGTGACCTAAACACAAAAGCACCACTTGTTGAGCATAACAGAACATGCATATATATATATATATATATATATATATATTAAAACAAATACATAAATGAAGAGAAACCCCTGTACAGTATTTGGAAGGGAAGCCCTCAGTGTTTTCAGTCAAAAATAGTTTCCCTGCCATGTAAACATTCAGGGGGCTTGTTTATATAATGGGATTATTTTTTCTTTGCTATGTGCTGGGTCATGTCACCACTGTATC
The DNA here is from genome assembly GCA_015163995.2 of Mormyrus lacerda. Classification (NCBI taxonomy): domain Eukaryota; kingdom Metazoa; phylum Chordata; class Actinopteri; order Osteoglossiformes; family Mormyridae; genus Mormyrus; species Mormyrus lacerda. Next base: position 1,983,765 of record JAABNX020000030.1, on the reverse strand, counting down.
CTGACCAGCTCTGTCACCAGAGCAAAACACGAGTGTGCCCTTGGCTCTCAAACTTCACAATAAGATGCATTCAGGGTCCGAAAATCGGGTGGGATATCACATGCCATCGCGAGCAGATGGAGTAACGCAATCGGCGGAAGCCGTCGGGTAGGAGACACATGGATTTGCGTGTCTGGGAGTCAGCACTCGGTGGTGACCCTGCTAGCACTCACACCACCCTGCCAAAGAGTATGAGCAAGAGCTTACCGGTCAGAAAATTCACCGTGACCCACGCCAGGATTCCTGTGAGAGATTGAGGGCAACATACATCAGCCGTCAAGTTCTGATGCCTGAGGTATTCCTGTGATGAGATTTTCCTAGGACTCCCTGATTTACATTAAATAAAGATTATAGGACTAAACTCATTTTAATTCCACACAGAAGCAGTAGGTCATTCACTTCCATTGAAGGATAAGGGAAATCGGTGACCCAAAAGAGCCATAAAATACCCCATAAATCGCATATGATGCATTGCACATGAGTTCATAGAGTCATGCGAGGTGGGGGCCAGTAATTAATGTGAAATGTGGGTGGAGACACACCAAGTGAGTTAATTACACAATGAGGTAATAACAGATTAAAAAGGGCCACACTAACCAAAAGCAGAACAGTAGGTTGACAGTGTCTAGCAGGTAATATTATACGCAAAATGATTAGCAAAGGCGGGTTTCCATGTTTTGTCAAGTGATTCTGGTTACTGTTAATCATCATGTTACATTTTGGAGGGGAAAATACCTTCGTTTGCTCCATTCATTATGGTCACACTGTTGTTTGGAACAAAAAAGGGTGACTTTGCAAAGACTTCATGGACCTAGAGTGCAAACGACAAACCGCAGATGCATTGGTTCAGGTAAATGTGCACTCGATTCTCTTCAACACTGGACGTTGCATCATGATCAAATGGGGTAGTAATAACAGCGTAACGAAATCTCACGCTAAAACATGCTTTGAAGAAGCCTAAAGACAGAGCATTCCTCATTTATTGTAACCGCAATTTCTATTCATGGATGCACCCTGTCATTCTTGCAGACATTCATCTCGATTATAAAAAAAAACACTGCTGCGCGTCTGTCTAGCGGATTGCAATGCAAGCGATCAGCACAGCAGAAAATAGCAGAGTAATATTAACATAACAGATGCTGTTGCCCCAGACAGCCCTGAAACAGCTGTTTTTTGTGCACGGCGACTCCCTCGCTCTCATTCTGAGGACGCTCGTAAGCACTTCGCGGTTTCCCCCGCCACCCCTGGCCTGACGCTAGACGGGTGAGGTAGCGGATGTGAGCCGGCAGCTTCCCCACCTCATCCAGAATCGCCCTGGCCTTGTGTTCGGGAAGGAGCCGGAGACCTGCTGTGGCTTTTAGGACCACCGGAGTCCTCCTCCATTCTGAGTGGGGAATAGTCTTCTTCGCGATCCTCAGGAGCTGTTTAATGGTGTTTGCACCCTGTGGAACACGCACAGTAGTAAGTGACAATAAGAGCTCAGTATTACCTTCTGTGCAGGAGACATATTACCACATTCAGGTGTATAAATGTCACCTAACCACATATTTGTTGTTATATTTTAATGTTGCACATGTAGTACTGTATTGTGTCTTTTTCTATTGTATATGTATAGTTTGAAGTCACTTTTGTGTTGCTGCTGTAGCACATCTGCAATTTTATTCAGGAACAATTAAGTGCTACTACATGTTTTTCTTATATAAAAATCATTTCAGGCGCATTTCATTGCAGTTACATTGTCTACAACTGATTGGGAATAGATGCCTTTATCCTGCAAAGAGAAGTATCTGTTT
>JAABNX020000030.1:1945504-1972689 GCA_015163995.2 Mormyrus lacerda | reverse complement strand
CGAAACTCCATCCAAAGCCGCTCCAGGGAAGTGCAACAGCCTTAGGTTGATACACTGTTACTTTCTGAATGCCGCAGCTGATTTTCTGTCTCGTACCTTTAAGCAGTGGGCGCCAGCACTGGTCGATTTCACAGATTTTGAAATAATGCCAATCCATGCTTCAGTCCTGTTAATTTTTTTATATGTCACTCACAGATCAGCCAGTTGGAGGAACAGCTAAGGGAACAGAAGGCAGCAGCAAGGAAGGAGTGTGAGCAGCTGGTAAAAGCAGAGCATTTAGCCAAATGTTGTCCTAGACCTGCTCTCATTTCTAATGAGCACATTCAGAGGACAGGGCAGCAGGCCTGTTAGGCGAACACAAGGCATACATGAGCAATCAAGAGATCGAGCTCCATAGATGCCCCCCCCCCCCTGACCAGTATCATTTCCCCTAATAAATCACATTCACAATCTCACTCTTCAGATGGTTATTTAGTCCATAATTACCTACAGCTCCTCACAAAGGAGACACTGCTGACCGTGACCCGCAGCCTTTTTAATTATAGACCTGCTGCATTCATTCATAAACAAAAACAAACACAGGAGGGAAGAAAGATCATCAGAAAACAAAAACCCTGCATTTTCTACCATGCAGTCTAAAATTACGCTAATCCAGTTCTGTGGTCGAAAAAAAAACACATAATTAAAACCTGCAAAGGCCTGGAACATGCATACAAATTTCAGTTTAACTCCCCTGTCCCCCACGTGCAGCATGGATTCTTCGTGCTAAATTGCTACCATGTCATCTCCCTGGGCCTTGAAGGCTGTGGAACAAAAACGTCGCACAGATTTTCTTGTAATCCACCACAGTTTTGAGGGTGCAAGTCTGAGCGAGTTGATTGCTATTGCAGTGCTCTAATTGCCTATCAAAACATGCTTTTGAGTTCTTTAAATTTGGAAACGTGCAGCACTGGGCAGCAGCTGTTTTCCATCTCTTACTTCATGCTGGTAAAAACGGGACCCGAGTGAGCTTTGGAAATAAAGGGAGGTTTGGGCTGGAGCAGCTTGAAAGGTCCCCAGTTTAGTGGCGCATGGCCGTGTCACGTTGGCACATGAAAGCTCCATTTGAGAAAATATTGTTGTGGTCAGACCTAAGGATGCCTTTGCACACGCAGGCTTGTAGACCCCAGTTTTCAGCAAGAGGTGAGAAAACTCATCTCCAAAAAAATAAATTTATATAGTTCCATGTTTTTCAGAGAGAATGATGGTCAGCAGGAAGCCCACTATGAACAGTGAAGAAAATTGCGGCATGCAAATCATTATTTTAAACTCCAGCCTGTCTCCACTTAACCCACCAAAAGAATATCATGGAATAATGATTTTAACACATCAGATGAACCGGAAGCTGCAGGTAGAACACGGCATACACAGGACTTAAACAGATCTAATGAAACAAGACAGATCAGAGCTCGAAGTTTGCGAGAATGACTGAAAGACACATGAGTGACATTTAAAAATCCATTTTTTGCTCAACCACATTATTATTGCAGTAATAGAATAGAAAACCATGAAATGATATTCACAGAAAACACCCCCCCCCCAAAAAAAGACTTCCAGTACTTAACTACATGAAAGCCAGCAAACATCTAACAACTTGTGCGGTTGCAAGTCCTGTTCCCAAGGAAAACGTTTGTGAAGGACCAATGGCCATCTTGAGTCTTACTACTGTTAGTTTTTGTTACCAGCTATAAGTGGCACCCTTGTGTTCCTGGAACATTAGGTCATTCTCTTTCCCCAAAAGATCAGTTTCTCTTCTATTCCTAGTTACATAATTGTTCCCCTTTTTCGTATCTATCTACATTCAACATATACAAAAGGTTTTTCTGTCCATGTGCGGTTGTGTAAAAACAAAAAAACCGTCATCTATCATAACCGTCATTTCAGTGACGAAAATGTAAAACTTAAAAATATCCATGGTGCTGAGATATACAGTAGGACAAAGTATCAAACAGACATCAAGCTTTAGTTTTACACCAGTAACTATACTGCCACAGGTTGCAGAATTCACGCTCCAGATTAACGAGATAGAGGGGAGACTTCAGAAGAGGTCCGACGAGTTCCAGATGATCCAGGGAGAACTTCAGATGATTAAGGAGTTCCGTAGGAAGAAAGCAGAAATGGAGCGAGAGCTCAGTGATGTAAGAGCGCAAGGAAATCAGTGAGTTCCGGACGGGCAGCGTTTCCCCCAAATGCACTGACCATTTGACTGTCTAACCAGCTCAAGGAGAAGATTGAGACTGAAGACAGAAATCACAAAGAAAGTCTGGCTCGAATGGAACACAAGTTCTTCAATGAGAAGGTATGGCTTTCCACATATAAGACGACACACAAGCGCATGACGGCTCATTCAAGCCTGGAATGCAGTAGTAGTAGTTGCGGCCAATGATATGTTGAAAAACAGGCACTCATGCAAGGCTAAACCACCATTAATGGATACTGGGAGCAAATAGTGTAGAAAAGCCTGAAATATGGTGTTGCTAACTGAACAGTAGAATGCCAGACAAGCTAACCATTACTGCAATATGTGTAACACAGAGAAGCCAGAGCCATCATAAGGGGATTTAAAGCTTTAGATTGTGGTGGAGCAAATTGTTTGGACAAAAAAAAAAAAATACAGACAAGTAGTTTAAAAACTACTTCTTTGCTCGAGTACAGTAATGCTGTCATGTGCACACAGCTGTCAGTGCTGCTGCTGACAGACCGAAGGACGCTGCAGCCTCAGTGCCATCGGGGGAGGGAGGCGTGGGGGGGACGGAGAGTGACACTAAACCCTGTGTTCCGTTCAGCTGCGCCTGGAGGAAGAGGCCGAACAGAGGATCGCCAAGCTGGCGGAGAGGGCCCACAACGAGGCCATTGTGTGAGCGCCCCCCTGTCAAACTGCCCGCTAATTTTACTCTTTGGGATGCAGGATGAACCTTTAGAGAGGAACAAGAGGGTGAAACACAAATAATTTATAGAAAACAAGGTTATTATCTTGACCGCACTAGTTTTCCATCCTGCAGATAGGGTACATCACCTAAGCCAATGGTTATGCCATCCACCAGAGGCTGCCCTGCAATAAACGGGCCTCCAAGTTCCGGGCCCGAGTGAAACGGCTTCGCTTTGCAAACGTGTGTCCTGCAGCCAATTCATATGCGTTAAAAGTGGATATCAACAAGGGCCTTTGAGGGAGCAGTAATGGAACAGACTTAATTTAGGCAGCCTGACTCAAAAGGTGAAGGAACCATCTAGCACTTAGCAAGTGTGTGTTTGGGATGCAAGTCAGCATTTTACAAAACACACCAAGCTAGTCAGTCATTTAATGTGAGGATTAGAACGTCACGGGGACTAGAGAGGATTTGAGTGGGACAGCAGCTCAGAGGATGGTCCTGCCCAAGCCGCAGAGCAGTGGCAAGCTGCCGTCTCTCCGCAGGCAGCTGGATGACACGTGCCGCTCGGTGTTCAAAGAGAACATGCGTCTGAACCAGGTGCTCGCTCACCACGTGAAGGAGACGGACAAGCTAAGGAAGACCACGGCAGCGCTGGCACAAGGGCGAGAATCCCTGGCCTTGCACAAGGTAGGTTGGCTGTTGTGGGCAGGCAGCGCTCTGGGCACCCTGGGGACCTCGGGGATTCTCGGGTGACTCGCGGCCCCAGGACTAACCTCAAAGGCACTTGCCTTGCGCTCGTGCCGCCAGACCACCGAGGGGGATATTCCTGACAGCCTGAGCCCCCGAGCCGTTCCCTTGCCAGCTCGTGTTTGTTTTCATCGCGGCGGCACTCTGCCCGTGTGCAGACGGTGCCAGCCAGTCTCTCCTGCTGCTTGAAGTTTCCGTGGGCTTGGGCTCCACGCCGGCGGCCTCCCTCTCTGGCTTTTCGGAAACTGTTGCCTTAGGCAAACACAAACACGGTCCTATAATACCGGGTTTGTCAGCACGTCCCCCAAGTACCTCAGACACCTGTGATCCGTAGGGATGCCATCAGCACCAGGTACCACTGAGATGCTCACCGACACCACCGAGGGTCACACTTGGTCGACTTAAGGGTGTAGATTGGGGATATTCTTGGAAACGTAGTGTCCTTAAGTCATGTACACAAAAGGAGTACAATTGGAAAGAGTCCACTATCAGTTTCAGTAATCAATTATATTTTCCATAAGAATTTCAACTACGGTATTTGCGATATCCGATTTTGCAATCATGCATTAAATGCCCAGTTGACCTGACTGTCCCTGTCTGTGGTTCCTTCCTGCTTCCCTCTTCAGGAAACCAGTGAGCTGATGACCATGGAGAACGTGTCACACCTGATGCAGCAGAAGGAGGAGATTGCAGCGCTTAGGAACAAGGTGGCAGCACTGGAGCAGGCCCTGGAGCTCCTGGCCACGGAGTCGGAGAAGGAGAGGCAGGACAGGGAGCAGGTGGTGTCAGCAGAAGCTGAGGCGAGCCGGGTGGAAACGGACCGGCTGCGACGGACGCTGGAGGCGAGGGAGCGGGAGATGAACCGCGTGAAGCTGCTGTCCCGTGGGGTGCTGGAGCAACGCACCGAGCTAGAGTGTTTTTTCCAGGAAGCGCTGCAGCAAGTGAGGCATGAGATCCGAGCAAGCAGAGAGCAGCACCGGCGAGCAGCACAGGCGGCCTTCCAGCGGGGCATGAGCGAGGCGCGGGCCGGCCGCCGGGAGTACCCACGCATCCGCACCTTCACCAAGAATGAACAAAGCACCAACAGCATCTACACAGACCTGGAGGAAGCAGAGAAGCGGTACAGTCCGAATTTTTCTTTAGCGAGGCCTTCCTAGGCCTCACCTTCAGAAACAGTCTCTGCTAGTTTGGCTCTTTTCGGACCCCAATAATACTGGTGATACAACAGATTATTCCCAGATTCAAATTTTCAGAACAGCAGTATGAAGAATTCTCTTAAAAGGCTGTTCTGTAAGGCACCATTTTCCAAGCCAATCCACATTTTTGCTCCCTCCCAGCTTCCAGCCAATCAAAAACACTGAATATCTGGCTTGGTTGTGTCGGGAGCGGGGTGAGAACATAAATGTGAACTTTGGGGGGGACAAAAAATGTTGACTGGGTAATTCAGGCGTTTGAAGCACTTTTTTTTTTTTTATATCATTCTTGCGTGCATTAAAATGCTCTTCAGGTGCTATTGGAGGGGCGTCAGCGTGGACATTTCCGAGCTGACGTGGGAGCAGAAAGAGAAGGTGCTCAGGCTGCTGTTTGCCAAAATGAATGGCATCAAAGTGAGGTAACCACAGGTGGCCACCGCCCACAGTCACCCTTAAGATATGACACACTGACAACAGGCGCCACCATCTGCAGTGAGCAGACACCTCAACAAAATCAGCCCAGCTTAAGCGCACCTCACCACAGAGTCCTTATATGAAACTCCTCCTCTTTAATCTCGTGAGTGGAGAGGACGCCATAAAATATTACTTGTGTTTCAACCAGTACTCTTTCTGTCCAATGACTTTAAAAGGAGGACGAAAGAGCGTCTGGGTCCTGCAGTAAAAAATAGGAGGCCGCAGAGTCTCGTACAGATCAAACATCTGGCTCATCTGAGCATCACTGGTTTCTCAGCCCCTCCTCCCATGCAGATGTTACTCAGCACTGCGAACGTGACTCCCAGCTGTTGCCTGGCCACATACCTTTGAGAGGTTAGGATTCCCTGACAATCTATTATTTTGGCAACAAAGCAAAAAAAACCACCAAAAATATTTTTCTGGGAAACTATTGGCCCCCAGGTATTCAGGCACCGACAGAGCAATGTTGTGTTACAAACCATGGACCCCTTTAAGCACAAGGGAGACCCATTCAGATTCAGGCAACACCTTACCTACATCGCCTATGGAAAACGTCAGTGAATTTGGTGACACACAAATTCCATGGAACAATCTGGACTATTTTGGAGAGCGTATTTAATGACTGACCGCTGTTCCCACATGTTTAGGGCAGCGGCGGAACCAACCAGGACGGCCTTTATCACCCAGGAACCGGAGTCAATGTTGCCCTCCAACCCAAGGTGGCTTCCAGACATTCACACAAAGACATGAGCTCCTTACAGACACAGCTCCCGTCAGAGAAGCACCACCAGACCAGCACCCGCATGCAAAACCGAATCCTGTCACAAAAGGCTCATAATAAAAGCTTCATGGCAGTGGAGCTGAGAATGGAGTCCATTTTAATGTGCTTAATGCTTCAAATAACGTTGTGCTTCCTGAATTAGTTCACACATGGATATATGGAGATATTACATTGAGGAACATTTACATGAAGTGCTACAGAGATCATTAGAAAATACATCTGACTTGTGTAATGTCCTAAATGATCTGTAAGGCTAAACACACGTCAGAGATATTTTGTGAGATTATTCTGTTGCACAATTCACAAATAAGATTTTATCCAACACAGCTTGACCGAAAACATCCTTATCGGTCAAAATATGTGCAAGTATAAATCTATACTATCTACATTCTGATTTGTATTTGATGATTGCATATCTAGCTAGTGAATAATTAAACAAAAGGTACAATACATCTTCTATAGATACACTGCAACTTCAGTGGTGTCCTGTTAATCTAGGAACCTGACTGCATGGGGCATGACCTTAACATGAAGTTATAGGTCATAAATCACCAGAAAATGATTTTTAAAAACAGGATTGCTATCCATCTACACATTAAGGCTTGTATACTGTAGTCATCAAGTGGTGTCAGCATCGAGAACGGCGTGGGAAAACTTCAGATGTAATTTTCCTAACTGTTGGAGGTCGGTGTGCATAGGGAAGTCACATTAACGTCCCATGGTTGGCATGGTGACGGCAGGCGATTTCAAAGTAGCATCTTCTGCCTTCCATTGTGAGGTTACAGTCTTGATCTGGGTGTAAAACTGGAATCCCTGTAGAGGAGACACAGTCTCAGCAATGGGCTACAATGACACTCCCTGATACAAGGCAGACCGGTTTGACGATCCTCACAGATCAACATGGGCTTGCATGCCCACCCAAAGCATCCAAGCCTCTGCCAAGTACAATGAACTGGCATTCCAGAGAACGCATTCACCCAGAGTGACGAGAGGAACCACAGCCCCCTCTGACACGGGCTTTCCCAGCTTGACAGAGATACTTACCTGTTTGCCATAGAAGTTTGTGTCACCCCTGAATGATGCCCGGGATCCAGTGAAGGAGAACATGGGCAGGGGAACAGGGATGGGAACATTCACTCCGACCTGCGAGGAGAGAGACATCACCGCTCACACGAGCACCTCCCCCGCACCTGGGTGTCATGTGGCAGGGTCGCCATGCATCCGGCCAAGGTGTTTCCGGGTGAGGGGGGCTATGGTGGCTGACATGTGAACTGCAAACGTGGGGCATCACACTTTGCAAACAGTGAATCCAGAGGCTCATTACACTTTCAGGGAATGTAGAGAGATTCCAGGAGGACTTAAAGTTAAGATCTACCTCTGCATTAAGCACATGGAAAATGCGGGTATTTTTTGTTTTTAGCCTTTGAGAACATATTTGCCTCGACTATTTTTGGCTGGTATGTTTTCAGGGGCCAGTTTTTAGAATCTAAGCAAACAAGGCAATATTTGAAATGAGAGGAAAAAAGGGTTATAATATTAGCTTTTCCTGTACGTTTCAGAGCCGGGGTCTTCAGCGGTGGAACGCCCTACAAAGGGGCCACAGCCGTACCTGACCGACGTCCACCTCGTGTGTGTACTTGCGAGCTGTGGCTCCGTTGGTGGTGAAGATGGCTGTGCCGTTGCCATAGGGGTTCTTATTGACCATGTCTATGGCCTCGTCCAGGCTGTCAGCCTGCAGGACGACCAGGACCGGTCCAAAGATCTCCTCCGTGTAGCATTTCATCTGAGGCTGAAGGTCACATGAATACGAGGAAATAGCTTCAGTGGATATAAATACACGGCCAGCAAATCATGTGACACCATCTGTACATCACATATTTACAATTCATCCTGACCAAAGTTGGGATTGTTACTAGGCAAACACAGGCTCACCGTGACATTGCTGAGGATGGTAGGCCCAACAAAGTTGCCCTTCTCATAACCCTTGACCTGCACTTTCCGGCCATCCAGGAGCAGCGAGGCTCCCTCGTCCACCCCGCTCTGGATCAAGCTCTCCACCCGTGCTTTGGCCTCTGGTGAGATGAGGGGCCCCACATCTGCCCCAGGCTGGTCACCTGCCAGAGATTCCAAAAGCAGTTTGTGGTGAAGCATCTCACCTAATCCATTTCCAGCACCCACTGAAAAACTACTGCTGGACAGCTTTGCATTGTACCAACTAAAGTTTGACTCCTATCGGGCTTCCTGTTCCGTGGTTCACTGTCTGGGTCACTATTCCTGGGAAGCAGCCACTGTTTTGCAGAAGCTCTACAGGTTTTCTGACCGCTCTCCAGGACCCACTGGGTGGGTGGCCCTCCACAGATGGATAAAGCAGGGTGAAGATGGTGGCGGGAGGCGGGGGTACCTGCATTGACGCGCAGAGCCTTGGCACGCTGTACCAGCTCGGGCAGCCAGCTTTGGGCCTCGCCCACCAGGATGGCGGTGGAGAGCGCCATGCAGCGCTGGCCCGCTGCGCCAAAGGCCGCGCCCACCAGCTGGTTCAGCGTGTTCTCCTTGTTGGCATCTGGCATCACCACGCCGTGGTTCTTCGCCCCCTGGAAACACGCAAAGCGGTCCTGAGGATGCTGGCCTCTGGCTCCCAGACTGTTGTTGAAGCTGTTGCTTTGGAAAAGGATCCAAGCAAAACAGTTGACAGCGGCGACCCGCATAATCGCGGTGGGATCGGCACAGCGATTACACACTCACCCCAAGCTCGTTTACGTTAGAGGGGGGTCAGGCCTGCTTCATAAGAGCCGTGCAAATATTCTATACGCTGCTAAATAGCCACTTTGCACTTTACTGGCCCAGGAGGTGAAACGACATCCAAAAAGATACCACTGCAGGAACAGAATAAACAGCTGGAAAAAAATTACTTATTTAATTGTACTACAATTTATCTGGACTAAAAGTTAAAACCGTTAAAAACCACAATATGACTAATCCTAGTGTCACTAATATGAAGTTTTGAGGTTTGTGCAAAACTTAGGAACCTGACTTTGTATGACAAATCATTCTCCAGATTAAAACCTCCAATTAAAACTTTTGAAACATGGTCATGGAGCAGACACTTTTGGAAGGACTTCAGAAGAGCAAAGACTCTGTGACCCACCCAATAATCAAAACTCCAATACAATCACAAAGGCTCATTCTTGTCAGCAATTTTTTTGCCTCAGACTGGGAGACTGGGAAAAAACACAATTAAACATGGACTGAAACAGGTTCATAATTAGTAAGCAGGAAACATAATTATAGATTAGCGGTTACCATAGCAGAATTTTGAATGGCTCATTAAAAATGAACACACTTCTCTGTTTGGGTAAAACAACAACAACTGCCCTGCTACCTTTGTTTATGCTGCATGATGCATAATGAAAATGGGCATTTAAAGCCCTCGTTTCCATCTGCTACACTTAGGACGTTTCAGTGGAAAGGCCGCAGTTACAGGCAAGCCTGTCAGTTCAATTTGCTTCTTAATTTGAGTCTGAAATAAAGTTTTAACCATTCATCCATTTGAAGTGGCTGAATTCTCACAGTGGTATGAGACAGGAGCCTCTTAAGACACAGAACCCCAAATAAAACTCCGTCTGTTTCTTTGCTTAGATATGAGGTCATCCCCAAAACGCGAGCGCCGAGGACAAATCTAATCCCGCCGCAGGATGCCCCCTTTACCGTCAGTGAAGTGACACTGCCACCTTCTGGCCATTCTGGGACATGCACTTACTCCAATTTCAGTAAAAGGAACAGGCCGACTGACACCTACCATGTTGGACTGCACCCTCTTGCCGTTTTTGGAACCCCTCTCATAGATGTATTCCCCAGCCCGGTTGGACCCCACAAAACTTATGGCTCTGATGGCAGGATGGTCACAGATGAAGTTTACAGCTGGAAAGAAATGGGAAATATTAGGCTTAGGCTCCCTTTTCCCAGAGGGTCAAATTCCATCAGCAACACAAAGCCAAGGTCCCCCCCCCCCCCAAAGCCAAAAAGTCCCCCCCGCAGTGATAGAATGCTGATCCTATAAGCTTTATTAGTAATGACCAGGTTTAAAATAACAAGAACTAACAGGTTAAATCAGCTGCAGATTCAGGGTCTCCTGGTTTTACTTCATAGCAGTACTCTTAAAAAAAGTTACAACTTCTATTCTGGTTATACAAAATAAAAAATAAATTTGAAGAACACTTGTAGACATCCAAACGGAATTAAAAGACCATGCGGATGCAAAGGCATTTCGTTTAAAATGCCCAGCAAAGAACACAAAGGTGAGTTGACTCCAGGGGTCAGTGACATTTAGCCAGGTTTAGACAAAGAATCATATACCTGACAAGTCAGAGCACAGTAAACATCAGCGGCGATCACAGACATACATAACATGTCACAAGTCGACTCTAAAAACCACAGACGCCATGCATTGTGGGAGAGCACATAGGGCTCAGCGGCTCCCATGATAGAAACACCTACTAAGAATACCTATGAGATTCAAAACCATCCACGATAAGCTCACCTGCATGCTGGCCATGAATGATGTTCAGCGTCCCATCTGGGGCCCCGGCGTCCTGCAGCATCTTGGCCAGTAACATAGCGCAGCCAGGCACTCTCTCGGACGGCTTGAGCAAGTAAGTGTTGCCACACACCATGGCCATGGGGAACATCCAGAGTGGGATCATAGCTGGGAAGTTGAAGGGGGTGATGCCAGCACATACGCCAAGGGGCAGCCGGTAGGTGTAGGTATCCATGTCCTTGGTGATTGAGGGGAGTGTCTCACCCAGCATGAGGGAGGTGATGCTACAGGTGTGCTCCACGACCTCTGAACGGGAAAGAAGCAGGAAGGCATTAGTCCCTTCAGATCCAAGCAGAACGATTCACGGCTGTCCCGGCTGATTCTGGCGACTTGGCCAATTCAGCAGTGTACTTCCAACAAGAACCATAAGCCAGGGGGTCACCTGGCACAGTGAAGATGAGCAAGAGATTTCAGCGATGGAAATTAGAGAGCGGCAGCTGATCGCCATTCTAAGAAAAAGGCTGACGATCAACAAAAGTCCATCTGACTTTGGGTAACAAATGTCAGCTAAATCATTATTTTTGGCCTTTTGAAAGCCTGCACAGCAGGAACATAACCAGGAACAGCATAGAGAGTGAGAATCATCGCGACTTACGCAGCCCTCTGAACACATCTCCCTCTGCGTCAGCCAGAGTCTTTCCCTGCTCCTGCGTGATCAGCTTTGCCAGCTCCCTCTATAAGGACGGGCCGGGACAAAGGACAGAGGTTTCAGGGTTCATATTACAGGAACTCTGAAGCAAGTCTTTTTGCATTGCTTTTTAAGAGCACCATTCCTGCAGAGGAATCCTGTGAGAAATTCACATGCCTCGCTTTCCAATCACAGTGGCTTTAAAAGACATTAGGATTTCTTTAGGTAATAAAACAGTCAGCTACCCACATGACACAAGGAGAGCATGTGAAATCCACACACAGAGGTGGGATTCGAACCTCTAACCCTGGGGGTATGAAGTCAGAGCGATAAAAAGCTTTCAGACTTTAATATTGTCATGCTTAGGCTTTACTACGGCCATACTAAGGTACTGGTTTTCAGAAGAATACATATCAGCCTTACGATGTTGTCTTTAATGAGCTGCTGATAACGCAGGAAGATCTGCTGGCGGGCCAAGATGGAGGTGTCAGACCACAGATGAAAAGACCTTGAACAGGAATCCACTGCGGCCAGCATTTCTTCCTGGGTGGCTTTAGGTACTCGACCGATGACTTCATTGGTGGCCTGGTTGGGTTCGCATGAAGACCACACACAAACACGTAATGCATCCTTCCTCACCAGGTACCTCATGATACAGATCATAAAGTATATAAGAGCAAGAACCTCAGGCCGATATTTTACAAGTGAACTCCCCCTTATTCACAATACAGGCATCGTTAAGTAGGTTAACATTCAAAGTCTGACAGACAAAGGTGATGGAATTAAACAAGAGGCCCACACTCATCACTAAAGGCTGACTTTCTACGCTTGTGTATGCATCTGTTCATAGCTTCAAGTCAGGATAGCCTGAAGAGCAGATTCTAGTCTGTAGTACAGCCATGCACACTTTTGAAAGGTTTTTCATTCTTTATTTGTATTCAAACTTGTCTCTCAGCGGAGGCGGACGCCCTTCTCTCCCCCTGCTTATCTTCCTTGCTCTGCTCCTCTTGTCTCGTCTACTGTCTTATACTTTGAGACACTCTCTCAGCCCTGCTCTCCAAACAAAGAAAAATCATGGATTTGATCAACTGGTCTCTCCACGCATCTTCACCATCTTCTGACACCATCTTCTCGACGAGAAGCACAGGTTTGGGGGAACCTGACTTTCCTGCAGGAACGTACGCAGCTGGCTACACGATGGACGGTTGGGAGAAGTGGAGGGTCGTGTGTCTGGCAGCTCTTTCCGTGGAGGCCATCGAAGATATCTACCTATTCAGAACCATGATAACAGGCCTTATGCTGATTGGAATAGGCATCGCCCTGACGACAGCCGCTCAACACCCCACTAGGCTGGCCGGAATGATTGACGGAGTTGGCAGAGCTGTTGGCACTCAGACTGTGACTATAGATCGCAAATTGGATAACATCACGGAGAAGCTCACGGCTTTGCAAAGGTTTTTGGATGGCGGAGACCAGCGTGGACATTAGAAGAGCTGTGGAACTACAGCTCCACGCCCGAAAACTCAAACAATTCTATCCTATCTGCTTTTGGCTCCCCCCTAATCAGCATTGGCCTCGGCCAAGACCGCTGCTGAATCAACAACTCCCCCGAAAGGACAAGGCAGTGAGACTCTCTGCATTCCTCTCCCCCACCCCAAGCCTTCACCGCTTCATACCCCCAGTGTGGACAGGTGGGTCTGTGAGCTGCAGGACCGGATGGCTGCTTGTCTATGCTGGACTACCTCCACCCCCCGTTCCCCTCCCCTGTTGCGAGTCATGACTTTGTATGTTATAAGGTGTAGCGATCGTGTCCTTATGTTGCTGAGGTGTTTTTTTTTGGTTCCTACAATGTTCTCCCTACTAGAGTGGAGTCTGGGGGCTGTTTTTTTATTCTCCTCCTCTCTCCTCATGTTAATCGGTTTCTCTCTGTTCTTCCTATATCCCCTGTCTTCCTGACCTGTCTAACCCCTATAATGTGATGTTTGTGTACATGTATGGTCGGGTTGATGGCCAGTTTCTTTGCTGGTACTTGTGACATGGTGTATTACATCAGCAATAAAGGGTTTTCATCATCATCATCTACAGCTTAGTAATTTTAAAGCTGCATGTTACATGCAAAAGCCCAATCTAGGTGTATCCAGTAGGCCTATGGAAACGGGTTAATATGCAGGGGTGCAGGAACCAGGTGAAAGTTTACATCCCAATATTTAATTTTACCTCATTAGCCGCCCCCCCCCCGCTCCCTATAAACAGCCCTTTGCCTTTATATTATCAAGTTCCCCACAATATCAAATTCTCCTATATACACCAACATTCATATGGATGGGCAATATAGCACATGCGCAATAGTCACGTTGCATTTCTTGGCATTTCTTGTTGACACCTCTCGGCAACACAACCAACTTGACAGTCTTTTGGTACATGAGGTCTATTTAACTACAGTTTATTTCGATTAATGTCATCTTTTTTGTTTTAGAAATTTAACATATGGCGACGTTATCCGACGACTAGAAATTGTGCAGCCCTCATTGCTAATATGTAAACCTCACTTTTTATAGTGGTCAATTCTGAACCAGAAGTAGTTGAAGCTCCTGCACGTGATGGGGAGCAACCGTGAATGAGCTGCAGCAACCGTGAATGAGCTGCAGCAACCGTGAATGAGCTGCAGCAACCGTGAATGAGCTGCTTGTAGCAGACACATTATAAAGACCCAGTGCAGATGAAAAATTCTTTATGGAAATGGATTTGCTTGCAATACTCACTGGATTGTGGATGTCAAGCCATTCTGAAGTCTTTGATTCAACAAGCTTCCCATCAATGAAAAGCTTCGTCGTTGGCTGGAAGTTGAAGTTTAAAATGCCTTTATTACGGGTTTTAGCTCTTACAGTAACACTAACCTTAATACTTATTTACCATTGTAACTGAACAACAAAATATAAACTAGACCTGCAACCCATAATATAATTATTGCAACTATAAAACATTCATAAGCGATCTTACCACAGAGGAGTAACACATACGCCCAAACTGAAAGGGAACCTGCAAATTGAAAACATGCAAAACATCAGAGGATGTGCTTTAAAGAAATTATGCTTGTGTAATCAAAGTTGTTCATTTCACAAGATTGAAAAATTCAGGTGAAGAAACCCTATGTAAACAGTTAATCGTTTAACGTCGTTCCTTGAAAAGGGCACCGAGACATTTGTCAGTGGTCATCAAGAAGCAAAAGAGATGCATATTGAGGTGAAATCATTGAGGTGCTTTATTCATACTCGAGACCATGCTCAGGTAACGACGATATTTAGCTCTTAGATTAAGCAATGAAAGGTCGTGGCTGCAAACAGAAGTTTGTGAGCCCACCAAGCAGCTGCATCTGCTAAACGGGATTTGTTGACAACAAATTTGTTAATAACAAACGAAGGACATATACTGAATTAAAACATTTTAAGTGAACACCGTGAGCTACAAGCAGCGTGACCCAGTCTGCTTTGCCAATAACTAAACGCAGCAATCGGGCAGCGTGCTGCCTTACCTTTGTCCTCGACAGAGATCTTATTAATGTCGTTGCCATAATATTGTTAAATACAATTTAATGTTTGACAAAATAATAAAACCGTAACCCTCTACTTGACCAACAAAAACGAAATACTTCAGTTCAATACCGTATATTTTACAGGAGAAAAGCCAAACAAACTACCCAATCGTTGTCTTGAACGAAAACGCCCACCAACATATAAAGCCCATTGGTTCATTCGATGAACCATTGACCTATAAGATGCGAAGAAAACTATGAACCCTCCTATTACCTGCCTGGTGATTGGTGAAAAATGAATTAAACTCATCTGTCCTTTTCCTAATTGGGTAAAAAAAAAATCATACACGTAGTGGCACGTAATATCCTTCTATTAATCCAACAGAAAACCATTCCTGAGTTTCTTACAGCGCTAATGAATTTTATTTCATTTTCTTGGTAAAAACAAATAAGTTGTTCTACATTTCATATACGGCTGTAACCGAAGCATTTAAGATATGTGATAATTAGTAGTTAAAAGATCTCTGCAGGCTCAGGCTCTGCAGTTCTTCCAAAATCCATTTGTCCATCAATTTTCTATACCCGCATGCCATTTCAGAATGGTAGCATACATTCAAGTATCATTTTTTTTTACACGAACAGTAACGTAAGATTCTTTCTGTGTAACGTCTTGTGCAATGCATGTCTCACTGTCTTGCCTCACAAAGGTAATTTTTTCCTATTTAAGCTACGAATGTTCATTTAATAAAAAAACGTATTAGTTTTATCGTAAATAAGGTGTTTGTTTAATCCATTTGTGCAATATTAAAACTGAGTGCAGAGCACCAAAATGCTTAGTCATATTAATTTGTGGAAAGGAGGAGGATATTTAGAGGCGAAGCCGATTGGTTGCTGGGACAAAAGCGTCGGAGGAAAAGTTTCTTATTTACCACGTCCATAATTTTTGAATTTTACTCTTTGCACCCAAGTGCTATGGCAACTGAAGCGAAGGTGAAAAGTAAAACAAATTCAATATTTTAATTTATTTCACTGCGGTTTTACACAATAATTGCGATTTATTTACAATTAACTTCGTACAATCTTGTTTTCTAGCCCACTCTTTACGGATATTTCAGAAGTTCTTGTTCCTGGAGAGTTCGGGCTGGTAGGTTGCAAAATTAAAGATCTGCTTTGTGACGTATCAGCTGCATGTTTTTCAAAAACTTCACCACAGTTTTTGTATACTTTTTTGGATAAGGGAAATGTATATTGTCCACAAATTAAAGATGATCTAAGTGTTATTTGTTACAGCGTTTGCACTTAAAGGTATCGACTATGACCAGGTGCCAGTTAACCTCGTCAAAGATGGAGGCCAGCAGGTACAAGTTGCATGTCAAATACGAGATCCATATCTCTCACTAAACAGCTGAAACACCATGTGCATAAATCAGCCCCCACTCAAATGCATTTTTCTACGTTACAGCTGACGGAACAGTACAAAGAACTGAATCCTATGCGCCAAGTACCTACTCTTAAAATCGATGGCGTTACCTTGTCACAATCGGTGAGCTCCTGCTCTCGAAGACCTATGTTAATAAATAATTACAGTCTTGCGTGAAGGGACTCCCCTTCTGTTAACAGTGGCCCTCTGCTCTTTCCTAGCTGGCCATCATAGAGTACATTGAGGAGACGCGGCCAAGCCCCCCCCTCCTGCCTGCTAGTCCCCAGAAACGGGCCCAGGTCCGCATGATTTGTGACCTCATCGTCTCGGGGATACAGCCCTTGCAGGTGGGTGACACGCATACCACAGACCCAGACTTATTTACTGTGTCGACTTCTTTAACCACTAAAGAAAAAACCAGCAGAAAGATGGCTACCTAATCCTGCCTGGTACATATTCAGGTTTCCGCATCTCACTTTAAACCTGCCCTCACTGTGGGAGAAGGCTAAATTAGTTTAATTAGGCACATAAGCGTGACTGACTGCTTTAGCAGGATAATCATCTGCCAGTAGACCATCCTGGGAAGAGCTGGTTTTGGGATCCATGATTAATACATTATGGGCCAAATCTCAAGTTCCTGGTAATAAATACCAGGGTCAGAATGATTCCGTTACGTCAGGCAGCTTGAATGAACCACAGCCTCAGGTCAGAAGCTGCCATATGAGAACGGTTCTTAAAGCGAGTCACCATGTAATCCTCCGGCTCATTCTGCTGGTGCTTCATCTTTGGATTACTCATACGTGCAGTTTCTCATCACGCATACTTGACAATACTCGTGTTCTCATGTATCCGTTTTGCCGAAGACCAGTCGTAATACTAACACAATTACAGAGGACGGTAAATTCCCAGGTGTCCTCACCAAACGAGACCAGTCCCATGATTCATCACTTCCCAAGTTTGTTCTTGGAAGGCAAGTTAGGGAGTATGTTCCCTGCGATCTTGGCATTGAGGTTCACCCATTGGCTGCATTTCCATATCCCAGGGTGCTGCACCACACACCTCACCTCAGAATATGTTTCCCCACTCAGAATCTGTATGTGCTGCAGAAGATTGGAGATGAGAAAGTGTCCTGGGCTCAGCATTTCATCATCCGTGGGTTTGAAGGTGGGTGTCGTGTAGCAATGATGCAATAATGCAAACGTCACGGTGCTACTGCAGGGAATCGCATCTACTGTTCAGGGACTTACTGTCACTGGTTCACGGCTTCTTCCTGTATGTGCGCCTCGTAGCACTGGAGCCCGTCCTGAAACAGACGGCTGGCAAGTTCTGTGTGGGCGATGAGGTAACAGGATTCCCGTTCAAACACGATTCTGTATGATGCTCTACAGCAAAAATATTAGTCCAATGCATTTGCTATTCAAGCTTAATCTCTGCTTTGTATTCACTGAAATCATCAGTCTTGTTTGGATAGCCCACCTTTTTTGTCTACTTCCTATTTACACAATTTTATTTGAACTAGACCGTCGCTGCTGCTATTTCCACACACTTGTACTTTACAAAATTGTCAAGTAATGAGACAAAGGGATTTGACTTGAAAGGCTGTTGGCAGTAGAATGCAAAAATGACAGACTTCCCATGGCTAAAGATATCAAATGATGAAGGTCTCCTCACCTCTCCTTAGATCTCGATGGCGGATATTTGTCTGGTACCCCAGGTCTATAACGCCGAAAGGTAAGACCAGCCTGCCACGGCTGTAAAAAAAATAAATATTGGAAGCAGAGGTTCTGCTTTGCCTGTTATGTAGTACAGTTGGTTTTTAAAGACATTACAGTAAAGTAAAATCGTTTATCCTCTGACATCCCTCAGGTTCAAGGTTGACATGAGTCAGTTCCCAGTGATAAAGGAGCTTAATGAAACTTTGCTGAACCTAGAGGCTTTTAAGGTCAGCCACCCCTCCTGCCAGCCAGACACGCCAGAAGAGCTGCGTGCGTGAGTCCGGAGAAACACCGCTTACTGCTGCTTTTGCTTGAGAAAGATTTTCTATAAGGTCTTTCATCTCGTATTAGAGATTAAAGTAAACAAAGCTCTTTGATAGTAAAAACCATTTATTGACATGGTTTAACACATCGTTACACTTCAGGAGGAACCAAACATTTATGGCAAGTGACACCATCACCACGTGAAAAGAACTTAAGTGAATATACATGCATATAGATTTAAAAACAATTTATTGTACAAAGTGGTAAAATCCCCTCATTGTGGTGCTAAATAAATTCACTGCTTCATGTGTCCTCCAGGGGGAACTGTGGCACTTAGTGATCCTATGTACATTGATGAAGGTACACTAGTGAACTCCATGAGCAGACTTGAACACTTCAAAACAGATCCATCTTGCCCCTGGATTTGAAAGGCTGGTTATATTTATACCAAGTGCATCGAAGACATGAGAAGTAGCATAAAATGTCCAATTGTTGAACCAAGGAGTAAAAGCACTTACTGCTTCATGCCAGACACTATAAGCTACCATTAAAAATTCATATTCATATATAAAAAAAGTAAAAAAATCCATTTGCAGATTGTGTGTTTTAGAAATCCTGAAACACCAAAAACCACCATTTTGAAGCAGGCTGCTACTGCCTCGAGTTCAATAGCAGCCTTTGTGAACGCCCAGAAGGATATAGAGTCCACTCCCCATTTTGGGGGGGGGGGGGGGGAGATGTACACTCCCCATTTGATCATGCCTCAGTACCACCTTTTGGACCTTGGGCCCAGTTTAATTTCCGGGATCTCCACAACACACTTGATGGTGTCATTGTAGAAGGTTCCGGCGCAATCCGAGCCCCCAAACACCAAGAGGGTATAGCAACTGCCCTGGCTCTCATCTGCAGAGTCAGGCACACCCAGGCTGACCATGCTGTGGCCTGCACGGGGCTGGCAGCAGAGAGCCGGGCAGGACACTGCGGCCCAGGAGCCAGTCTCTGTGCCAGAGGCAGAGC
This sequence comes from Mormyrus lacerda, assembly GCA_015163995.2. NCBI lineage: Eukaryota > Metazoa > Chordata > Actinopteri > Osteoglossiformes > Mormyridae > Mormyrus > Mormyrus lacerda. The sequence goes on along the minus strand of JAABNX020000030.1, from coordinate 1,953,415 downwards.
AGGAAATCTGTCAGATCACATTCTCCAGACCACACTAGGCCAATTATCCAACAGGTTTTCCAAAACAACTCTTTAAAAACTAGATATTTACATAAACCCATACAGAAATGACACTGCTATTGACTTGCTTAAAAACTAAGAAGCAGGAGGTGGAGAGGTCCAGAGAGTACAAACCCAGATCAAGATTTTGTTTCAACCAACCAGTTGTACTCCGACTCTATACTCAACTGGACTTGGTCTGGATTTCTACTCTCTGGACCTGAATTCTCCACCTCTGCTAAGAAGCCAAGATTAATATAAAAAAATTAAGATCTTAAGAAGTTGATGAATGGTTCCAACAGCACGGTGGAAATGAACCAAGTTCTCAAGTTACGTGACAGTGAAGACAAGAGATTGCTCTTCACATGAGGCCTGAGGTCACCAAGTGACAAGATGAGGAAATAACACACACTCACCCAGGCTGAACACATGCAGGTCCTGCAGAGCCCCCATGGCACAGCAGCCCCCGCTGATGAGAATCCTGTTGTGGCCCAGTGAGACAGCTGCATGGAACCTGAACACGACAGCAAACCCAGTACCATTATATTGGTTAGACATGGTACCACTAAGACACCCGCACCCCCCCCCACCACCACCACATACACACGGAACATTGATAGACTCCTTACCCGCGAGGCAGTGGTGGAACATCCTCATACTTCACGGCTATGTATTCCATAAAACCTTCAGATCCCAGCAAGGAGAAGATGTATTAAGGCAGTGGAGATTAACCTCAGTCCAGTGTCAGGATTTTCAGCCATATTAATACAATTAACAGCCTCACTAAAGAAAGAGGCGGCCATACTAGGGCAACCAATCTGCTCAAATGAGCACTTCAGGGCTTTGGCTAAGCAAAAACGGCCTGTACACGACGACCTGCTAGGGCTGCACAAACTGAAATGCACGTTGAAACACTACAGACGTGAATGCAGACCGCTTCACCAGACATTACCAAGGTCCAAGATGTGGAGGTCATTCAGGTAGGCAGAGGTCTTCCTCCCACCGAAGATAACCATTTTGTCTGACAGCAGTGTCATCGAATGCCTGCTCAGAACAATAGATGTGATATCCCTACTTAGTCTCCCCTTACACCCTGCGACCCGGCTTCACACCCTATACCATCTGCATAGGACCTTGCAGATTCCCAAAATCACCCCTCACCCCCCCCGATCTCCAAAGGTAGAGATTTCCAACCTTTGAGACTGCAGACCAGTTTGTTGTACAAAGATTTCATGGGTGAGTAAAACTGTCCCGGGCTAGTGACTTGAACTTCAACTGGCATGACAAGTTCCATTTTTACCCCCCTCCCCCAACAATCAAAACACAATGGTCAGAGGTGGTGTTTTAAATAAAATAAATTAAAAACCATGGCTTAAAAATAAAGCATTCTATAGCCACAGGTCAGGAACCCAAAACACAGGGATTCCCAGTTATGATCCTGAAGGGACATAAAGGAACATCCAAGACACCTATTCATCCTCAATTCCCCAATTAAGAAGTTTGAGCAGGGAGGTCTGTAAACTGTTGGATTCTGGCCTTTCAGGACCGGAATTGGGGATCCCTGCCTTTTATTGGATACTGACCCAAATCGAGGCAGGGGTCGGTCCCCTTCTACGATGGGCTGGTACCAGAGTTCAAACTCAGGGTTGAAGATGTACAGCGCGTTGCTACAGGCACTGCCATCGGGGCATCCGCTGGGCCGGATGCCACCAAACAGAAAGAGCTCCTTCCTGTAGATGACAGCACTGTGGTACGCCAGGGCTGGGACGTCTCCTCTGGCCTGGGGATATATTGGGGGATGGGGCAGTTTGTCACATGCTGCCGATTTACTCAAGGGCCAATCAGACCACTCTGCCACTCACAGCCACAAGCTTCCACTTCCAGGTCAGGGTGTCGAGGACGTGGACGTCACCATGGCGACTGTCCTGCTTCAAACCACCATACACATACACGGCTTTAGATTCTGGGTCAAAGGTCGCAGAGAGACCACGGGAACAGCACGGGATGTGCCCAGACCCAGGGGAGTCCATCGGAAACCAAAAGTTGCTGTCTGAGAGAAGACACAGCTGGTAAGGCTGGTGTGAAGAATGCAGCTCACCAAGGATGGCTGTCTGCAAAGGCTGCTCATCTCATCTGCTTCTCCTGACACTGTGCTGATAAATGTATCACTAAACTTCTACCATTTAAATGCTTTACTTCCATTAAAAACTTAACAAGATCAGTTCATAACCATAACAGTATCAAGAAACCCTCCTTTTCCGATGAACCACCAAAAAATGTTCACCTATCTCCAGCTTCCACAGAGTGTCTCTACACTGTGCCTGGTCCATAGCCTCTCCACCAATCACGACAGCAGTCTCCGGATCACTCATGCACATGGTGTGACACCAACGTGTCGATGGGCGCACTGCACAGGACATGAAAGCCATGGGAGAACCGGGGGGGGGGGGGGTGTAATAGACAATAAAACAGGAATATTCCTGACAATGGTACTTAAAATAATATCACTGATTCTAAAGGTGTAATGTCACCTTCAGTCTCACACACACAAGTTTGTGACAAACTTCATTAATTAGAATAAGAAATCAGCTTGGAGCTTTTAATTTTGGGCCTGTTTAGCAGATGCTTTTGTTCAAAGTGAAAGACGTAACATCAGCAGCACATGAAGTGCAGCTGAGCCAAGATTCCAATGAGGGACCAGTGACAAGGTGTCAATTAGTACTGGAGCAAGAGCCATTTTAAAAAAGCTACACACTGCAAGAACCTAAGAGGACCAAAGAAAAGTGCACAGAAGTCTTTATGCCACCACCGTTCCCAGACCTCCGCACCTGCCCGGAACTTCTTCACCTTCACAGGGACAGCATGTCCCTCCGGCTGTGAGCTCAGCCTCCGTCTTTGGGGACTGGACACCCGTCCAGAGTCCCTGAAGCTGCCTAGCTCCTCTGCTTCCAACACCAGCTGACCTCTCCTCCCAATCACGGTCCGCCTGGGAGTCTTATCCTGGAGGTATTTTAAGGGCAGCCGGCCACAGACGGCCCCAGCTCCCATTACAGGATGCATCGTTACCAGCTACAGGTGGTGTTTTTTTTTTTTTTTAGAAATGCAAAATGACTTCATACCGTAGGCCATACATGTGACTTTTTGGCTTTCTGACCACAGTCCTCCACTTTGGCCTTGCTGCTTTTGAGATCTGCATAGCAGATGTTCTGGGCGCTACTCTCCTCAAAGGCTGTCCCATCCAGTGCTTTAACCTGCTTCAGGTATAAGAAAAACGTCAACAGTAGCACAAGCACCATGTATTTATACTGAAGAGGATGAAGCTGCAGAAATTTTAAAAGTGCAGAGTTTACCAATGCATTATAGAGCAGCCAGGGCTGTGCTCACAGCCATGATTCACAGTTCCAGGACAGATACTCACCGGTTGACACGCGTCCCATTCAGTGAGAGCGAGGCGTTTCTGTGACAACAGCGGAGTGCTGCTGATAATCTTGGGTGTCACCTGTGGGTCAAAGTCTTTAAATCAGTAATATACCTTCTCATAACAAAGGGCTTGCAATTCCTTCTTAAGGCAGTGAAATGACAGCAGGAAAGTCCTCCAGCGTGGCACAAGGTCTCAGCATCGCCGCATTAGAGAGACCTGCCTGTCAATCCTGACATCTACAGGTTGCTGGACACCCACAAGACTCAGTCAGGATTCACAGCCAGTGAATAGCAGGTTGCTCCGACTGCATATCAGTTACAGCCAGTCAAGAGAAAATGAACAGTGTCCGCATTACAGGAGGTCTGGCAGACAATATCGTTCTCATGCTGGCAGTATTGGGGGATAAACAGCATAAGTTGTATTAGGTCTCAATGAGTAAACTGCACTATACCTCCCCACTGACAGTGAGCACAATTCTCCCATAGATGCCTTGCTCTGATCTCCGCATAGCTTCTGTCAACAGATCCAATCTCCAGTCTCCCTCCCAGACAAGGCACCTTCAAAAGATTTCCATGAATAATAAATACGGTTGGTTGGGTAGGTAGGCATAATAGGCTTGAGCTGTAACAGGCCAATACAAGCAGCACAGGCCTAAGTTGCACAAAACTGTGTGCAAGTTTCTCATATTAAAATCGGTGTTAAATCAGTCCTCGGGGAATTGGGAGAGAGCAGAAACCTGGAGCGTCTGGGGGTTTGAGAAACACTGAATCGAATGAAGAGACTTAAATATGGCTTTATATAAAAGAAAAAAAAAAATCCAGCGCTGCCTCATACTGAATTGGCTACTGTTCACTTGCCTTGTTTGAGATGAAAGGGTCCCGATGAGCTGTGGCTTCAGGTCCTGGCTTACAAACACCTCGACAGAAATGGTTGTCCCACTAGAATAAATGGCCCAGTCTCCTAGACTGAGCACCACCAGCTGCATAGGCAAAGGTAAGGGCACCTGTATCTGATAGCACAGGCGGTTGCACTTGCTGGGGAACGAGAGACATTAGCTTTTTAATAAAAATAATAAAAAAAAAAAAAAAAAACTGCGATTGCTCGAATACCAATAAAACAGATTCGAACACGGTCCCTTAAACAGGGTTGCCAACTCACGCATCTGGAGCGACACTCACGCTTTCGCCGTCACGTAAAAAATCTTAGGGCAAATCTGTAGGCCTATTATTCCATTACTAACCGGCCAAAGTTGGCAGCCCTGCCCTTAACATTACTGGTTATGAGAGCCACTGTACTCATAGTTTATCGCTAAAGAAACACGAAACAAGGCGGGTTTTATTTGATAGCTATAATAAACTCTACAACACGGCGTGAAGCGATATAAAAGGCAAACCTAATTGAGACACCTGTGAACCTACCTGATGAACTGACGGGGCGCTTCGCTTAAGGACCAGAGAGCGAAAAACTGAACCTTTCCCATGATCTTAGCCTTTTTTTTATATATATTTTTATTTTTATTAAGAAAAACGGTCTTAGAGTATTTACCGCTTTGAAATTATAACTTTAAACTGCTGACTGAAGCAAACCGGATCAGCCAAACAATCAGCTGGTCCAGATCAATGGGCGTGTCCTTTATAATTGCCTTTATTGGTTCAGGTGAACAAGAATTGACACAATTAAAATAGAATAAAAAAGAATCTGACGATAAATTCCTGCATTTGCACAGTCTAAGACACATCAACCTCGTTAAAAACGTAACGGGTTTACCTTATAAGGGTAAAAGTTATAACCCTTATAAGGTTTTTTTTTTTTTTAACTGGAACAGACATTACCCGTGGAACAAAAAGATTAAAGTCGGACTGTAGTTTCATCAGAACAGCAATCCTTTCATCAGATTAAAAAGCGTATCTTAATAGAGAGCCATGGGAATGCTGGACTCTCTGAAGAACCAATGTCCCGTGGTGTCAAGCAAACAAGGTGCAATTACTGTAACCGAGGTGTTAAACACTCTCCTGCGTGACAATATTGAGACTTTATAACACTTGCATTTTTCCAGTAAAAATAACAAGAGTGACCGTTGTGGGAAACTACAGTGATAAAAGGGAGTGTCACTGCGGATTTTATACGTGCATGACCAGAGCACTGCTGGGCAGACATTGCAATGGCAGCAGAAGTGACTCCCGCCTGGCCTGATAAAAACAGAGCACGTCTCGCATTTAGCGCTCCCTGCCGGCCTGGGATCTTCTCCCCTGTGAGATGCGCGTCAGCTGCAAACACCAGTTTCAGGGGGACCGTAGCGGGTGGCGGCGACAATGGCATGCAAGTAAAAGCCGATCATTGAAATTCATCACTTTCCATACCGGGCATTTTAAGATAATGGCGAGCGTAGGTCTCGAACCCAATCCGGAGTAAAGCGGGTTATTATTTATAAGGAACAAGGGCTTGAATTGCAGAAATAACTACGCCCTACTACCCCTGCCACCGGTGCGGAGAAAAGCAAGATATGACAGATTGGTTAAATTAAACCAAAGGCCTTTGTTTATTGAACAAACTTCTCATGGGTACAAGACTGGAAAGACATCGCACAGTTAACACGGAAAGTTTCTGGTTAGGTAGCAGCAGAACATACAGATTTCTTTGTAAACAGACACCGAAGCATTCAAATCAAAACGTTTGCGAATAAATCGTGGTGCTACATACAGCTCTAAATTAACATCACTACAGCAACGACAGATTACAAGCGCAGAGTGACGTCAGACCCGCAGCAGTTACAGGAACCCGTCGCCTGTACTAGTAGTTACTGCAGGATCTGCTTAGTTGTGATTTTAGTGATTAGTACGTGATTTGCCATTTCTTTCTTTTCTCGTGACGGCCAAATTATACCTCTTTCTCCCACAACCTGCATTTATTAGTCAAACAAGCTCTTTATATATACCAAATGAAGGCATGATTGTGTCAATATTGAACGTGCTGCCAAACTACCCGTTACGAAGAGAGACGCCTATCCTTTGCCTGTCAAAAACGCTGGTTAAAGCCACTGAAATGCTGTCTTTTGAACTTTTGTAATAACACAATAGCGCTGAATGTCTGAAATATCAAATTACAGTGATTGTCGTTGAAGAATATGTACAACTATTAACTATTACAGGGTTTATGTGCAAGGGCACAAACTTTCCACAATCTGGGTCTGAACAGGACAGTATGATTTCCCCAAGGCCTAAAATCCAAACAAAATGTGTAAACAGAAATATTAAAACATGAACAAAAAGTGTGCTGTCCCAGAACAATCTGGATAACCAGGATGAAGGGGAATGTGGTGTACACAAGTCATTTTATTTGATCGCCTTTGTTCCCCTAACCCTTACACGTTAAAAATATTCTAATAAACCTCCTTGTATTCACCTAAGTGGTTATCCTACCTAACTTTGTCCTATGTCTTGTTGCCCTGTGTTGAATTACCCACTCTATAGGAAACATACAAACAAGTATCTAAAACAACAAACAAGTATCTCATTGTACTCAGTACTTGTACTAGTAAAAATAACAGCAAAACTTTTAAATCCTAAACACACCTCTTTTAGTATTTGAGTAGCCAGATGGTTGTCTGGGCAATGTTGAATTAATTGGTATAATGATCATATAGAGTGGAAATGATCACATTAAACATCATATAAAACAATAATTAATACATTGAACGTACACAAAGACTCTTTAAAAATGCAGTAAAACGCTTCTGATCAAAATCTCTCCCCCAGAAAGGTTCTTTCGCCACTGAGGCAAATCCACAACACGAGACTGACAACATTTGATTTCCACAACATATCAAACGCGTCTATCCATGAACCCTAGCGTACAATATATAGAATCAAAAATAGATATCTCTAAATAGATCGTCTCTTGGGCTGTACATTCATCTGTGGTGACTGGTGTGATTCTCAGGCACTGTAGTACACTCTGTAGTACAGAGTCTTGTTCCTCCACAACGAGTAGGAGTTGTCAAACTTCAGGAGGTACGTTCCTTCACCAGGGTACTCGTGACTGCCTGCTTGCACGGCCAGGTGGCTGTCCTGCCGGTACACGGGTAGGATCTCTCCGAGGGTAGAGCTGGCTGCTGATTTGGACCCCTTTTCTACGTCACCTGGTCTCACAGGCCCTGTGATCGCGATGGAGAAAGAAAAAAAAAAAAACAGAAAACTGTGGGGTGAGTGTGGCCTGGAGGGCAGAGGAGGACCAGTGACTACAAAAGGCAAAACGTGTAAAAAAACTGCCTCATAAAATGATTTAGTTTTCACATAAGCTGATATATATTCAAATGAACATCCTGAAATCCAGTCATACAAGTTAAATGCCTCATCCAACAGTGAGGATTAAGCCTGGTATATTACTTCAGTGTCTGTAGTCACGTCCTGTCGTGATTAAGCCTGGTTTATTACTGCAGTGTCTGTAGTCAC
>JAABNX020000030.1:1902651-1942955 GCA_015163995.2 Mormyrus lacerda | reverse complement strand
TTTTGTAGCCCTTTGAGATCTTCGGATGTAAAGGGCATTATAAATAAAATGTATTATTATTATTATTATTATTATTAATAAGGAAAAAGGATCGGTTCAGATTGTAAAAAAAGTTAAATATATATATAAAAATGACATTTAAGATTATCCTACAGTAAAATAACCAAATTGACATGACAGGCCAGGTTATCTACCACAAAAGTCCTTTTTCAAACTAACTATTATTTGGGGGTTGTGGTAACAGTCAGTTCTGCCTTGTTTTTGGTTATCCTGTTTCCGTTTATATTTGTGTGTGTGTGTGTTTTCTCTAAAGTAAGGTTTTGTTTCTGTTGTTCATTAATCTCTATAAACACCAGAAGGCTTAGGCACAATGTGAAATGTAAAGCCTTATTCTTATTTGCAAAAATAAAGACAAGCCCAGAGCAACTTGCTGGAAGAGTGTAAATTAAGTTCCTCATATTTTTCACAGGCTTGAGAAAAGTAATTCTCTAACTTCGTCTGTTGATCAACTTTGCTTCGACAATAAGATCAAGAAAGATACTAAAGAAATCTACTGTGCCGAATTTCACAGCGACCTCTATAGATCCTGACACTCTTTCAATTCAGTTTCCCAATGCAATGCTATATCTGAGCGTGTGATGATACAGTTACTCCAGAGGTAATGAGCACAACTGAGGATCTGAAAAACGAATGCCAGGGAATAAGGGAATTACAACAGTACTTTGCAGAAAGTTTTCTGAGCGACTGTCTCCCATTTTCATTACTGGTTTTATAGAAAGTATTTAAAAAGGGGCTCTTTAACCCATGACTCAGGCACTCACCTCAATGATTTCCCATAAATCGACACAGTAAACATATGGTTTGACTCTGTGTAGCACAATTTAATTTTCAAATGCCTATAAAAATATGCATTTGTTTTTCCTGCAAATCAGTTAAAAAAACTCCTCCATAATTATAATTCCTCATCTGAACTGACATGTGGGGCAACGTCAAATTTTTTCTTTGGCATGTGCAGTTTCTTGCTTGCCTCCTAAATACTCATATTTGTAAGTGGATTACAAGACATCCCTACTGCTGACTAACAAGTCGTCATCAGCCAGCTGGCTGAAAACACTACACCGTGTATGAGATGCCAGCCAGATGCCCCTTGTATTACTGCAATCTGTATGAGATGCCAGCCAGATGCCCCTTGTATTACTGCACTCTGTATGAGATGCCAGCCAGATGCCCACTGTATTACTACACTCTGTATGAGATGTCAGTCAGATGCCCACTGTATTACTACACTCTGTATGAGATGCCAGCCAGATGCCCACTGTATTACTACACTCTGTATGAGATGCCAGCCAGATGCCCCCTGTATCACACTTGTATTCTGTAGTTTCATTGTGCTCCAGGCCTCTGATATCTAAATGTGACCTAATGTGAACTAATGGCAAACTGACAGTTACCCAAGTAAAGAATCAATTAAGTTATGAAAAACACGGTGGCAGCGTGCATGTTACATTTCATTCCCATTACTGAAAAATAAATTACATTCATGGTTCCAAAGAGACTATGGGACAGGTGTGTAGGAACTACACACTACACATGTAGGGGAACATGTATCCACAATATCCCAATATGCCTTCATCCCACCCCCCCAAAAAAAACAGACCTTTGCGTTTCAATTATTGAGCTCCCCAACCGACTCTCTCCTCCATGCCCTTTTATTGGAGATTGGTCATTTCTTATTATTAAACAGGGCGGTAGGTCGAACCCTAAGGTATGCTGCTCTCTCTCTTTGTTGATAATCAATATTTTTAGCAAAAAAAAATTAAGTGCTGCCTACTTTTAAAGCGGTCCAGAAACCTCAACGTTTAATGGATGCAAAGAATGGCGGCCCTGTATCTTGGACCAATAAAACATGCTGCTGTTTGTTTTTTAACTTCCCAAAAGCTTCCCTAAGCTCCATATTACAGCATCGGAGTGATAAAACACATGATAAAAAAGAAATGTATATTAGTTTGCAAACCATACAGACTCTTTACAAGGAAATAAAACTTTTTATATATAAATGCATGTAAATGTGTGGGGAGACTTGTCTCGAGTTGAAAATCTGTTATTCACACTGGATTCAGTATTTAACCGTATTTAAAACTATTCAGACCAGCATGGTCACCGCTGTGTCCGTTATTCCCCATGCCCTCTGTACTGGTATTGCTCTTGGAGCAATCACTACACAAAGGGAGAATTATCGGTCGACGCCGACCTAACAGAGTAGATGCTTACCTCGGCGGGGGACGCGGCCGCGTCTTTCCCGTGATCGGAAGGCGGGGTGCCGACAGGCATGTGCGGCCGCTGGGAGAGGTCTGTACTCCGGAGCCTGTCGGCGGGCAGAAAGGAACAGCATAAAGTTTTGGAAAACACAACTCGCAATTACATCGAGACGTCCCTCATTTGTGATCAGAACTTAGCAAGAATGAGGAATCACATACAAGTAGTAACACAAAGTCCGCGAAAAACAGCATGATGTTTACATTCTAGTATAAATCTCTTAAACTGACATCAAACCCCATTCTGGGCGCATGGCCATCAATAACAATCGTTCCGTTCATTGTTTGAAGGTATACAATGATAAAATGTTGGAATAGAATTAAGTAATTACCGGTCCTGGTCGCTGTTCTCGCAGTTTTTCGATGTTATTCCAGGGAAAGATGAGACGGACAGGGAAGACAATCTGGACTGTAGTTCAGAGGTTGACTCCATCTCTGGAAGAAGATGAAATGTACAGTGTGGTTTGTACTAAACATAACATACGTGGAGCGGAAATTCACACGGCGATACACTGTTAAATGTGGCGCAACGGTGCGGGGCTGCTGCCGGTGTTGTATTCACCCCCCCGCAGGAATAAACACGCGTAAGCAGTGAATTACATGGACACTGTGCTACGATGACCCTCATTTCCCTTTAGAACTTGAAACTGCGCCGATTCATCTGCACTGCAGTTAACTTTCGTGTCTGTCGTTTGCATAATTTATATTCCAACCTAATAAATACGTTTTAACTGTTTGTCATCCGGCAATCCTCCAAATTATACAAGTTAGTATAACTGCCTGTTCACGCTTAATCAGATTTTTGCAAATGGTACACTGTAAAAAAAAGCATTGAAAAAAAGCTGCTGAAGGACTACAGGCCTTTCTTTCAGCTTTCCGTTTAAAATCTGCATGCATTGGCAGTCCTTCGATTAAGGAAAACGGCGAAATGCGGATTGAGGACCCCGACGGCTATAGCACCGTCGGTCTAAATTATGCTAAATCAGACATTTGCATTACAACACGGTGCCTAAGCAAGTCGACCGCTTCATATAAGTGGACTGCGGTGTCTGAGAGTCCAGTAGGTCCAGATTGCAAAAACAAATACGCACATCTGGCAACTCGCAGCCTGTACATCATCTGCTCCGTCTATCCCCTGGATGTTTACAGGAAACGAAGCGGCGGTTTGCGGTCACATAGCCCTTGCTGGGGGATGTCGCGCTTACCAGGGTAAATCTGTCGAAGTGAACACGATTAGCGACCGCGATCCAGAAGAGTGACCCAGATGCCAGGAAGGAAGACGGGATTTGGAGGATCTCGACACAGCGCAGCTACATCATAAGTTAGTAGCGGAGCCGAAGCGCCGCGCACTTCCGTAACGAAACGAAACTGGGCGGATTTTTTCTCTCTGTTTACAAAAGCATGTCCTTTGCGGCAGCACGGCGTGACACGCTACACATGTAGTCTGTAATCTGATGCATAATCCCTAATAGCTTGTCTTCAGGTACTTTATTTGTTTAATTACATTTCGAAAGCATACAAGACTCCCATTCAAAATTCCCAAAATGTACAGAAACATGTACTCGCGATGCTGAGCCCAATGTAACTCAGTGGAGATCACTTATACTCATCAATTCAGTACCTTTGGAAGTAGTAAAACTGAGACTATCTTAACAATTACGGCAGGGTGATGAAAAAGTATATTACCTATTACTTTTTCTTGTATTTTTAATATGTTCTATTTGTTTTACGGAGGGATAAGCTTTGTTTTTATGAAAACTGTTATCTTTACTCTTGTAATAAAATATGTGTTATATATTTGCAGATATATAAATATATTCACACAGATGCTTGAATTGCCTAACTAGTACTGTAGTTCATTGCTTGGCTCAGGGTGTTGCTATGGCAGCAGTGCCCGTGGAAACGGGTACACGAGGCAAGATGGCAGCCATCCTGCACTGGAGCTGCGAGGACGTGGCCACATGGATCGAATCCCTGGGTTACCCACAGTACAAGGTACAGCCGTCATGACACAACATGACACTTGTGCATTTCTAGACAAATCGATCTTTATTTCTGCCAATAAATTAATGTCAGGAAGATTTAGCCTGTAAGTTTCTCGACATTGCTTTCTGGAGGGGAGTCTATGCTTTTTTGTCACCAAATGCCCTTAAGCATAACTGATTAGCTGAAGGTAAAGGTTAAATTGCATTGTATTAAGATTAATGTTTCTGAATTATCTAACAGATTCTCACACGTACTTGTAATATTTGGGTAGTTTGTAGTGTGTTCGCGTTGTTCCGGACAAATTAACACTTATTTGTAACAGTTTGTTGGAAACCAACCACAGCATCCAATGGACTCACATGATCCATCAATCTTGATATAAACCGTGTCTTATTCTTTTCTTACAGCTGTGTTTTACTGAGAACTTCATCAATGGTAAAAAACTCCTCTATGTCGACTGTCATTATCTTCCTAGACTCGGCATAACTGATTTTGAACATATGAAGGTAAGCAAAAAAAGACATGTTGCATTTTGATTAAACCTATAAAATTGTTGTGAGGAAAAAAGTAATATGTTGTATAACTTGTGAAGTTGGAGATGAAGCTTTATGTTTGTATATGTATTGCGAAAAATGGAGATCAACGCATAACAATGTGATGGATGTTAGACTTTGTGGTACAATAGCATGCCGTCTTTCTCTTTGCGCGCCCCCTGCAGGACATCTCCCGCTATGTGCGTCAGCTCCTGGATATCAACGAGCCTCTGTGGAACCGGAGCATCGCACTGCCCCGCAGGGATGACATGGGTCTATTCTTAGAGAGGAAGAGTCAGACGGGAGTCCGGGCAGATTCTCTGACCTACACCCAGTTCCTAGGAACAGAAAAAAACTAGCCCTCCCTGAGCGGCTTCCATTTCAAATATAGCAAATCCACCCAAACAACGGAAGACGGAGAGAGTTTAATGGGACGTTTTCAATTGCGAGTGCGACCTAAAAAATTGCATTAGGAAAAAAGTAAATGTTTCCTAATTTTTAAATTACAGAGTTATTAGGGTTTTCTTAGTAGAGCACTAAAGAAATCATCAGACCAAGAGTACTAGCTCTGGTATTAATGTTTACTTTGATGTTCACCAGAGGCAGTTAGATATATAAAGATATATTTTGAGTTTTATTATAGAATATTGAACAAAAACTGTAGCAAATGTGGCCTTTTAGAGCCAATGGGAGCTGCATCAAAGCAGAACGTGGCAGACACTACAAAATTATCCCACCCACTGCGGGGTTCCAGGTCTCATGTCTCTCATGACTGTTACTATAAAGGTGGGTGCACATGCCTAACGTCTGAATCCAGGCGCTGTATTGCTGCGAATCCCAATCCTCTAAGGGCCTGACCTGTATTTCTAAACAAAAGAAGAAAATGCATGTAACAGTGTATCTCCCATTACGCCCGGATACTGACACCAATGTGGACAGATGAACCAGATTAGCTATTAAAGAAATACTAGTTTGATTTTAATACTCTGCTTTTGTTTATTAAAAAACACAAAACCTGACATGGACCATGAGAAAGCACAGAACCAAAGCAGGGTGTTTTATCTCCCCCAACACCCTTCATGGACTTACTGCTCTTCCGTCATCAGTTCAGGTGTTGGCAGCACAACACGTGCCACACACAGGCAATCCCACGAGGCTTTGCTCTGATAGTGATGCTTCCTTTCACTGCCACGAACCAGATCTATCACAATGGCCTGAACACCACACAAACAAAATATTAGTAAGTAGCATCAGTCTTGCTATGTCGCCATACTTGTGGTTTAAGAAAAAAAAAAACCTGCTCAACTCTTCTTTGCTCATTTTCAATGAGGATGCAAATGACTGTCTGACAAAACCTTTGGACATGAGGCAGTTACTGCTGAGATTTAGATTGACACAGTTTGTTGGTGAGAGCAGTTTAGCCAAGCCAGCCTGAAGCAGCAAGTCTGGCATAAACCCATATAAACTACAGCAGAATAGCAGCAGTACCTGAAGGTGCTTGATATACTGAGATATTTAACCGATATCTTGCTCTTCTACATAATAAAGGCTGTCCACCACCTTCTATGCCTAATTAATGACAGTGAATTTGCTGCTTTGCTGATCTGCCAGTGATCAGAATAGATGCTGCTACATACCTGAGATAGGAAGGAAAAATCCATCCATCCAGGCTGCCTGATATTGGTTGTAATAGTAACTCGAACCCCCCCGCTTAACAATTTGGTTAACGCACTGATTATCAAACCTCTCAGTGTTCTAAGAAGAGTAGCACCACTCTTCAAAATGCCTTCTTTGATACAAAAAACAGGCTTTTATGTGTTTTGATAATGCGACAGACTATTACATTACAGCAGTTGGGTGAATATAGACAGAAGCGATGACCAAAGTCCTCCATGGTGGCCAGTTCACTTACACGCAGTGTGAATTACAGATGCTGAAAATGTCTCATCACGTTGTTTTCTGGGATATTTGCATGCAGTTTTTTAGCTAAACGTGAAATGGCGTTTTTTTTCTTGCTATGTAAATCACAGCTGCAGGTGTTATAAAATCATGGCTTTCCTGTCATTTACTTTATTACAGGGCTCTATGCATACAGGATAAACACAGCCATAAAACAGTATCAAGCCCCACTGGCCAGCCATCAGCGTCACCATGGAAACACACGTGCAAAAGGGGATGCTGTTACCCACCCAGCCTTGGGGCTGATTCTCTTCCCCATGGCGCAACATCGCCTCCTGGTGGACAGTTTTGCCATGTTACCAATTCAAATCAATATATTACACATTTCTGATTTAGTGAGAAGTGCTGCCGGGAATTAAAACACATAAAAGCTATCCAGAGAGAAGGCAAATCATTTATTTTTCTTTGACAGACATTACATGCTTTAATATATTTGCACAAATTAACATTATCCAGTCTGTACACTAACTATATACAAGCCATGTACTGTAATAGCTTAGATGCACACAAACACCTGTCAGACAGCACAAATCAACAAATTCATTGGGCAGCGCTTTGTTGTCCCGTGAATTTTAAATTATGTAGTGCTGAAATTAAAATTATTTTAAGTTTGCTTCTACAAAACAACTACTGACCATGTCTTTGTCAATGTATAAAAATGTTCAATGAACAAAACAAAAGGTGAATCGTATTTAAGACTCAGTTATATAACAAGCTGTACTTATGACAAACTAGATACGTATTTCTGAGAATGTCAAGGGACTGTTTACAGATACACGTACTGCAACGACAGACAGCGCGAAGCGGGTTACAGATTTACTATATACCTGTAAATAATTCAGCTTTGCTCGTCTTTTTCTGATAGTGCCACTCAGCAGAGTAAACAGCTCTGATCACTCAGTGTCTGTCACAAAGATACAGCTTAAACACAAGAGAGAAAAAGGACAGAACCTCCTTTTAATGACAGATAAAAGCAAGTAATGCTGGGAAGATGCGACAGCCCCTTAAAAAGGCAGCTCCCAAACAGTTGAGATCAGATTGCCATATTTTAAGTGAAGGCTACTACAATTCACTCAGCTATTGAAGAGGACAGGTGAAATGCAGCAGTCCGGAAGAGAGGCATACAGCCTGCCTATATGCCACTATGAATTTGGTGTGATTCTGCACAGTCCACGACTCAAATAGCCACACATATAAAACGCGTAACAGACAGGCTCTCATTCAAATTACAGCTCTGCTTATTCAAATAATAAAAAAAAAAAAACAGTTAAACTGTTTGCATGTGAGGAAAAAACAAGACATTCGCACCTTTCAGATTGTTATCTGCATTCATAACCATAGTTATCTCCCCCCCACTTTACAGATGATTTATTTATACAAAAAGTAGTACTCAAATGCCATGCTAGTCTGCAAACGGCACACGCTAAATGGTGTTAATCGGGAAATTCCCATGTTTGAGTCTGCTTTACGTACCATTTACAAGGCACTGCAAGGGATTCTGGGAAGGAGAACTCAAACAGCATACAAACTCCAGGTGGTTTGGTGTATGAGATGGGATTGGCTTATTTAGTGTTACTGACCGCTTCCCTTCCCTGTCTGTCGGGTACCCTGTGTATCCAGTTGGTCTGCCAGTTGCATGGGACGTTTGGTGTGGTCCCCTGTGAATCTCATTGGCTACCCAGCACGTATTTCAAACAAACGAACAAACGATTCATTCGTCGCCCGGCCGCCACTTCTGGGACTCCTCCTGTCGGGCGTCGGGGAGGAGCTGGTTCCTCATGCCTCCCAGTACGTTTGAGGTGGCCTCTGTGGCCACGATGAGCGGCTTCACCACGGCGGGGGGCAGCTGCCGCAGGACCCCGCCCACGGCCCCTGTCACCCCCCTCTGCTCGTGCTCCCGTGTGGCCGTGTCGTAGATGGTCAGCGCCGTGTCCGTGATTCCCTACGGAGACCCCGAGCATTCTTAGTGCTAAACAGTAATACCACGGTAACCACTGTTACTCAGTCTGTTTCTAACATTTGAAAAGGTGCCTTTGAAATGTTAGGGGGGGAGGGTCGATCTCATCTAGGCTGACATACCTCCTTGACTACGCAATACGCCTTGGCCACTCCCTCTCGCAGGTCCACTGGCTGATGGGCCAGCCGGTGATGAGAGAAACGCTTCATCCTCTTCAGCTCGCTCTCCTCGGGTCCTGGAGACACCATGTCATAGGCCGTCTCTGCTGCTGCCTGTCGGAAATGTGACAAAAACTTTCAGATGATGCGTTAGCGGTGAGACCCAGGGATGGCGTGGGCGGCCCTTTACCTGTATGGTGCGCACCATGCGGTTGGTAAGCTCCAGCGCAGCCATGGCGGTGGAGGTGCCGAAGGAGGCGGCGCCCCGCTGGAAGCCACGCACGATGCGGCCGTCCTTGCGGTACTGCTCGATGGGCAGCCACACCAGGTCCCTGAAGCCCTGAACTGCAGACGGCCATCAGGGCACGGTGAGACACGCTCGTGTGACAGGCGGACAGTGTCAACATCACATTCTCGCCATCGTGCCCCATGGGCGACTCACCCAGTTGCACCAGGGAGTGCATGGGCCCCACCCCCCCCAGCAGGCCCGGCAACTGGTTCTTCCGGATGTCATTCAGCCACTCGTTTATGGCATAAGAGAAGAGCTTGTCCACCCCCAGAAGCCTGAAAGGAGACACACACACGCACACACACACACACACACACACACACACACACACACACACACACCCCTCCTTCAAACCCATGGCCTACAGCATCTTCCGCCCTCCTGCACCTATTTACCCTTCCCAGCATGCATCACTCAAACAAAGGCACCTGTGCTACACTGTTTACTGTTGACTGCACTTCTGGCAGAACACTGATGTTTGGTAAACAGACTGGCAGCGACGGCGGCAGGGACAAACCCTTGTCTGTAGCAGAGGCGCCGCAGCTTGAGCTCTGAGCAGTTGAGCTGGGTGAGGCCAATTACTATGCCGGCAAATGTGCCCTGAACCAAAAAGGAAGGATCAGACAGACTGACACAAACAGACATCCTATATCTCACATTCTAGCACCATTATCGATGCAGTGGGGTTGATACCCAGGAGGCTGTGTCACCCGGGCAACGCACCTGCTCCATGGAGACGTGCTTCCCGTGGTAATCCAAACGAATGGGCACCTCAGAGGTGAAGCGGAACTCTCTGGAACGTAAGCGTAACAGGCGGCGACAGAAACGGTAAACTTCACGCAGGTGAAATGAAAGGAAGCTTTAGATTACATGGAAATTAATTGCCTTTTGTACAGACAGGTGAGAGCGAACACAGGGGTCTGAACACAGGGGTCTGAACACAGGGGTCTGTCTGAACACAGGCTGAACTGGAACTTTTTTGGGGTGGGGTTATGGACCTTGCATAACGGCATGATGGAGATGAGATTACTCTTTTGAACCGGTGACCTTCCAATCACAGACATGGAGGCTTAACCCACTGAGGTGCATACCTGTCCCCCCCCAGGTCGGTTAACGATCACAGGAGAACCGGGTTTTAAACAGGAATATCTCCTATCAGGTTAAACATCGGTCACGCGGTACTGCATACCTGAAGAAGACAGGCTGATCGGTGTAGGGTGTGGCGCCCCCTTCAGGCTCACCGGTGTTGGTGCTGGTCGGCTGCGTGGTTCCGTTCAGGCCGGGCCTGCCCTGGCTCGGCACGGAGATAATGGGGGCCGGCTCCTGGCCGGCACCCCCTTGCTTGGGGAAACTGCAGGAGATGTCTGAGGCTGAAGGCCTCCTCACTGAAACACACAGCACTATAATAAAGGAATGTAGCAGCCATGGATACTGCGTGTACACCACACATCCCATAATCACTCGGGGAAGGAGGCAGGGGAGCACTCAGAGCGAGGCTACGTGCCGTAAAAGGGAGCGTCAGGACACTGGCAACGTGGGCATCGTGAGGGCACGGGGGGGCGGGCGGCGACTCACCCTCCTGGTCAGGCGGCGCGAAGAGCTCGACTTCAGCAGTCAGACTGGAGAAGAAGTCTTTGAGGAAGAAGAGGGCGTCCTGTTGGGAGGGGGGGGCGGGAGCATGAGAGACGCTGCGGCAAGAGGAGGAGGAGGAAGCGACCTTACAGATATAACTAAGAACTTAGATGCACATACAGTGACCGTCCATAACAATTCAATGGGAAAATATCGGGAGATCGCAGAAACTGGGAGACAAAAACATTACTGAGAATGTAATATATAAACTAGTAGTGATACATAAGACTTGTCAGTGTAAGTGCATCCTGTGTCTGTAACGTTAATCATCTCGCAGGAGCACTGCCTGCTCATCTTGCTGACCAGCCTCACGTGCACCGGCTGAGTGATCATGGAATCTTGCATTTCTCACAGCAATTTTTAAACATTACAGTGCTGTTAATTTTTTATTTTCAATAATATTTTTGTACATACAGGGCCATAACTGTTTTATAACCATTATATATAATATATGAACCATTTAAGGTGTAAATGACGAAGCGTTTCGCAAAGCATGCGCCAAGTGTCCAGCAGGGCACTTTCTCCTCAGACACGGGTTATAAATAATAAAGACTTTTTATGTTGTCGCTCAGGCCAGCAGACTGTCATGGGCTGTCAGGTTTGGGGGCCCAAGTATTATTTGCAAATCTTCGCATCCTTGGGGACATCTTCTGCCCCAAACCTTCACAGATCTGCGTTTCCATGGCAATGCTGTACGCGCAGACAGGACGTATAGGACAGACCGATAGCAATCGGGTGTCTGACTGTGGCACTCAGGCATCAAAGGTATGTGACCCCCCCCCCCCCCCCACCTGATCAATGTTGAGGCGCAGCGGCATCAGGGAGACCCGGAGGCAGCACTCCTGGGGGGTGCGGCCTGCCTCTGGGCATAAGTGCAGCGCTTTCACCGTCAGCTATTCGAAGACAGAAAAGCCAGTCAGTTATGTGTAGGGTCCTTATTGGGTCACTGCAGATAAAGGGGGTGGGGCAAAGAAAAGGGCAGGCCAATGGCATCCGGTTCACCATGTTGGAGTGGGCTTTGCGGGGCATCTCCTTGCTGGAGTAGAGGTACAGAAACTTGTTCATCTGGGAGGAAGCCAACCGGTCGCGGATCTCCAGGTCCTGGACGATGAACACCTGTCGCGAGGCAGGCTGCTCGGCCTGGCCGGAACCAGAGCCGCACTCGGGGGGGCCCGGGGGGTACACCTCATGCTGGAACTTCACCTGCAGTCACGGGGCAGCCGAAGGCTTCCAATGACATCACTGTACTCTGACCGAGTTACTGAAACGCACAGTTGCCTCATTTTTAGATTCCTTACGAAGCTGTGGCAGCTCAACGGCAGCGCCCTCTGCAGGTGACACGCTCTCCTACCTTGGTGAGCTGGATCTCCATGAGCACGTCTGGGTTCCTCGCGCGGCCCCCTCCCACGCGGCTGCCGGGCCGGGCCTGCCTCGCCGGCGTCTGCGAGGGGGAGCTGTGGGGGGTGCACCTGAAATAACCGGGACATGTTTAATCACGGACGGAGGCAGACAGAAATAAAAACAACCGGCATCCACGCTATTACGTACCCACGGCTCTTCGCTGGGGAGGAGGTGAACTGGCCGCCGCCAAAGTCCTTCCCCCCATAGAGGTGCCACACCATAGAGATCTCCTTAACCAGGTAGCGGATTTCCGGCACGGGGAAGTGTAGGGGCCCCCGACTGGGGTGGCCGCGGCTTGGCGGCTGGCTGAAGTGGTCGTCCCTGATCTGGATGGGCTCTGCCGTCAGTTTGCTCACCACCGGCTCGCCATCCCGGTCCTGAGTCGGACGGCAGCAGAGTGACGGAGAGAAAAGCAACTAGGCTGACATTTTTACTGTCGACACTCCTTCGGATGGGAAAAACCCGAGGCAGCGGTCACCCCGTACGAGGGCCCGCAGGGGCACGCAAAGGGCCTTACAGCGGCTCCTGAGCCGGGCGTCTCCAGGATGCAGAAGTCGTCGCTGTCTGGGGCGGGGTCTGAGGCCGGCGTGTAGATCAGGGGGGTGTGGTACATGGGGAAGATGGGGCTGGGCTCCTGGGACAGGTTACCACTCTCGTCCGGGAACAGAAAGAGGTCGGAGCGTGGCGGCTCCTGGGCCAAATCGGAGTAGATACCTGGCGGGGCGGAGCGACGGTTCGTTACTATGAGACCGGAACCACAATGCACACGCTTTGGATGCAGGGTGGGAATAGAAAGTCTGGGCAATCATCCGGCTCGCATTTTCATCTACAACGTGTCAACAGGACAATTAAAAAGCAATTAGAAGGTAATTACCATGCTCATTTAAACTCATTTAACTGGAAGTTTAACTGTAAAAATGAGTAAAATGGTAAAATGTAAAATGACCTCATGACAACTCCCCTCCTTCCCACGCCCCTGCGTTTGGGCCCTGCGTCTCCCTTCGCAATCCTGTGCTCCTGAAGCAGCCCCGGAGGGATTTTGGGGGGTGGGTCGGCACTCCCTCACCGTTCTGTTGTGGGGTCGCAGCCCGCTGGCTGTCCATGTCCTCCATGGCCTCACTCATCAGGTCCTGAAGCATCTGTTGCTCTGCCTCAGGCAGCGGAGTGGAGCGGGAAGACCTTTTGCCGGGAGCCTCAGCCTGGGAGGAGACAGCAAACCAGTCAGCAAACCAGACAGCAAACCAGTCGAGTGACAGCATGGGGCTGTTTCTTTAAGGTACTCGCTGGAATGGGAGTGAAACAGGACGGCGTGACAGGTCAGCGCCAGGACAGACCTTTGCTCTCTGCCTCCCGCCGCTGCTCTTGCCATCCAGGCCAGGAGGGGGCAGCAGGTCCCCATAACTGGCCACATACTGAATTAGATTCATGAGTGCAGCACACGAGTCAGAGCAGGTCCTGATGTGGATGATGTCACTGGAGCAGCGCAGCTCAAACCGGGGCTCTGACTGAGGGGACAGCAAGCGCTGAGACAGTTGGCGACTCCTTCCTAGACTAGAACTTTCCACTGCTCTGGGGCGGCAACCTACCCGCTCCCCACGCGGCCCCGGCTTCACTGCGGTGATCCTCAGCTCCAGCATTCCCATGTCCACCACCTGCACGTAATCTACCCAGCGGGCAGAGCGTGAGACTTCAACCCTACAATCCTGATACCACGCAAACTTCAGTTTGCTTTCACGAGTGTTTACCTCGGCTGAGATTCACAGAAACCGCATTGCATTTGTCCGATAAAAACAGGGCAGCCTCATCCAGAATGATCCTGAAATACCAAATGCACCCATTAAAAAATGATAGGCGGAAAAATTACTTAGCATTGATGATGGTGTCAGAAGAGCAGACAGATGTCCATGGGAACAGGCCAATCTGTGACATGTACCTCAGTGTGGAGGAGGAGTGATCCAGGGATACACTGCTAGAGATGCTGAAGGTCTCCACCGTCAGCAGAGACTTGATGGGCAGGTACAACGGTCTGCAGAGAGAAAGGAGACACCATGCTAAACCATTCAAAAACAGAAGTGTGCCATTGGTCCATCACCTCATCCATTCGACAGACAGCACCTGTAGTCCAATGAGCAGCTCCAGAGGTGCAGGTGGAACGTAGTGACTGACGTGGGAGGGGTGTAGCCCAACACTGGCTCATCTGACACGTTCAGGAAGTCCACAATCTGGCAGGAAGAAGGAAGCCGTTAACAGCTAAAACCCAAATTCTGGCCGATCTGCAGAGTAAATCGGCTACGAGAGGCTGCATACTCCACAGGAATGGAGCATCACTACAGAGCAATATAAAGTAAGCAGTGCCTACCTGGTCATACCAGCCCAGGCTGGCCGGCAGCACACGGTGCTGCAGAGTCGCCCCTCTCACCCCCACAGCAATCAGGAACTCCTGCCGACAGAGTCAGGTGATGACTGAGTCCCCCCACCTACCACTGACAGTGATTTCTGCTAAACTCATTACTCCATTGTATCAGTCACTGACTGGACAGGAAATGCCATCTGGATTTTTTCTGGGTCTGACAAGACGACCCGATATGGAGCGCTGCATAAAATCCAAAGAGCTGGACACTGACTCAGGTACCCAGTAGTTGTTAGGGCTCCCCAGGAATCTGTGGTAATCTTGGTATCCCCCAGAAAGGCTGCAGAATACACAACACTAATGAACATAACACTACACAGCAGAGCCCGAGGAACCGTCATGAAGCCCCGATCAGCCCTGATAAGTGTGGATGCTCCCGTGGTAACAGACAGCAGCTCAGAACACCACATTATTTTCTAAAATCCAACCGAGTTCAGCATTTCCATAATTGATTCTCAAAGTAATTTACTAAATTTAACCTAATCCTAGACGTTCTCTCCATACTGACTGGTTTGGCCTCGTAAATGGGGCCATGGTAACCTATATTCTCTTTCTTCAAAGTTCTTCTCAAAAAAGAACCTATAAATTAAAATTAGTTTTGGATTCATACTGACTGAAATGCCAGGCGAGATTAAGTGTCTGCATGACGACCGGAATACTGGGACACAGCCGGAATGCCGTGGGAATCTCCACAGCTGCACAAACAGGTTGGTACAGCATGTGTTCTCCTCCCCACCTTCATGTTTTGCTCGGAATTCTGGGAATGGACCTTGACGGCCACAGACACCATGCTATGGGCCTCCAGGCCGATGCCCTCCGCTGGGGAGGGCTTGCCGGTTGACATCTCCTCAGACGGGTAGATCACTGGCTCCAGCCAATGGGGGCGCGTCTTGCTGGGCAGC
Organism: Mormyrus lacerda; assembly: GCA_015163995.2. NCBI lineage: Eukaryota > Metazoa > Chordata > Actinopteri > Osteoglossiformes > Mormyridae > Mormyrus > Mormyrus lacerda. The sequence goes on along the minus strand of JAABNX020000030.1, from coordinate 1,927,413 downwards.
CTGATGTCCGTTTCTGGCAGTTCTCCCTCCACCATGCCTGAAGCGGCCCCACAGACATACGAACCTTCAATTCACGCTCCCACGGTGAAAATTATTTTTGGCCTAATACTTCATTTAGCCATCTGGCCCTACCTTGGTGATAAAGACAGAGGTTACTGGTATGGAGACAGACATAGTGCTGGTCTTTGTACCCTTCGTGTTGGATGACCGTGAAAAGGACTCCATTCTCCACCTCTAACCAAAACTCCCCATGACTGTTCTTCAGGTTGGCGTCACCTTTTTCCTGAAAGAGGGACGACGACAGAACGCTCTCACACCACAAATGACACGCGTATACAAAAGGTCAGGGCTCCGCCGCCCGTCCTCTGGTTACCTTGCTGTGGGTCTGAAGGGCCACCAGGCCGTGGCTGACGTTCAGGACCACGGAAAACAGGCTCTGGGAGCTCCGGCTCTGCATCTCCTGCTTCTTCTTCCTGCGGTTCCGGAATCCGAAATCCGCTGATAAATTGTACTGCAAGCTTTCATCCTCCGACCCACTGTCTTCGTCTGCAACATTAATAGAGGAGACCACAGCTTAGCAAAGATGACAGCTATGATAAAATAACAGCACCGACCTTCAGACGTTTACGATGGGGTTACGTTCCGATAAACATATCGTCAGGTGAAAATGCATTTTAATAAAAGCACACCTTAGCTAACAAACATCATAGCCTAGCCTAGCCTAGCCTAGCCTAGCCTAATCATGCTTAGAACACTTACATTAGCCTACATTTGGGCAAAATCATTGACACAAAGCATAATTTATAATAAAGTGTTGAATATCTCATCTAATTTATTGAATAATGTACTGAAGGTGAAAAACAGTCTGGAATACCCATCGTAAAGTTGAAATATCGCAACACAGCCCATCGTAACCTGTATTTAGCTACACTAGATTCCCACAACAATCTAAAAAACATGCAGGTAAAAGCCCGTTCTGCAGTTTCACGTGATTTTTACTTCATTTCAAAAGTCACGCCTCATTGCATTTCACACACAAACATGAGTCACATGACTGAGGACACCCCTCAGAACAGAGAGACACCTCCATACCCTCGGGGGCAGCTGACCGGAACTGGTTAAAGCCGTCCTTGTTGTAGGTGTTGATCAGCTGACTGGCCACTGACAGCCCCACCCCGTACGTTATGTTCTCGACGGTCTCCACAGGCGATGGGGCGGTGGGCTCCCACAGCAACAAGTCATTGTTAATCCTGCCAGAAGAGAATGGGTTGCATGACACAGCGTCCGGGGCAACCGGCCGGTGCATCCCCCCTCCCGCCGTCGGCAACACGCCTGACCTGTTGTGCAGTTTCTCGTAGAAGGCCTTATTCGGCAGGGACAGCTGAACGTTGGGGAACGCCAACTCCAGAATGTAGTGCGAGTTGTTCATCGTCTTCTCCTGAAACTCCGTCATCTCGCCCACGTCTCCTGGCATGACCATCTGTGGGAGGGAGTTACAGGTCACTAGATTCAAAACGAGACTAAATTACTCATAATAAACTGCTATTATAGTCTTAGAACCTATTAACTGGGAAGGCTCCTCACACAGTCCAAAGGCATGCAGTTAGGAGAACTGGAGTCTCTAAATTGTCCATGAAGTTTGAGTGCATGTGATGGGGTGTGTGTGTGTGTGTGTGTTTGTGTGTGTGTGTATGCGTGTGTGTACTGCACTGGAACAGCATCCTGTCCAGTGTTCACCTTCCTTGTGCACTATGCCAGTGAACCCCAGACTCCCAGGGAAATGGGAGGGAGCAAAAGTGTGGACTGTGGGGCCTGAGGACTGATTTGAGAATTTGTTTGTATGTATGTATGTATGTATAGATGGATGTATGTATAGATGTATGTATGTATAGATAGATAGACAGACAGACAGATATATTCAGTTATAAAACTACCAAAAATCTGCCACTGAACAATGAGAAGATCGAGCCGGCAAACAGACCTCCTCATTCTCGTACATGACCCTCCGCGAAGAAAAGGGCGAGGGCTCCGGCTTGCCGAAATCACAGACATCCTTCAGAGAGTGAGCCCCGCCATCCTCCTCCTCCGGAGAGTGTCCCTCAGCGCCCTCGTCCTCCTCGGTGGTAACGCGTTCCAGGATGGAATGGACCGCGGTGGGGTTCGCGCGGAGCACCACCCTGCACGGCGGCGGCGACAGCGGGATGAGCGTCAGCACCGCCGGATGGGACTGGGCCGCTGAGGCGAGACGGACGGCGATTACCTGGGCCAGTCGAATTTGCCGCTGTCCGAGGCATTCATGTCCCCGTCGGTGGCGTGAGACACCCTGAGGAAGCGAGATGCCGGCTGCTCGCTGCCGTCCTGGAACCTTCCTGCAAGAACAAGGTGAGCAGATGTGAGAGAAACATGGACCCAATAGGATGTTAAATTTTTGTCTCTCCTGCCAACATATCAAACATGGCAGTGGGAGTAACACACTGATTAGAGAAGCAAAGCTCAGGTCCAGAAAGTACAAATCCAGGCCAAGATTTTGTTTCAACCAACCCGTTGAATACTCTGTAACTGTGACTCTTTATACCCAACTGATTGGTTGAAACAAAATCTTGGTCTGGATTTCTATTTTCTGGCCTTGAACTACCCACCCCTGCACGCGATCCAGAGCAGAGCCAGCTGAGAATACGCAGCATATTACCTGTCATCTCCTTGAATGTCAGCTCCACCTTGGTGTGCTCAGTCCCCCCCCCCCCAGTGAACTCGGTCTTCAGCTCCAGGTCCTGCAGCTCCAGGTGCAAGGCCTCCTTCTGCAGCGACCTCTTGAACCAGGGGCCCCTCTCCTGGTCGGAGCGCAGGTCCGGGATGGGGAAGCGCACCATTAACAGCAGCAGCGGAGCATTGACAGCCACCGACACGTGGCAGCTGCCGGGGCTGCGGGAGTCGTCCAGGAAGACCTCTGCGAAGGCCTTGTGCTGCAGACCACCGCAAGATACCGAGGAAAGGGGCAACTCAGCACAGCACTCCCAGATTACAGTGTCTTAGATATCAGATATCTTGGCAGCCAGTAACAAGCTAATCAAAAATGTCAGTGAAGAATTCAAGGCGGCGCTTTGGAAAGTTCTAGAAAGCTAGGAAGTGCTTCAAATCCAGCGGAAGGGCTGGGGGGACGAGAAGCCGGGGCCTCACCAGGCTGATGTGCTTGTTGTATGACGTGTACATGTGAGACGCCATAGTTTCTGCAGAGGCCAGCTTCTGCGGCTGCAGCAGGGAGTGGAGTCTGTCCACGATGCTGATGTCCAGTTCCGAGCGGGTGGGGCCCAGCTCCACCTGCAGCTCCGCCTTCCTGGGCATGGAGCTGAAGCGCACCTGTCCGCCCTGAGGAGGCACGGCGGGTCACCGGCCGGGAACTGGCGCGTCAGCGGCACCACAAGACCGAGGACGCAAGGGTAGAACAGACTTTTACCTGCGGGCCTCTGCGCTCCACAAATTTGTAGAGCAGGTGAAGGCAGGGCGAGGGGGGTGCTGCCGCGGCGGCTGGGCCGTCAGAGGCGACCAGCTGTCAGGAAACAGACGCACACAAATGCAGACATTAACCTGAGATGGATGGGGGCCCCTCGACTGGGAACCTGCAGGGAATGTGGAGGGGGGTGGGCACCTCTGTGTACTGGGGCACACCAGAGCCAGCGTCGCTGGGGAAGAGGCACTCCAGCAGCTCTAGCTGGCCCAGGGTCACATCGGTGTTCAGGCTGCGCACACTGGAGCCCTGTCGCTGCTCAGAGGTCAGCTTCACCCCTAACCCCAGAAACCTGCCGCGGGAAGAGGGGGGGGTTTACGCGCAGCTCTACAATGTGGAGCTGTGACACCACAGCCAGGTTAGGCCATCTCACTCTGTAATGCATTATAACGGTAACACATGATTCTGCTGACAAACAGGGAACGTGGACTGGTGTACCTGAGGTGGTCATGGGGGCAGGCGCCGTCGAATATGGCCCGAGCCTGCAGGAGGTCGCCCTGGCCAACGCCCCCGAGGTCCATCCCGTCCAGCCGCGAGAAGAAACCCGAAGCCATGAGGGCCAGGGGACTGTGGGGGGAGTCGGCCGGGGGAAGGGGGTCGATGTGGAGCACGGACATGATGGCGGTGCCCAGAGCCAGCCTCAGCACCAACTCTGGTCGAGACTCGTCACAGGGGGCTTTCAGGGGGTGAGCTGGTGACAGGGAGGCAGGAGCATGGGTACCGTGAGAGTGTAGGGGAGGGGGCCGGGTGCAGAGATGGTGCGGGGGAGGGGGCCGGGCGCAGAGAGGGTGCGGGAGATTCCTTTTAATGAGTGAATAAACAGGCACATTAAAGACAAATTCTGGCTCAATAAATACAACAGCAGCGATAACAAGAGGGAAATGAAACAGTGAACTTTTATAGAGCTCAGCTCCACTTTCACTTCCTCTCTTTCTTTCACCAGTTAGAACGAGCTGGGGCACTACAGAAGGGGTAGTGTGCTCACGTACAGGTCTGCCGCAGAAGTTTCTGGGGGGGGTGGATATCCCGGGTCAAGAAAGGGGGTTCCTGCATCTGCCTGTCCCTCTGCTTAGGGGCGTCCAAATAATCATCCCAAACCATCTGCTGCGTGCATAAGACACAGGAGTGATGTGACATGTGAGCCACGCCGAACCAAGTACAATAAAAAGTTATGAAGTTATCACTGAAGCCAAAAACTGCAAACCGGGTGACTGATGGAAAATCACGAAAAAAAAATTACCTAACTGTATATTTAATGTTACATCACCGGCAGCAATAGCCAAATCCCAACATGCATCGTAATGTGTAAAGTGCGTGAGCAAAACGGAAGAAGAGCAGTAACAAGTCAACCTGGGCAGAAGGTAAACATCTATATTTAGTTTAACTGCACTTCTCGCGTCGTTCACTGACCAAACCACTTGGTTTGTTAGCTAAACGGCTCCATTAGCTGGTGCGTATGAAACGGTAAGACACGGCGAGCCAGGAATCTCTGCAGGTCGTCTTACTGTCGGCTCACAGAGCTGCGTAGGCGAGACTCACCGGCGGGTTGTCAGACGGAGACTCCCCTGGGGAGGGGGTGTAGTTACTGTTGAGGGACAGGTCCAAGTCCACAGTGGGGGGGTCTCCGAGGGGGGGGAGGGACGACAGGCTGTGGGACATGTCCATCTCCGCCATAGAGAAGAACACGTCTTCTGCTCAAAGAGACACGGGTGGTCCCGGGGGGTAAATCAAAAGTACCGACAGATGCAGGGGCAGATTTCAAGGCCCCCCCAATGCCGAAAACGGGCCCCAGAATCTAAGTACCTCGGCTGGACGTGGTCCTGGTAGTGTCAGCCTCAAAGAACTCCTCGTCTCCCGCTGTGGCGGAGGTCACGCTCTCTTTCTTCAGGCAACGGCTCAGCTCGGCGCGCAGCCGGTTCTCGTCCTCCAGCTGCATGGGCCTGTTCTTCCTGTCCCGGGCCAGGCCGATCCTCTCCACCTCTGCCGAGTGAGGAGTGGCAGGTCAAAAAATAGGCTTAGAACGGGAAGTAGTGGAACTGTGCTACGGAAACTCACCCACGCTAGAAAAGACACCAAGCATGTCAAGAAGGAGGTGGACTTGCCGCGGAGACAGCAGCAGAGCAATCGAATCGATCTGCCCGTCAACATCCAACTGAAAAGCAGCGATGTCACCATTACTCCACCCTTCCAGAACCGGGGGTGCGAATAGGAGACAGATGCACGATGAGGCCACGCCCACCTTCGCTCCCGGTACGGTTTCATTCTGCTTCAGGATGAGGGACAGTTCTACTCGGCCACTCAGGCTGCCGATCTGTGTGGGGTTGAAGGGCGTCGCCACGGAGACCGGCTCGGTAAACTGAGGGTGAGGCTCACAGGTGATGCGAGGGTTCCAGCTGGGGGAGAGCTTGGCCTCCATCTCCTGGCAGCGCCACGGAAGTGAGGTGGGGTTAGCACAGACGGTCAACTTGATAGGGGTGGAGGTTACTGCCACAGATCTCACCACCTTGCCAGATGGCGACCTCAGGCCGTTGCGGGTCGACTCTGAGAACTCGTCCCAGAAAACAGTGACGCCGTGCAGCTGCAGATTCTTGTGAGCGAATGTGGCTGGCTGATGCACGTCCACTCCAGCGCACTCATCGCCGGTCTCGTCAAAGTAAATGATCCTGAGTGGCATGAGAGGAATGCAGTTTGTATCTCGGTTCAGCTGAATGCTAAATGTACTGAAGAAGATCATCTTTAAAATGTATTAACCCTGTGAAAAAAATACTCTTACTTTGCAACTCGTATCTCAATAGCTATTCCCGTTTTGGAATTCTCCGGGACGTGCTCAATCCGGAAAACAGTCTCCAAAAATGTGACCTTGACTCTTCTCAGAACTGGAAATAGTCCAAAAAAAGACTGTGACTCAACCAACACTGGATGGAGATAAGCTATGTGTACTCAAGAAGAGATCAATATATAAAAGCAGATCCCCTGATAATGTAACTTTAACACAAAAGGAAGCAGATACCCGTCTCTATGGTTTCTGCAAACTTCTCCAGTCCCTCCAGAGGCTGGAAGGTCTCCCCAAGTTCGTCCGTCAGCTTCTGGCTCAGGCACTCCTTTGCCAGCTGCATGCTGCTGGTCATGAAACTGGACCAGTACATGGGCTCTATGCCTGAGGCTGCAGTCACAGAATACTATCCTGTGAATCTTAAAAAGATATAATCCATCCAGAACATACTGACCAGAATCCAAGCCCATACAGCGCTTTGCTATAGCTAGCAATTATCCTGGTACTAAAGCGTGTTGAGTCACAGATACTGTAAGCAACAAGCCTCAGTGGCTACAGTCACCTAGGCCCAACAAAGGAGGAAAATCTGTTCCACAACCCCATTCAATACTTACCCAGCATTTGTATGCTGGGAAACACTCTGCAAACTATCCCTGTAAAAGCACTTAAATTATGGCATATAGAGCTAGCAATCAATATATAACTACTGTTTTTTTTTTTTTTTTGCATAGAAATGTCTGCCCCGCAACTATTGCAATTCACTGTCAAGATGTTCTTACTCATTCTTGGTCTTGGTTTGAACACCATCTCCAGACCTGCCACCTCTAGGGCACAGTTCTCCTGCAGCAGGGACGCCCAAGGCACAGTCAGGGAGATGGTCTGGATGAAGCCCTCTGTCACCTCAAATGGAGCATCGACAGACACCAGGATCTCATTGAAGACCTTTGAGGAGATATTGAGAAGCTATCGCTAAGCATGGACCATAAAACTACAAAAAAAAATCCCAAATCAATGTTCACTACGGTGAATGCAGCCGTCCCCAATATGACTCACCTGTTTGTCCAGCGGTACTTGCGCCAGCGAGCCGGTACCTTGATAGAGATCTAAACTGAGCTGTTCCAAGTTCAGATTGCCCTGGAGGAAGTTTCCCAAATACCGATGTAAGAGGTATCGGCATGCTCGCTTCTTTATGGATTCGGAAAATGGCCAGGGCATCTCGAACGCACGGGGTTAAGATGGACACGGCGGCGAAAACACGGTTTTGTTTAAATCGCGGGGCAAGACGAGCCGTCGGTGCAGAAACATGCGATGATGCGGTGCTTTAGGGTGAGGTGAGAGTCCGGAATGTGTCTAATCATCTTTTTAGGGGTTATTAAATGCGCGCCAATACCCAGAGGACTCGATGCATCAGTTTAATCGATGCGAAGGACCTACGCGAAGCTGATTACGTTGTGTTGACTGCAGCGTCTTGATCTGCCATGAGGAACGCCTTCACTTAAAAGCCTGTCAGGCCTCAACAAAAACAGCTCGGTCCAGATCTCTTCTTAGGTTCTCAAGTAAAGTGACCGGGCGATAATCTAGCCAGGATTGCGTATTAAAACGGTCTAGGCTCCCGAAATGGGATACTACAACCTCAAGTAAAATGTCATACGTATTCTAGCTAGTTACCAAATTGTCTCATGAAATCATCAGCTTAAAATTCGCAGTGCATAGATCTGCATGTAGACAACAGAGCCTTTGTTAGCATCACCTGAAAATGCCTGTTTTTTTAAATACACTCACTGTTACCTGAGTGCGAACTACACATATAAAACACAGGTACTATACTGCGTACTCCGAATATTACTTCTCTATAAATAATATACACATTAAATCCACATTTAACAACTGTTGAAATCTAGAACATGGCGATGGTACAGCATAAACCTATACAGTTACAAATGATACGTTTCCATTTAAGGCAGTATAGCCTAGTTCCATCACATATGCTCTCTGCGGATAAGAAACTAGCTGACCGGCTAGCAGCAACATCTGAGAATTAGCGAGGTTGCTACTTAGCGAAGTGACACACAAACGCCTCCTTGGCGGCCTGAGAAAAAAAGAAAATCCTCATTTTTATTCCCACGTCATGATTTTACTGTCAAACGAAGATAAAAGGCTCACAGCAGCTCATTCACTAACGGGATACGATCAGGCCTGTTTTTTTTTTTTTACATACTCCTTCACCTCTCGTGTTTACAAACATGCTCAGGAGGCCGTCGTCGACGTCATTATTCCAGGACGGGATCTGAACACATCACGTGTACTTGCGCCCCCTGCTCATAAGCCCGAAAATTTCTGTTCTGTGCATCTGATTCGTCGCCATTTGATGAGGAATATTTTGTTCGGTCGTATCGAACTTTGTCTGTGCTACATATTTAGCGGCACAATATAGCATTCATGATATATAGCCATACTTTTACATATGTCAACATGGTTTTCTGAGGTATTGATACACAACTCACAGTATCTTCATAATATCGTAATCATTTTGTTACTAGATTCTTTCTCTGAGCTACAGGAATTATAATAAATTGCGTAATGACGCAAGAAGCAATTGGAAGTACAAGAACGGTTTAATGTTTCAGTCGATGCACGTAGTCAGCGGTCTATCTACTGAATTGAGACCCGTTTTAAGTATTCGCGTAGTATTGAGACTAAGCGTGAATATTTATTACTCCTAGATACGTGCATCAGAGTATTTCAGACTACGTCAGGAGGCAAGAAACCTGTCGCGCTGGAATGACATTATACCCCGGCATGAGCCGGATGTGTGGTGTTGATTTATCTGCGGAGGAGGTGAGTAGCAGAAACAGAAAAATCAGATTTTTGTTGTGTTGTATGCCGTTATCATAACGCAACGAACATATACGTAAGTATCTCTACATTTAACAGGCCTGGTGCGAGGTTATTTTGATGAAACCTTTATAAGCAATAATCAGTGGGTGTCGTCGCCAGCTTCCTTCCTCGTACATTAACATCTAGCTGGTTAATAATTTGGTTTCACATAACGGTCACATAATCGATGTGTGTGTTATGACGCTGTTGGCTTCATAGCCGTACTTCGCTGTAACGCGCAGTCAGATTCTCTGTACTCCCGATGCGGAGTATATAGGAGGCGAGGTACTACAGCACTTCTGATAATCTGGTGATGATGATGTCTGTCACATTAGAAACCGTTTCGAAAACTGTTCTGAATTTCGTCTGCTGTTTTAGAGAATGGAAGTAGACTGTAACCAGGGCGATCCAACAATAGACTCGATTGAGGACTGTGTTGGAGACGTGAAAGACATGAGGCTGGAGGCCGAAGCGGTGGTCAACGATGTCCTGTTTGCCGTGGCAGAAATGTATGTCTCCCAGATGCTGAATAATACATTGGATGTGGCATACATAAATGTGAAGACGAGAGAAGGGAATCGTTACTGCCTTGAGCTCTCCGAAGCGGGACTCCGGGTAGGGAACAGAAATGACGCGTCGTCTTAAAGTTTCTCTCTATCAGATCGTCAACTAAATCTAATCTATACTTTCTGTCGTTGCAGGTAGTTGGCTACCAGTTTGACCAGGTGAATGAGAATTTGAGCTCCCAGTATCATGAAACTGTTTATTCGCTGCTGGACTCCCTGAGCCCCGGTTATAGGGAGGCTTTCGGAAACGCTCTGCTGCAGAGGCTGGAAAGGCTGAAACAAAATGGACAATAGTGCTCCTGTCACACAAAGACTAATAAATGAAACGAGGGTTGTTGTTGGTATAGGGACCTGTCTGTTAACCTGGAAGTCTGATTTCAAGAATAACATCATACACACATTCTTCTTGTGCATGTGTTCTGTATTATTGGCAACTCCCGATATGCAGTTGTCAACTTTAAATGGCATAGAAATGGGCCTGATATTCAAAGCATGACGACGCTGTGCTGTTTGTTGCACATCTTTAAAGGCTTCAAGAAATTTTACATCTAATATAGGAACAAATACCCCAAACAACAACCCTCGACGCTCGTTATTGTCTATGGATCATAGATTGCACTAAAATACTTTTTTTAAATGGTCAAAAACTATTGTTCCCTCTGTCTGAGTGCTTGACATTGGTCTGCATCAGCTGATACTTAAGTTGACTTGGAAAACATTTTTTCTTGGTGAGGTTTTTCAGCATAAACTGACCAAAGAGATGGGCTATGGGGAGTGTTATCTAATTATTTTGATTGTTTTCCAAGTATAACTGTATAGTTAACAATTGCCTTAAATATGCATCGCGACTGCGTAGCAAGTCCCAGATCTTCGCTAATACATTTTAGTTGTTTCCATCTAAATATTCCTTAGATTTTTTTTTATTGTACAAAAAGCATCAGAGAATGCAATGTTGTGTCTTCACCAGGTGACCTGAATGGAAAAAGCTTGGGGAAAAAATGTACATTTCTAATGTTTATTTTGTCATTTTAGTTCTAAATACTAGTTGTGCTTCAAATTCTAGATAAAGAATAATTGGCAGTTGTGATCCACTTGTGTTTAGTGCTACCTTCCATTTTTGCCAAACATTTTATTGTTGCATTGTTTTGTGAACAGTTAAAATAATGCATCAGGGAAATGATGTCTGTTGCATAAGAGCTCTCAGTGGACAAAGCACACGAGACAACACAAAACCATTTGTTGCTATAGGCTTTGTGGCGCATTGATGTATTTTCATTTTTAGACCATTTTTTTTTTTAGTGGAGGAAAGGATCGTCAAAGACAGCCATCGTGGTAAAGCTCTCCTCAGCAGTTATGCGTTTCCTCCAATTTACATTTGTATCAATTTGCTGTGTAACTGCTTTGAAGTTGGACACTTCAAACAATTGTCCTCAAATGGCACAAAGACAGTTAACATTTGTATATTTGATAATCATTCTGTACCTTTGTTTGCTATTATTGTCACTCGTAACACAACATGCATTACTGCTACACCGATTTTTGCTGTCCAGCCATGGTCATGTTTGAAGTTCACTGTAAAGTGAGTGACTTTGCTCTTGAAGTTTGCTGCTGAGCTACGATGTCTTTTCAAAAAGGACATTTTTAGAAATTAACTTCATCCTTTAACATGACACGGGCCTGAAAAGCTTAGCCATCGATTATTTTTACTTTCATGATATGCATCTGCTTTTACTAAACAAAATGTCAGTTCAAGACTTTTCATGTCAAACTATTTTAAATAAAAGACATTTCTGCAACTAATGAATGCATTTGGCAAGGTTGTCAAGTTTATCCCAGGAAAAAAAATAAATAAATCCACTTTTCTGTAGGAACATAACTGCATTAAAACACATGTTTTAAAAGAAATCTTTATTAGATAGGCATTTTAAAAAACTCATTTCAAAATTACAAGAAAAAAAATGCACGGTGAGCATCTGAAAAGAAATGGAATGCAGAACTGGCCCAAAGTAAACAAAAAGTACAAATTGGCAATTTGTGCATTATGTACAAGGCCCAGTTCCACCACTGATCCCTAGCAAGTTAAAATATGATTAAAATCATTCTCAAGCAGGAATAAAATATTAAGAGCTTGATCTTCAGGTTACGGCCATGCAGTAGAAATTGCTCTTAACTTGTTATCTGAACTGGGAATTTGATACAAAACAGATCCTTGCTGGAATCATCTCTGAGCTCCCACTCCACAACCAGTTTAATCTTGAGATAATTGGGATGGGAGGAAAGGAAAAAAGGTCACATTACTCAAGATTGCCTCAGTAGCTTTTACGTCAATCAAATAGTAGTTCAAGGTAAATATTAACATCAGTTACAAAGGAATACAATACACTGTGGTGAAAGAGGAAAGAGGAATCATTACGTTTCAATAATACTCACTGAAGGGTATTCGGATTTGACTGGAAGCTCATTAACATAGTTGTAACTCGTCTCCTTCTGAATAGGACAGACAATTCCAGACTTGCATCCATCTTCAATGGGTATGGGGAAGGGGATCGGAACTCCAGCTACTATCCCATGGACCACTGCTTTGCTTGTCTGGCTCGCAACATCTGTAGTGGATTAAAGGGACAAAATTCAGGCAACTGGAGTTTTGCAGCTGGTTATCAGTTTCAGTTATAGTTATAGTCATGCAGTGACTTACCGCTACTGAAGGTCACATTGACAGAATATGACTGTCCTTTGCGAAGCTCACAAGGCTGCTTTGGGCATGGGGTTATATCAACCTCAGCCACTTTCCCTACCACAGAACCTAAATGGAAAAAAATGCCACTTAAATACCATACATTTGTTAAGAAGAAAAAAAAAAAAAAAGTTTCAAAAGTAATGCTAACGGGAGAATGGCATCCCTGAAATGATGAAACGCATTTTATTCCTTTATAAACAACTGGGCGTGCCAATTGTATCACAGCAGCCAAAACAAGTGCCTTATTGTTAATGAATTACACGTCACAAGTAGAGGAAACAGCAACATACATTGAAATGAAAGCAACTTTCGATCTGTGATTTCACAATGATAATGAAGAGAAAATGTGGATACGTACCACAATCAATGAACTTCACAGGCTCGGCACAAGTGACAACGAAGAATGAGAAACAGATAAACAAAGCACGAAATTCCATTGCTTATGCACACGCTGAAAGAAATATTACATTCACTTTGTGAAACACTGTTTCAGGCATACGGAATAGCAGAAAACAAAATGCGCTATCACCTGACCAAACGAGACTCAGCAGATAACCCAGTCACATGATCAATGACTAACTTCACTTTTCCCCCCTTCGTTCTATAAGTGTATTACAAAACATGCGCCATTAGAGAATGTCAAAACGTAAAAAACCGACAATAAGAAACCTAAAACTACTACTAATGACTCTCTTAAACAGTCATTAACACTTTAAAAGCTATTTGTTAGTACTAACCTGCCAATCCTGAGACTTCAACTCCACTGCACTCCTACCCAATCACTGTACTATTTCCTTGTCAGGAGCTTGCGCTGGCCAGCATTTACATCATTGGGCCCTCCGTCATCCAGCAAACGAGCCAATCATGTAATAGCAATTAGATTTTCTGGGTCCTCACAAACATCGCTTTCATGACGTCTAACGTCAGCGACAGGAGAGCTAGCCAATCGCGTTTCTCTTATGTCCAAATCGGGCTTCGAAGGTTATGGAGGATGTCATTAATTTGGGGAACTATGTTCAATGTAGTAAGAAGTACAGCCCGGAGTCTTGGAAGGTAAATAAATCAAGGTTTATAAATGAATAACATAGCTGAGTGAAAGACACTTCATATCAACCCGATAGTGTTGTCGTCGTAGAGGAAAATGTTGACGAACGCGTTGGGTTAGCCAGGATGCTATCAGCATATTTGGAATTCATGTTACAGTTATTCGTTAATCCATTATCACGTATTTAAGTGTTTGGGACGATTAAGAAGAATGCCATGTAGAACCGACACCAGATCGATGGTTAGCGAATAGCAAGCTTCTTATATAACTTGCTGAAGTTAAATACACAAGAGACGAGTGAAGTAATATGTTCTTGGCTCCGTCGGAGTGCAGGCTAATTCTGTAAATCCCATCTTCAAATTTATTTCGTAACAGGTTATTTGCAACAATTCGAGCAACTTTGGGAGTACATTAATATTTTGTTATGTGCAGGATGAAATGAGTTAACTGTTTTACTGATATAGCAAAAAGAGCCGAATCTGTTGCATGTTTTAATCTTTTGTTTTCATTTCTCCAGGACGTCTTCTCGGAAGCTTCACGGTGCTAGGCATCTTGTCCTCCTCCGAGCACCACCGGTTAACCTATATTTGGTTTCTGCTGGGAACCGCCGCTGGAACAGCTCTTCAACACAGGAGAAGCCAAGCGACCCCAAGCAGGCTGAATATAAAGTCGTCCTCAGTGAATCGTGTGTGAAGGTGGAGGAAATCATATTAAAAAAAAAGTTATACATTCATAAAGTTATACTGAAACAGTAAGGCTTAAAGTCACTGAATACATTTCTGTGTTTTATTTGAAAGTAATTGCAATATTCACTGGTTTTGTTTTAAAATTCTAAGGATCTTTTACATTTTTATAGTTTTTTTTTCATTTTGTAAGCTCCAGGGGCTTAATCCTAGGAAATAAATAGGTTTATCCTTTGTTAATAAACAGACTCGCATTATGGCAAACAATTTGCAGATTAACAAAATGTGACCAATTTGAAATATAAATACTTATACTGATCCCTGTGTTTCAGAGACTGCAAGAAATCATGGACAAGGGGGAGTACCTAAGAATTCAGGTGGAGGGGGGAGGGTGCTCTGGCTTCCAGTACAAGTTCTCTGTTGACAGCGTGAGGAATGAAGAGGACAGGTAAACACAGCTAGGCTTCAGTGATAATTTCCAGTGATTTACTATGAATTCCAGTGAATGGTGAGACAGTAATTCAGCAGACATCATTGATGCTCACTCACACCCCTTATTCTCCCCTCTTCCCCTCTGTAGGCTGTTTGAGCAGGGTGGTGTGGGCATCATCGTCGATGAGCAGAGTCTGGAGTTTGTTAAGGGCTCCATGGTGGACTACAGCGAGGAGCTGATTCGCTCCTCCTTCCAGGTTCTCCGTAACCCGCAGGCAGAGCATGGCTGTTCCTGTGGGAGCTCATTCTCAGTTAAGCTGTGAGGACTTTGCCAGCAGATTAGTAAAGATCCCCGACGTGTGGCTTTTGGTAGAACAATATATAAAAAGGCCTTTTATGTAATAGTATAAATACTTACAGAGCCAATCTAATGCTTCAGTTGCACTAAAGATTATGTTTAAAATCTCTTGCTGTCCTAATGGTGTAATCGGTAGAGCGCCATTGCGTCCCGAAGGACTGGCTTTTTTTGCCAGTTGATTAAAATGGAGGAGCTGTCACCTTCAGCGCAGGTATCCATTTTAGTGTAATAATGCAAAAGCAAAGTTGCAGCAAGACGGGAAGTTGAGCAGACATTTAACTTGAATCTATTTTGAGTAGATTGCTTTTAATTAAACACTGTATTTCAAAGTTTTGGAATTTGTGTGTTTTTTTTTGGTAGTATCTTCACTTTATGACAGAAAAGGGACATCATTTCATTAGTTATATTTGGAAATGGTTTGAAGATTAATGTTAAATATTCAGAGTTTGCATGTACTGCTTGCCTGACTATGTAAATATGTTGTATTTTGTTTCTGAAAGTGAAATAAATATTTAAAGAAAACCTGTGGTGTATTTTTCCAAAAAAGTAATATTTGACATTTTCTTCAGCCTTTTTTTGGCTTTTCAAAGCTTCCATAATTTGTATTATAATCCTTTTTCAAGTCATTGCATTACCAAATTTACAGCATGATCCCTGAGTTGTATGTAAGGAATTTCAGCCTCGTTCATTTAATCTAATCAACTGTCAAACAATGGTAAAGCAGGGTTACCTGTTAAGCATTTTTATTGAAAAAGTCATTTTTTTGCCCTGAAAAACAGATAAGGAGTTACCAATAGATTTTGAAGGTTAAAGTACTGCACAAAATCCCTGGCTCCATGTCCCCAGTGAAAAACAATCTAAAGAGAGTAGTTAAGTAATTTAATACCCTCCATTTTGCAATTAGTGGCCACCATTAATCTGCGAGTTAATGGAGAATTATGGGCAATAATAGGAAGCTGCATTGGAATGTGGGAAATTACAGCACTGTCTTACATACCAAAAGTAATTTAAATGATCAAAACCGCTCCTTGTTTAACAATCTGCATGAGTATGTGAGGTACATGAAGCATCTCATTTCTAATTACTGTGAGTATGCAGGTTATTCCCAATGACATTTAGATGGAGGAAGTATTCTGTGAGCTCAAACCAAAGCATGGAGATTGTGGCGTGAGGTGAAGTCATCAGGCTGGATGGAGCCAGAGCCGCAGCCCTGCTCTAGAATAGCTTAGAGCTGATGCCCAGGGTTGTTTTGTGTTGAACTTTTCATTTTCCCTGCTGGCTGAATGCCTCCAGTTTAGAACAGCGGCGGTGCCAGCGGGCCTCAGGACGTGAGTAATAAAAACTCCTCAGAGTATCTCAGGTTTCTGCGGCTGTGATGGCTGACCTGCCATCAGACAGGAAGAGGCATCAACGGTGGTGTCATAACGTTATGTATGACATTTCTGTAGTAAACCACCACGTCACAAAAGAATGTTTTATGAAGGCACTATTATTTGGTCTCATTCTTAATTCAAATGGCCACATGAAATATTCAAATGACTACATAAAAAAAATCTTAAAACGTGACACCTCGTCCCATCAATAAAAATGCATGAAAGTATTACACGATTTGTCTTTTAAAAAAATTTTATTCAAATTTGAATTTAGGAAACATTTCACAAAAAAAATACAAAAGAATGTTACAAATGATATTTACATTGATATCAGGAAAATTTATATACTGTATGCGCTAAACACATTTCAGCATATATACAAAATAAATGTATACTAAGAAAGAAAATATTTTTGCACTTTTTTGATTGATGTGTCTGTTCCCCAAAACATTCTTATTGAACTGAGTTGTGATTGAGAAATAAACAGTTTGGTAAAAAAAATGGCTACAGTACATTATTTCAAAATGAGGATATGACCTTAGAAAAATCTCTTTTAGCAGCACACTTAAAATAATAATCTGAAGAAAAGCAACAGTGCATTCAAAATGCCCTCCATTTTTTTCCGTTTACTTTGACTTTTCCAGGGCTTTTGGTTTGAGAGGGATTGTCTGTCGTTAAGCCATGCAGGCGAACGCGGAGCGCGCCCACACACACACGCGCCATCTCCGCACGTACATCTCCGCACATACATCGGCAAGGGTTAACTGCCGCATGTCAGTTCTGCAGGATGCCGCGTCTTCCTGGCGTTTCGGCTTCCACCGGCAAACGCATGTCTACGCCAACAAACCGTCGGTGGCGCCACAGTGACCGGGTCGCTTATACTAGTGCATAGTTTGCTTTGGCATGCTGACATCCAGAAGAGAACTCGGATGGTACATTCAGGAAGAAGGCCACGGGAGATTTGATTTGAACGACAGCAAAAAAAAAAAGAAAGAAAGAAAAAAAAACCCATCTGAACTCTCAAAGTTAACAAAAAATACTGAAGGTAAACCTCAAGCCAAAGATTCACACCAGCTGTAGCTGTACACACAACAGGTAGAGTTTAAGGCTAATTATGTTTTCTATGCATATCATTAAAAATGGCATTTTCTTCATTATTTATACAGACGTGGACCATCTGGCACATTTGTGCCTCTAAAAACCCAAACTCAAAAATACGAAACGGCGGAAAGAGTGGAAAAGACCGTTTAAGTTGCCGACGGAATCTCTGTGGTGCATCCAAGTGTTTTGCGGTCTTTCCTGTGATTTTAAACCTTTGCGCACTGTACTATGGATTACCCAGAAGTGAGGATGTGGTGGACAGTACATTCGGGGGCGGTATGTGTGATAAACAGCATACCGCGTGCTGACTTGCTTCAGCCCCTTCTGATCTGCTAGCTGCCTGGTTTGCTGTCTCTTTAACATGCAGGCGTCTCTTCTTGGGTTCTTTGCATTCCTTAGCCATGCTGGACTTTCCATGCGGCCCCCAAAAATATGGTGGTGCCCCCTAGTGGGGAGTATGAATACACTTCCAGACAAACAGGCTGCGAAAGAGACAGATGAGATTAGAGATATTGCCATGCTTAATGTAATGTCACAACAATGCTTATGTCACCTCCAGTTCAACTATGTCAGACCCAAGGACAGAGGGGATGTATGCAAATGCTAGCATTCAGATTAATCTCTGAATCCTTTATGTGGTTGGATTAGAGCCCAGAGCTACCATCTGTGACCCCAGTTTGTGCCGCTGACCAGCGAGAGGCTGTGGAGAGCTGTGACGGCGGCAGAGTAACGGGCTCACCTTCTGTCATCTCCGCCCGCGCTGATCACATAGTGGTCTCCGCTGGTAAAGCGGACGTTTGTCAGGTGGGCAGAGTGACCCAGAAACCGCTTGTGTTTGGCCTGCAGAGACACAAGAGCTGGTTTGCTCACAGAACTGAACCCAGTAATACCTGTCAGGATGGAAAGGAGCAGAATATGCAATTTATAGGGGGGGGGGGGGCTGTGCCAGATTTCATCAGCTAACAGTAGAGAAAGGCATGCATTGATTATGCTGGAAACAATCTGGCTACAGTACAAGTGACTGGATTAAAAGGACAGTTCAGATGTTTAAATACTGACAGTCATACAAATGTTATTTTTATTCTCACACTGACAGCAACTATTAAAAAACAAAAACTGCATATAAAGTATTTGCAAACCGGAAGTCATGCTAAAATTGCCATATAGAGAATGATCATTAGACAGTAGGTAGGAGCAGGCAGCGAAAACGGTGACTTTTAGTATAAATAAATGCCTGTTTATTGTAGGATTGCATTAAAATGTGAGTTACTAAATAATGCATATTGCTATAGAATCCATGATTTGTATCAAACTCAGACATACTATGAGTAGCAGCAGGCGTCATCTGATATTACACTAAGCAGAAATATTCATAAAACATTGTGTCGCACTACAGTAGAGTAACATGCACGATTCACACAGAAACACAACCAGCATATCGTAAACACAGATTATACTTACAAACTTTTCTGGACATGGAAAGTCAAACAGCTTTACCATCCCAAAGTCATCGCCCGTGACGATGTTCAGGCCAGAGTGGGACACGCAGGCACAGGTCACATCTGCTTTATCGGCATTGCGGGACCAGATTCCCAGCACCTCGTCCCCCAGGACACTGGGCAAACAGCAAGAGGCCGCTCATCGCTACAGACACTTGGGGCTCACACCGACTTTCTCACTCTCCTCCAGAGATACAGGCCAGGGCTCCTCTGCAGAAGACCAGCTGGGCAAATACTCGTCTCGCGAGTTCAAGCAGTAAAAAGACTCCATTGCATTGTATTTATGAAGAATCCTCCTCAACCACAGGTGAAATGTATATATAAATGTATACGTGTGCACATCTTCTCCCAGTCTGTGATCACATTTCTCAGGCATTAGTTTGTATAGTGTCTGAAACTCAGAGCTCTGGGCTCACTGAGCACCTGAGCTGGATAAGAAGCACAGCTGGATGGATGGATGGAGAGGTGTCTGAAATGCTTGTGGCTCCTTGTAAGCCTGCTCACCTAGTCCATGTGGCCCAGGTGATCCTGTCAATGACTGTCTGCTCAGTGACCTGCTTTCCTGAAGGCACCTCATATACCAGCCGTTTGTAAGCACCAGTGGACAACTGTAGGGAGGCAATGCGGGTTACAATCTGGGGGCTTCACACAGGGCAGACGGCACATGGCTACAAGAGGATCTTCTCATTTTGATTACATTACGGACTCCAAAGCTGCTGAAATAGGATGGTGTAATTACACTGCTGTCCACTGTTAAAGGTACAGGGAGCTCAGTCAGTCACGATACTCGCATTGTCTCTGAAAGGCACTACGTTCCCTGTCTGCTGTCCTGCCTTGTATTACCCCTACAGTGCCTCCTCACCTGAATATAGCAGTTGTCCGCTGAGAAGTCCATGTGCAAGATGAAGCTGGGAATGTCCCTGCAGCTGGTTATGCGGTTGAGCGCTGGGCCCAGCGTCAGGTCATAAAAGTCCACTGCGTTCTCATTGGAGCCCACTGCTAGGTATCGTGAGCTGGGGCTGAACCTATAGAGGGACAGGTGGGCAATGAGGGGTCATGCAGACTGACACTTAGCATCAGTTAACACAGTGACCCATCACATTATAGCGAAGAAAGTACATCTTGTAACGCCATGATTAGCATGTGTGTGACCTTTGACCCCTGCAGAATGCACTAACAAGGCACTAGAGGAGCTGGGGAGAGTGTTCCGACCTGATGTCCTGGATGGTGGACCGCCGGTCCCTCTTCTTGCCCCAGATCTTGAGTGAGGCCACCAGCAGGATGATAAACTCGCCGTTCTTCATGCCGATGGCCACCATGTCCCCCTCAGGGCTGTAGCAGACGGTGCAGGCGGGGTGGCCCAGGTTCACCTTGTTCAGCATCTTCTGCTTCCGCAACAGGACATGGAAACACAGTGAGGCGTCCTGCACACACTGTGGCACTCCTGGGACAGCCGTGCCTCTCAGGTGATTAATAAAACAGTCTATTAAATGCTGCGTGTGAAGAGGGAGCAGGCAGCTCCCAGCCCACACAAATAAACAAACAAATTTATCCATTAACTGAAACCATGTCATTGACAGGGTTATACTGGTATTTAATCAAGCAAAAATGTGCCTGTTTATAATTCATCTTCAAGGCATGGAAATTAACACCCTTCTGGAGGCATCTGCTCTGCTAAAGTTGCTGTTATCTACAGCTGAGGTTTCCTAGGTCTTTACTCTCACTCTGACATTATGACTCTGGCAGTACATTTGCCGCTTCCTTGTTTTTTATCAGGCGTCTCAAACTCCAGCCCTGGGGGGCAGAGCCCTGCACATTTTTGTGTTTCCCCTCATTTAACACACCTGACTCAACTCCTTGTGCTAATTACCACACAGCTCTTGAGCTGAATCATTTGTGGCAGAACAGGGAAAGAACTAAAGTTACACAGGGCTCTGGCCCCCCAGGACTGGAGTTTGAGGCCTGTACTTTATATGATGAGCCGCATGCTGAATGAGTTTGTCACAGGTCAAGCCTCATATGAATCAGCAAGTGAATCCAGTGCTGATTTACGGTCCATTTAACGATTCAGTCTGGGACAGCAGCTTCTGCTGAAACTCTCGCACTGATTAGAGCAGGGACCTTTTCGGCGATGTCCCAGAGGCGCACGGTGCCGTCCTCGGCGGCCGACAGGAAGACGTCACGGGTGGGGTGTGTTCCCAAGCCCCAGACGGGCCCGTCCATGTGGCCGTTCACCAGGATGTTGCAGGCGGCGTTCTTCTCCCCGACTTCGATAATCTCGGCATTGCGAGTTCCCACCAGGATCTTCCCCTGCAATCATGAAAGCTGTGTCAGCCACATTACTCATCCTTGTGCCTAAACAAATCATCTGAATCTGCACACAAAATGCTGAAGGAATTTTGCAATCAGTTCTGCACGCTTTTGCACCCTTTGTGGT
This sequence comes from Mormyrus lacerda, assembly GCA_015163995.2. NCBI lineage: Eukaryota > Metazoa > Chordata > Actinopteri > Osteoglossiformes > Mormyridae > Mormyrus > Mormyrus lacerda. Next base: position 1,906,027 of record JAABNX020000030.1, on the reverse strand, counting down.
CCTGGCCCAAGACCAGCAGGCCTCAGCAAAAAGAACCGCGCCATTCTTCTCTAGTAATGTTTGTGACAGTCCAGACCGATTTGAGGTGAGTGAGGTAAGCAAGTTTCCACATCAGCTAATCAAAGAGCTGTGATGCTGAGCGGCTGGAGTGAGGCCCAGCTGAAGCCCAAGCTGCTGTTTAGGGGAGGTGAAGCCTAAGGTAGCTGAGGCCCAGCTGAAGCCCAAGCTGCTGTTTAGGGGAGGTGAAGCCTAAGGTAGCTGAGACCCAGCTGAAGCCCAAGCTGCTGTTTAGGGGAGGTGAAGCCTAAGGTAGCTGAGGCCCAGCTGCAGCCCAAGCTGCTGTTTAGGGGAGGTGAAGCCTAAGGTAGCTGAGGCCCAGGTAAGTCCATGCTCACCTTCCCCCTGCACACAGAGCGCACACAGTCGATGATCTGGCCCGTCTCCAGGCGGAAGGCCCGGCAGCGCTTCAGCTCCTGGTCCCACAGCTTCAGAGCGCCCCCCTCCTTCGACCTGGAGGCACCAAACACACACACACACACACACACACACACACACACACACATTGGCCCCCATTGCTCAGCACCTCAACAACAGAGGAGGGCATGGAAGAGGATCTACACCATGCATTCAAACCACAATTAGTGTTGCTACATAACCTATTATTTTGGAAAACCTAAAGGGATATGCTCTTAGCAATCTCGAGAAAATTAGGATTATAGTTGGTGTGTGAGTTTAAAGGCTGGAAGATTTTGGTGACTGGAGTTAAAGCTGGAATTGATTGTGACTTTGGGGCAGTAAGGGTTAGGGTGAGGGATGTGTACTCACGGCCTCTCCTTGCCGCCTGTGACGATGAGCCCATCCCGCAGAGTGGTGTACATGGTGAACACGGGGCCTGTGTGGGCCTTGGCCACGATTCGCACTAGAATGTGTTCCCTCCACACACACACATCCCCACTTATGGTACCTGTAAATGTCAAGTTATTCTGAAAAGAAAACAAACCTGCACTAATCTAGTGACCTAAGAAAGAGCTGGAAAACAATGCAGAACGAACAGCTTCTGGGAGGTGGGGGTGTCACCCGGCAGATCACGCCTCCTGAAGGAGACAGAGCATGCCTGTAAAGCCACTTTATTTGCTTTAAGGCATGATTAGATTGTGAGAAATTTGCAACTTGTTTCACGGCCTTATAGATGAAAGGTTTATGTTAATGAGCTTAGCCTATTTCTGTTCAGCCTAATTACATTTTGTTCAGCCTAATTACATAGTAGTGGAAGTATTGCTAAGTCACCATGAATGCGGCGTAATTTTACAGTCACCTTGTATATTTAAAGGAAGGTTGAAATCTAGGGATGATCCATGTTAGAAATGGGGAGTGACATATACACTGAAATATATCAAATAAATGACAGAGAGACACATCAGCTAAAAGCCTCCTGCACTGGACACTGTCCTTCACACATTATTTACAGCTCACACTGCTCAGCCGAGCTGGAGATTTCTAGTTAACAGAGGCTGGGGAGGCTCCAGCATGTACAATGGTCTGATTGTATGGTTAGGGTGGGGGGGCGTGGGGAAGGAGGGCCGTACAGGACTTACAGCGCCAAAGGCCATGGAGAGCATGGTCTGCATGCGTGCCTCTTCTAAGGAGCTGAGGACGCCCTTCTTGCTGAGCAGCGCACAGCCGGCCAGAGTCCAAAAGCGCACATGTTTGACGCCCACCGTCACAAACTGTGTATCCGAGTCGGGTCGGAACTCGGCCACGAAAATGCGCTGGGTATGTCCTGCCCGGCTGGCCACTTTGGCACCTGGAACACAGAGAGCAGGGGAAACAGCAGCATTGTAAGCACCCTTCACACTGACATCATCACTCTGTTGTATCCCTGCACCCTGACATCATCACTCGGTGGTATCCCTGCACCCTGACATCATCACTCGGTGGTATCTCTCCACATTAATTTAATCACAGGATGGTATCCCTACACACTGATTTCATCACAGGATGGTATCCCTACATACTGATTTCATCACAGGATGGTATCTCTCCACACTGATATCATCACAGGATGGTATCCCTGCACACTGACACCATTACTCCGTGGTATCCCTGCACACTGAAACCATTACTCTGTGGTATCTCTGCAACCTGATATCATTACTTGGTGGTATCCCTGCACACCGATATCATCACTTGGTGGTACAAATGTCATAAACAGACATTGCTTTCTCTCTTTCTGTCACTGGTCTAGAGCAAGGCTTTGGTTACTGTCTAGCTGTTAATGAATTCCCCTTGTGTTGTTGATGAAGTACATGTTATAATAAGTAGTAATTATGCATCAGAGAACTGGATTATTTAATTGTTAGTGCTTTTAGCCTCTGAGAATTCCAGTAATTTATTTTAGATATGTCTGATTTTAATACAGAGACGATTTTCCATTTTCATGGGTAAATGTTTATATTCTTGCTATTATTTTATGATGGGAAATATTCTTTTATCCAAATTCAAATGAATGTTTGAAAATATTTGCTGATTAGCAGAAAAAGTGCTATAACAGCATCACACTTTCTTGCTTTGGTGAATAGTAAACGTAGGGGTTTTGCTATGTGGTCCTGACCAGAGAAAGGGTTGGAAAAGGCCAAAGTCTCTTTCCCTACCAGGCTGTCATGATCTGCTGCGTATACAAGGACTTTTACAGTCTGGTTCACACAGTATGATTTTCCTCATTTTCTTCACTTCACATTTGTCCTCGTGACACAACCCAATGGTTTTATCATATTGCAGCATTAACAATATCTATTTTTAATGTAAAATGAATGTGAACATCTAGCAAATGTTGCTGTCTAAATATACTTGAATTAGAAGGTTTAATAAGTACATTTTCTATACTTCCGCCTGATTGGTTAAAGCTGTTTAAGACCCGAGTAAAGAAACACTGACTGGGTGTGGCTTATATTGCAGGGGTGGGGCTATGCAAATACCTTCCTGCCATTTCCAGATGGTGACAGTGTGCTCGACATCGAGCCCCACAGACAGGAGCAGCTTTCCAGTGGCACTGAAGCTGACAGAGCAGACGCCTCGTGAGTGGAAGCAGCGCAGCACTGACAGGGTTTGCTTGTTCATGGCATCCCACACGTGGATGGAAGGAGAGGAGGCTGTGGGGGCGGAGTCACGGAGTCACACTGCAGTCACTTACCAATGACCAATCTGGTTAATGAAAAGAGGTGATTGGTTTATATGTGCGCTCTGTGCACTTACAAAAACCTTTCAGTGGGATATTAGAAAACATGGTCAAAAATATCGGAATGATTTTTCAGGATTAAATGTCATTTGTCTGGATGCACTGGATGAGAGCCGGTCCCTGCACTGGATGAGAGCCGGT
>JAABNX020000030.1:1844801-1889678 GCA_015163995.2 Mormyrus lacerda | reverse complement strand
CGTTATTCCCATCACTGGCAGTGAGACACCATGAGCATGGCATCCGCCCACCCAGCCAATCATCATCGCGTTTGCAACGGTGTCATCATTATCTCTCGTCAGGCAGCTGATAAAGCCAAAGCTTGACATCTCACGCGTCATTCAATCAAATTTTAGTAACGCGCTACTTAACATTCTCAGTAATAATAACGGCGTTACAAGTATGGGAAAAATAATTAATTAGATTTAATTAATTATACTTAAACGCCGTTCCTCCCTACACTGGTTATGGGCAATGATAGAGGTGTGCCAGAACACAGTCATGGTGCACTCACTGAAATTGAGCCTGCAAGAGGGGATGAGGGGCAGTTTGAAGATAATCTTTAACTTTGGTATGGCAGGGCCAAGTACAGGTTATTCTAAGAAGAACGGCTCTGTGAATCAGAAATGAGCTACTTTTTCACACCTGCGTTAATCACTGTCTCTCTGCACATTCGTTTTTCTACCTCATGTATTAATAATTATTTTAAGGTGCGTTGTTCAGCGTTTCTGTGGGGCCGCTGTTCCTCACAGACGGCATCTACATTGTATGAGCAAGCCGCTGTAGTCGCATATCCATTATTCAGAAGAAAACACGTACCCTTAAAATCTGGGTCAAGTGTGGGAAATATTAGCAAAAAAGGCTTTCTGCTGAGGCTACATGGGCCTTCCAAGACGATCCCCCTTAAAAGCCGTGCATAGGCACTCGCGACCGCGTTCTGCTTAAGGGAGGGCAGGCCGCAGTGTCTCCACGTGACGCACGTTACAGAGATGTTGCTGTAGCATGGGTCATCCCTAGCCAGAAATGCCATTTGCATGGCTGCCATCTGCGTTCCGGGATGCATTAGAAGTCTCACACACATTCAGGTTTAACAAAGAAGTGACGTCTATATTCACCGGATGGCTGAGAGCTTTTCTCCCTTCCTCCAATCCCACAGGACAATAGTGTGATTGTCATCCAGGCCAACCGATGCCAGGCGCTTGCCGTCGACTGTCAAAGGAAAAGGGAATGTCCAAAACAGGCTGTGGTGTTCTATTGCAGTGCTTCACAGCTTGGTCCTCTGGGACCCCAGACGGTCCACATTTTTGCTCCCTCCCAGGTCTCAGAAGGAACCAAAAAACCTGGACTGCCTGGGCATCTCCGAGGATCAGTTTGAGTAACAATGTTCTCATGTACATCTCCAAGAATAAATGTTGACATCTACTGCTGGAACAAGCAATCAGCTCCATGTTGTACGACTTCGTGTAGCAGGTAGTTAACACTGAGTCTGTTCTTTGCTTTCAGAACAAAGTTCAGGCCCTCTGTGGGGCTAAGCAGAGGTGTGAGGCAATTAAAGAAAAGTAACAGCAGCTATGGGTATATAAGAGGTGGCTGAGATTGTGGGCTTACCTGAAAAGTCTAATGTACACACTCCGTATTGGTGGCATCCCTTCAACACAGACATGGGCTTCAGAATCTCTGTGTCCCAAACATGTATTGAGGGATCACGCCCAATCTGTTCAAAGAGGACAAGCTTCCAAAGCAAGCTCTCTCATGTGCATCACACGCAGGCCAGCCACTTTCACAAAATTCTGAATCCCAGCTACGCCCGTTCCCTACCTGGCCTGTCGCGACATAATCCTTCAGGGGGTGAATAGCCAGGCAAAGGATGTCGTCATCATGACCCAGGTAGAACCTCTGAGTGTTCTGCTGTCGGTTATATACCACCCCTACTGCTGCCACGTGGTATACAATCTCCCCCGTCTGCGTGTAGAACAGGTTGCTCCTGCAGTCGTAGCCCCTGTAGCTGTTGTACCCAGTGACAGAGCCATTGTGTGAACACCAGCCAGATGTACTGACCTCCCCATATGTGGCCAATCAGTGGTGACCTATTTTCATTACACTTCACCTCCTCATTCATTCATTGCATCAGAACAGTCTGGTCCTACTAAGGTTCTGTTAGGGTTACAAAGGAGGGCTAAATAAACTAAATTATGTAATTAGGGACTGTCTATAGGCCTATTTCAAACCCTAATTCCGGTATTTTGCTGTATTTTTGTATGTACAAAGACATGTAGACATGAACACAATATAAGGTGACTGTTTTCAAGGTGCTCTGCTGACCCTCTTACCCGTGCACGAAGTGGAGCTTCACACCACTTACGGGAGGCCTCTCTCGCTTCTTTGTTGCTATCAGCCTGTGTTTCACCTTGTACTGCTCTTTGAGCTGAGGTAGATCTTCTTTGTAAACCTGGACCAGAAAGAAAACCCATTGGTGTCGAGGCTGTCACAGAGCATGGTTGTCTTACCTGGAGGCGCTGTATTATCTGACAGAATTAATCACAGATGGTGAAAACGCAGCGTTTTTGTTTCCGGTCATTCAGTCTTAAAGTTATTTCCTACAACCGCATTTGGAATTCGGTGCTGTATCCACTCTAGATGAGCAGCCTTTGTCTCCCTTTGGTATCAACACTTGTGGGTAGAACATCTCTATCCTTCTGTTCTCCTGTTCATGCATGATAAAGCTATTAATACAGCTGACAGCCTGGCGTGGGAGGGTGAGAGCCTTTTTGAATACCAGGAATCAGTCCTGTACCATTCACTATGACAGTTCTTGGCATTTTTAATTTAGTGTTGCAGGCCATCACTTCCTGGAGACCGGACCCTCTATGCTTCTTGCACTCTCATTGTTGGCTCCGTTTCAAAGGATGAGTGTCCTACTAAAGGTCATGGGGGAGGAGCAATGGTGAAAATGAGTCATAGTAGGTATAGCCGTTTTTTCCAATATCAGATTTACTCTCTTTATCTCCCAAGCATGCAGAAATCAATGCAGGGGTCATTTTGCTATCGGACTTCTGCGTTTAGGAGAAATTCCTGTATAAAGGAGCAGGGCACTGTAAGACAAACCTGCCGACGGTAAGTGAGCTGAGTCTCCTGTTCAATCTCAGAGTCCATCTCAGGTACGTCTGACTGGTCAGAATCAGACTCCTCGCTGTGGGAGTCAATCAGAGTTTCTGCAAGCAGAGCGTGTGACATTGTGAGTAACAAAAGAGGGCCCCACCCATTAATTGGTTCATAACTCAATCTTAAAAACACACTCAATGGACAGAACAGAGACTTCCAGCTGGGTGACTCATGCCTTCTCTTCCCATTAGCTCACAAACTGGGGCATGGGAGTCTTTCTCAGGCTGTTTGGCATTCCTGATTCATCAAGCCACCCATCAGTCTCTAATGGTTAAACTCTGCTTGCTTCCGCAGTGTCATTACTCAAACTGACATGGGCGAGTGCTGATTTAGAGGCAACCCAAAGCCATGAGGTAGACATGAAACATGTCCTAGAATTAGGAAAATAAAATGCATGTCCATCACTAATGCACCAAAAAATCAGAGATTGGGACCCACCTTGCGGTGCTATATGAAGGCCCTCTTTTGAAGGTTTTCTGTCACTGACAAACTTCCACTGGAACACAGAGTGATCAGCTCCACCAATAGTAATCACCCACTGGTAATCATGTGACCACCTGATATTGGTTATATGGGCAGAATGACCTAAATATTTTTTAAACTTTGCTCCTATAACAGAAAAAAGAACCATCTGATTGCATTTCATTGACATTTTTAAATGACAAATCATTATTGAAATTAGGGTTAAATTATAAAGATGATTTATGCCAGAAATACTCACCTCTCCGTATACAGGGGAAACGTAGAAGTTTTACTATTCCGTAATCATCAGCTGTTGCTATTACTTGGCTGTTGAAGTTGGCATCCACTGAGTTGATGTCGTTGATTTCAGAATACTTGGGCCATATGCCATTCACCTCAGTGCCCAGGATGGATGTCCATGTGGCCCACTGGACCATCTTCATCTCCTCCTTGTTGGTGACCTCCTTGCCAACTGTGGGGATGTGGGGGGGGGTGGTTGGTAGGAGGGTTGTTGAATGTGAATATGCTGGTGACAAAAGTACAATTACAGCAGGACCACAATGTCAGTGGTGGCATCTGTAGCACTGACGATTAACACCCAGCAAAGCCGTCGCAGATAAGAGAACAGCGATACCTTCTCAGTGTTCCTGAGTCCAGTGCTTTAATGAACGGTGCTAATAGGTAACTGTGGATTCGGGTGGTTTTCCATTTCCTTTTGAATGATATTTAAATGTGCATTTACTCTCTAGTTTCCTCTCCTTGTCTAGAAAACACGCTCTGCACAGACTGAGGTTTGTGGTGCCCAGATGCAAACTAGAGCCTGTAGAGCTAGAGCTGTTATTTTTACGCACACACCCCATCTGAGCTGAACCGCAGTGTGTGGGCGGAGACAGAGCTACCTGCTAGGTCCCTGTCAGCTCCGTCACAACAAGAATAATAACCTTTTATTAATAGCTACCCCCCCATTGCCAATTTCACCCTAATTTTGTGGCTGTGAATGCTGTTGTATACCTGACTGCCTGTGGCGCCCCCATAACCCTTTACCCCCCCCAGCCCAGTACCTGCTAGGAAACATTGGAAAGCAGCATGTACTTGCATCACCGACTCCCATTTGTGCTATTTTAGGCTCGGCGGGTCAGACGGTGCCAGCGGGAACAGCGGCACTTCCCTCGCCGCGAGCGACTGGTAACCCGTGGGCCCATGACGACTCTCAGAAGTGTCTGATGCAGAACTAAGCTTCCCAGCAGCCCCCACTCCCGGGCTGGTAGAATAAACCGCCTAATTGTGTGCTCGTCTCCAGCACAAAGATCTGAGCCCCAGACTGACAGCATAACCATTTAACATTAGGGGTGTTAAGTGTCAGAAAATATAGCCTGCTGTATATGCTGCCTGATTTTCATTTTCACAGCCTCTTTTACATGCCCACTTCACATTAAACACACAATAACAATATGTTATAAACGTGGTTATAAATATTAATTAAAATGGCATACACATTATAGCCATAAGTATTATGCATTATGAATGCTTCATAAAGCTTTCATCTATAATGCACCATAGATCTATAGATACCTTTATAATGCATAATGGTCAGCATAAGCATTAAGGATGCTTTTATAATGCTTTATAAAGGTATCTATAGTGCATTATACATGACAGCTTTAGTGTAGTCATAATGCATTATAAACATGGCAATAGTGTGTTATGCCTGTTTATACATATCTAAAGGTATGCTTGTAATGCTTTATGAATGCATTATAAGGTATTATGAATGTGTTTATAAATTACTAAAAACATGGCCTTAAGTAAATTGTTACTGCAAACATTCATCAGCTGTCATCTTGTTTTACAGAAAGGAGTGACGCTAAGCTCCATGATATGAAAGCGGAGACCACTTAGGCTAAGAAAGACAGCCATGGCTTAATGCATGGCATCCATGTGGCGCATGGCGTTGAGGCCACAGGGGGGCGCCCACACGCCATTCTTACCTGGCATCCTGTAGAAGAGCCGCTTGCCGGCGCCATCATTGGTCTGTAGGAACTTGCTGTCGGTCGACCAGTCCATGTGCGTGATGAAACTCTCTGATCCAAGGCACTCGCCTACCTTCTTGTAGCGCTGCACCACTCCATAGATGTCTACCACGTTGTCGTTGGAGCCCACGGCCAGGTGGGCCCCGTCGGGGGAGTATTTCAGCTCATGGATGGCCTCCTTGCGATCCTTGATGTGCACCACCTCCGTCATGTCCCTGAGAGGAGGAAAAGTGACCGTGCAGAAGTCAGTGGTGCAGACACCCTGTGCCCATGTCCCTCTCCATCCACATCCCAGCTACTGCTGTGACGCCATTAGAGTAACTATGCACAGAGTAGTTCTCATTCCTGGGGCTGCATAACAAAGGTACCACAATCAGAGTTCATAATCTGTGATAGAAAGAAGCCTCATGGTTGTGTCCTTTTAGTGAGGGGAGAGAGTCACATGAACACCAACAGCCAATGAGCACAGCTCATCCGACATGGCCATGAGTGAGCAGCCCACCCGCCCTCGCCTGGCCTTCCCATCTCCCACCTGACCCGCAGGACGGTGAAGGAGCCGTCCTTCATGCCCATCGCAAGGTGGATGCCGTCCATGCTGATGGCCGCACAGCGGATGGGCTCATCCATGTTGCAGCGTGCTATCAGTGCGTGGTCGATGAGGCTCCATATCCTGCGGGCAGCAGAGGGAGAGGCTGCAGGATGGTGGGGATGGCTCCCCTCACCACCTCTTAGTCTCCTCGTAATCGGAGCCTTGACCTTGGCTCAACCTTGCAGCCTGCCTCACCCACATCTCCTGAGACACGTCTGACCCTGAAAACCCGCAGTAGCTGAATCCCCTGTCCTGCCACACGCTTTTAGCACCCAGCTTTCCACATCTACAGTGGACAGCGGCTTAAAAAAGCTGCGGCCCTGAGAACTCGCAAAAGCGGCTCTTTCAGGTCCTGCTTCAAAGCATTGTGGGAAGCCAGGCTTCAGTTCTGTGAGAAGCACATTGCACACAGGAAGCCACATGAAGATACAAAGTGCGTATGTCTCAGAAGCTGGAACCTTGAAATTTCGGCCTCCCACCGGTGGTGTGCAGAACCTTTACTGTGTTGTGCCTCGCTGTGGTGGTGCTCAGGGGGAGGTGGGTGTCCAAACCTACCTGACCGAACGGTCGTCACTGCCGGTCATGGCCAGGGGCTTGGTGGGATGCACAGCCAGAGCCCACAGCTCCCCTTCGCAGTGGCCCTGCATGATGAGGAAGGGCTTGTTGCGATCATGCACCACCACCTCGAAGATCTCGCTGTCCTGTGTGCCCACGATGATGTGGTCACCCCGCCAACAGACACTGCGCACAGAGAGTCCTGCCAGCACAAATGCACACGCAATGAGCACAGGTGCAGGGAGCACAGGCACAGGTGTGGTGAGCACAGGATCAATGAGCACAGGCACGGTGAGTGCGGGCACAGTGAGCACGAGGCCGATAAGCGAGAAAACGCTGAGCGTGGGTGTGTTTGGCAGAATGCTGAGAAGCACACGGATGGTGGGCAAAAGCACGGTGAGAACAGGTTCAGTGAGCGAGGGTGCGGTGAACCAATAAGCACGGGCGCGGTGAGCGCGGGCACAGTGAGCACGAGGCCAATTAGCACAGGTGCGGTGAGCACGAGCACAGTGAGCACAAAGCCGATAAGCACGGGCGTGGTGAGAACAGACTCAGTGAGCGAGGGCAGAGTGAGCACGAGGTTGATAAACAGGGGAGCAGGAGCGGTTAGCATGGGCATGGTGGGCATGGGTGCGGTGACCAAGGGCACAGTGAGCACAAAGGTGTTGAGCATGGAGATGGTGAGCACAGGTATGGTGGTTACGGGTGAACAAGCAAGGTGAACATGAGTGCAGTGGGCTTGGGCGGGGTTAGTAACCGGCGTGGTGAGCATGGGCGCATTGAGAACAAGCACGGTGAGCACAGGTGCAGGGAGTATAAACACAGCTGGCAGTGAGCAGAGGCAGCATGGACACAGTTGGCATGGATGTGGTAAGCACAAGCATGGTGAGTATGGGCACAGTTAGCATGGGCGCAGTGAGGAGGGGCGGCACGGATGCAGTTGGCACAGATATGGTAAGCACAAGCATGGTGAGTATGGGCACAGTTGGCATGGGCGCAGTGAGCAGGGGCAGCACAGATGCAGCTGGCATAGATGTGATAGGCATAAGCGTGGTGAGTATGGGCACAGTTGGCATGGGCACAGTGAGCAGGGGCAGCACAGACGCAGTTGGCATGGGAGTGGTGGGCAAAGACATGGTGAGCACAGGTGCAGTGAGAATGGGCACAGTTGGCACAGGTACAGTGAGCACAAGCACAGTTGGCACTGATGCGTTGAGCATGGACACAGTTGACACGGGTGTGGTGAGCCTAGGCACGGTTGGCACTGACATGGTGAGCACAAGCACAGTTGGCACCGGCGCAGTGAGCACGGGCAAAGTTGGCACGGGCGCAGTGAGCACGGGCATGGGGAGTATGGGCATTGTGGGCATGGGAGTGGTGAGCATTGAGCATGGGCACCACTCTAAGGGCACAATTCAGAAACTGATTTTCACAACAAGAAGAAAATACCTAAACGTTGGCAAGCGCGGAATGGGGGAATTCCTGTGCGTGTAAATTTACACATATAGAAACAAATCTGAAATGACATATCCATTCATCTTCCATAGCTTCCATAGTCAAATGGCATCTATACATATATACATATATATATATATATATACATACATAAAGGCTCCAGACTGACTAAAGAACAAAAATAACTTATCAAGAAAACGGGGCACAGACTAATGGGGACAACGATCATTTCAGCAACCTCATCGCCGTTACCCACCTCGGCAATTTTCACCTCTAGTTACTGTTGGGTAGACGTGGCCGTATCAAACAGAGTACACAGAGGGGGGAGAGAAAGACAGACCTCTAATTAGTCACTCAGGCCCACCCATGACCAGAGCTCGCGCTTATGATGGGACAAGAGTGACCTGGGGAGGCGTGAGCGATACAGATTCCGGAACCAAGCGGTCGCTCATCCCGCCTGAGGTGACGTCACATCAGAGCAGCAAGTCTAAGTGTGTGTGCTGCAGGCTGCATGCGTTAAAGGCGTACGATAGCCACCCAGATGAGGGTGTCAACAGGAAGGCCGTGGACTTATGAATATAATCAGCCCTTGGCAAAGTCTGCTTGCCGTCACACAGTTTTTTTTTCGCTCCAGGGAGGAAGCACAACTGTCCGACTGGGAGGCAAACAGAATATGTGCAGCTGGTTATGTAAGCAGACGGCAGAATACAGCTCAGTGTACATGCCTGCTAATCAGAACCTGCATTCAAAAAGTGAGAGGACAGATAGACCGGGACATTTCCAGCCATTAATAAGCAATTATATAATCTACAAAATCTAGATTTTAAAGATTTTAAATCAAAACAAATAATAGAAATAATTGAAGGAAATAATTATGGCTTACATCCTTTGTAATTGGAAAAGGTCATGAGAAGGGGGTAAATGCTAAGATCATTAGCCCAGTGATGACACAAGCTGAGTAGAACTGGGAGACTGTCTGTTACTCAGGGCTGAGGGAGGCAAGTCGGAGTAGTACATCACCTTTATAGCCTTGGTCTGTTTCCCTGAGATCAATCACCGTAATTGGCTTGAAGGTCAGGTCCCAGAGACGGACGCAGCCGTCCCGGCCCCCTGTGGCAAAGCCCTCCTCACAGGCGTTCATGCTGAAGATGCCAGACTGCAGAAACAGGGCAGCACGTCAGACTGGGGAGACACGCTTTTGGAAAAGGCCAGTGTGGAGTGCATGAATTCACACTGCTGGAAAACAAATGTATCAGGAGAAAACTGTGAGGAAACACCAATGGGCATGTTTAAATGACAACTCTGATTATGATTAGCCTCTGTACAAGCAAACAAGCAAGTAACCTAGTAAGTACCGCTGAGAGTATGTTTGATGGCACTAGTTCGATAACAAAAATGCTGCAAATTGGAAATGGCTCTTGAACAAGGTCTGTGGTCCTAATTGCTCCTGTATTTAATTATATGCATAAGCAGGGAATATGCATGAGCAGTTTTATATAAATCACATTAACATAAACAGTAATATAAATAGTGATTTTTGGCTCACTGGGTAAAGGGTTGCATTCTGGGAGTTGTAGTTCCCGAAAAGAACGACCGGTTGAAACCATACAAAAGCCTCAGTGTGGAGGAATAAACACAATCGAATCAGGCGGCATATGCAGCTACCCTTCCTTCCCATACGCACCAGCACCTAGACAACCTTCAGTTGTAGGCAGTAAAAACTGAACTGTTTTTCTACCCTTTCCCTCCCCAGGTTTTTCAGGAATTTGTGGTACGCAGGCATGATTCTGCGCAAGTGCCCCACATGTGCACGTTGCATAACCGCAGAGAGCGGGCAAGCTCGGAGTGAGTAGGTGTCTGTCTGCGGAGAACAGCCTCTGCGGTGGTGCGGGGGTGTCGAGCGTGGAGGCGAGGCTAAGCCTTCGGACACTGCGTGGGAGTTGGTTGCGACGTGCGGCGAACGCAAGCCGGCGTTAGAAGCATAGTGCGCTCCCCCGACCCCAGAGAACAGGCTTCTTTGCGGCCCCCGCAAACCATGGAAAGGGAGAATCCGACAGGTGCCTGACAACTAGGCCAACCGCCTGTATGAGTGTGAGTCACGCTGAGGGGCGGCTGGCCGCTCCAACTGCAAAGGCTTCCTGTGTGTGTGAGCAGATCAGCGCTCACACTGAAGTAATTCTGGATGGTAAGCAGGCTGTTATAGTCTCCTTATCACCTAATCCAATGCGATGCATGCATAATGATCATCAGCGTGCTGCAAACCTTCATCTGACACAACTGCCCATAATGAGTTGCATAACATTATGTGCCAGTGTTTGTTTATGTTCCTTAATTGCACCAGAAAAACTTATAACGGTCTTATGAAGTCCTTTGGGAAGCATTTTGGAGCAACCAGGTTGGGATGGGCATTGTGTAAAAATAAACCTATGTAAATGAGCTGAACTGAAAATAAGCCCTAGGGAGGCAGACTAATGAAGTGGTGACTGCGCATCTTGTATTTCATGTCATGTGGTCTTTCTGCAGATGAATTCATTTCTTTTTTTGACCAATGGCGGTACACTGGAGTGAAGGCCCGCCCACTCACCCCGTGTGCGCCCTGCACTGTCCGCACCAGGTTGATGCCTTTCCAGACATAGATGTCTCCATTCAGTGCGCCCGAGTAGGTGATTTCGTCCCTTGCACAGGCCAGGCACAGGATAGTCTGCAGGTCACCAGTCTTGCCGAAAACCCCGCGTTTCGGGGTCAGGGCGTTGCCGCACAGGGTCCAAAACTAGAACGGGGAAAGAGGGAGCCAGTTGCTCTTCAGATGGTATGTTAATGTGACCGTAACCCTGCACTTTGGGTTATTTAACACCCTGCAGAGAGCATGATGATCCAGCGTCAGGACTCTGCCGACATCCAGCTACATGCTGAAACATCTCACCGGCACAGGAATCTTCTCTTTTTATCAGTGACACATCGCCTCCATAAATTTAATGATTGTAATGTCCTTTTATAAATTCATGATTTATAAACAAATTGATTCCCCATTAATTCTTAACACAAAGCATAGGATTTCAACTAATATTACTACAGTTTGGGTTTACAGCATACTGAAGAATGTCTAGCAAGAGCAATTCTTGCCAAACAGGCACCCAGGGTGAAGCACTTTTTAGTAAGATGTTTTCAAAGTTCCTTGGTGAAAAATGCCATTTCTATAAAGCCTTGATGGTGTTTCAGAGAATAGCCCCATGAAGCAGGGTCATTGGTCAGTGCAGCCTCCTGGCCAAGCACTGAGAGAGTGACAGAGTGAAAAATTAGTCAGATTCTCCAGATTGCAGCTCAAGTGTTAAGCAGCTTCAGCGCAAGAAGCAAGGAAGCTGTTCTTCCTGGCCTCTCCTTTACTGATCCTCCCCTGGGGCCGTGCCTCTATAAATCAATAGTGCAGCTCCCAGGGAGGAGCAGAGAGGGGAAGCATTATAAAAAATTGTCTTGGCTCCTATATAAGCACTTTATAGGGTAGCCTGGATTCTGAGAGCAGGTACTCTACACTTGGCCTGGATTCTGAGAGCAGGTCAGAAGTGTCTAACTCGCACAGGTGTTTGGTGTTAGCTAATTGGAGCAGTACAATGTGGTCCAATAATTGATATTGACTTCCCCATTACAAAATAAAGCCAGATTTCTGTTTCAACAATCTAGTTTAGCCCATACTCTGGGTTATTATTAAGGAAGTTTTCAGAGTGAAGGCTCTCCCCAGTGACTGGCAATCCCTCCCCATCACCAAGGCAACCAGTCTGTGCAGCCAGACCAGAGGTTCAGGCCGGCTCATCCATATGCGACTGCACTCCATGCATGATGTCCCTCGGGGACAGCTGTCAGGATGCGCTGGCACGTTCCGGGAGCCATGCAGTGGAGAGCAGCTCTTGCATGGCGATTAGTTCATTGTGAAGGCTCATCAGTGACATGGCGGAGAACGTGAGCCGGCGTGCTTGGGCAGGGGTACTCGGTGACGTGAAGGCCTTGCAGGATGACAGAGATCAATCGTCCCGTCACGACAGATGGGCCGGCGTACGACATGAGCACGTGCTCGCAATGACAAGCGGCAGCTAAAGGGCGGCCAGCCAGGGGGATCGATGCGATGCGAGGAGACGAGTCCTCCAGACGCTGAGGGGAGAGAGAAAATCTGAGAGGGGACCTGAATGGATGGGGCTGGGCTATAGAAAGGGAGAGAGACGAAGCTGTGAAAGGCGCAAAAGACCAGCGGCTCCACGGGGAAGCGGCGGCCTCCACAGCCTGCATCCATTAGAGCGGTAATGAAGGTTAAAAGCCCCCGTGAGACGGGCAGGCGGGTGCTCTATTCATCACCATCAAAAGAGGTCCTGCCGACTCTCGTTTCCTCCAGAATGGTGTTTTCTCAGAAAGGGTTACTTGCAGCTGGACTTACAGTCTGCTGTTGCCGCACAACCAGCTTCCGCATATTCAGTGTGGGCTGGATTTAAGCATCCCGCTGGGGGCAACATAAAGTCAAAGCGCACTGTCAGTGACCTGGGGGCCTGAACACTTTGGGTTCCACCAGTGTATGGGCACATTAACTGGGTACCACAGTCTTCCCCCAAAAACAAACCTTTTTGAAAACGTTTGAGCCAGTGAGGGCCAGAGCTGGAAGCTGTGGTTAGCTGTTGATTGTCCTCTGGAAATCACAATCTTTTCTCCTGTATCTTCTTCAAGGGGTTGTGGGGAGTGGAGACTGACCCGACTGAGACTGAGTGGAGGTAATCCATCAGTGTACAAAGAGCCTAGTTACACTAAGGTCACATTTTGACTCCCAGGGTTTCATTGAGAAAAATATTTTGTAGGGGTGCCTGCAACCCCAGGGGTCTCTTTTAATAGGACCAATTTGAGTCCACACCAACAATTTCTCCAGCACTCAGATACAGTGCAGGAGGCAAAGTGAATGGGCTATCAGGCGAATGCTGTGAGCTGTGAGCACATCAGGAACCAAGGCCATGGGAGCTAAACCGTAGTTTCATCACATCCCTAGAATAGTGGTCACCAATCCTGCTCCTGGAGGTCTCCCAGCCTGCAGAGCCTAGGTGCAGAGATTTAACCCTAATTTAACACATCTGATAGAGATAAAGAGGCCCTTCAGATCCCTCTCAGTACCAGAGACTAGCATTAGCTATAGCATAGCTGGCTGCAGTACTCATCATACTATATCAGCCGTGTTGAATTAAGGCTGCACTGAAGCTCCGCAGGGTGGTAGACGTCCAGGAGCAGGGATGGTGTCCGCTGGCATAGAACATGACGGCAGATTATTAGTCGTCTGATTGATGAGTTTGATGAGGTTGTTCTTTCTGATATTTGGTAGGAAAGCAGCAAAGGGCCCTGCGCCTCTGCATCCCTGAGGGGATTATGCTTGTTAATCTTCAGCAGGGCTCTGAGGACAAGAAAGCAGACATCACATATCCCACAGGTAGAGCGTCTTGAAACGAAGCAAGCGAGAGAATGCATGGCCTGGGCGGCGTGAGGGGGAGTCACAGGAGTCACAGGAGCCTCAAAGCAGGGGGCGGGGGGGCATAGCCCAGGACAGGGGGCCAGTACACACTGGCAGGCGGATGGCTGCCCCTCTTGGCTGGGCACCAGTGATGCAAAACGGTTGTGGACACTAACAGTTTCCCTTCAGTGTTTCAGCGTGGTGTCCTGAGGTAAACCAGGGCTTCATCCATCCAAGAAAACTCTGCATGTTTCCATGGGTGATGCTATTTTGCAATTTTGTTAAGTTAAGGGTTAGAACTTTATGAAAACACAGAATGGATCACAAGCGCCCTACAGGTTACGGTAAATGAAAGTACTCTTTCATTAGTGCCACTTCCTGCTGTGCTTTGTTGAATTACTGAAATAAACACAACCAGCATACGGCTTGCCCCATGCATCACTGAGGGCGGTGGCTCTTGCTGTTAATGTTCACATACTCTCAGCTTGAAAAGGACTCTGGAATAGGCTGGATAAATAGACCAGGAAAGATTAAAAATACTAGTGATAAGCTGTTCAGCCGAGCTGCAGTTGGCGAGGAGTTCTGACTGGCAGCTGCCGGGTTGATAGTGAGGATGAGAGTGACACACACATCTGCAGGAGCCCTTTGAAATCTTATCAGCAGCCTTGCAATAAGGACCCCTGAAAGATCTCTGCAAAGTCATTTGTGTATCCTCACCAATAAGAACTTGACTCAGCCATTAGAAATAAAGTTTCTTTCTCATGAGTCATCGACTGTGAGTGTCCTCCTTTTGTTTGGCTTGAATTACCACCAGTGTCTGCAAAGTGAATTAGCACAGGTTTTTTAACAGTGCCCATCATTCACAGGCCATAGCGCCCCCGCTCTGTCACACTCATAATAGCAGGGTAGGGGGAAAGGGACATTCACTCAAACCCCTTCTTGCTGTTTTATATAAGTGAAATGGAACGTAGCTTTTCATTATGTATTTAAACCTAACAAGAAGACTGTCTGTGTGTTTGCCTACATGACTGACTCATCCAAATCAGAAATATCTGTGTCCCCCCTTCATTACTCTGCAATTTAAACTCAGTGTGAATGAAGATGTGACCTGCGCTCCATAAGGCCATGTGTCTTATTACAATCTAGGAGCTAATTGCCATCTTAATCTTGTTACTGTCATGCTATGATAAATTATAAACAGTTTGTACATCAAAGAGTAGAAGTTTCATACCTTAATATGTTTGACTCCACAGCTCACCAGTTTGTTTGTCTGGTACAGATCCCATGATATGTCAAATATCTGTTTGAAATATCACAAAACACATTAAAAATTTCAAACTAATTTTTCCCCAAAAATATATCTCCTATACTATGAGGAATGTGTCATGGACTTCTGAAAGCCGAAAGGGATCTAAACATGGACCACCAGAAATCACGGGTGAATATGATGGGGAAATGATCATGTAGAACAAATTGTTGTTTTTGACCTTGAAATGTTGAGCAAAAGTATGCGTGTGACATACAAATAATATAGTAGTTTGGCCTGACAGTAGACCCCGTAAGTTCTCACCTCATTAATTCATGAGTGATATGAATAAAAAGCAAAACTTGGTAAGTTTGACAAGTTTATCGAAGAACACTTTTTGGCTTCTAGTTCAACTCATCACTTGTGATGTAAGTGTTACATCAAAAAGAGACAGAATTTACGAAACGCCTACATTTTTTAAGTTCCTGCTACCGCATTGCAACATTGTCATTATACTTCATATTTGCTACAGTCTTCAGATCACTAATGGTCATCTGGGTCTAAATACCACACATCAGTTTAATTCCATTCTAATAAAACAGCATCTTTGCTGACGTTTAATTTTTTACTCAGTTTAATTAAGTGCT
This sequence comes from Mormyrus lacerda, assembly GCA_015163995.2. NCBI lineage: Eukaryota > Metazoa > Chordata > Actinopteri > Osteoglossiformes > Mormyridae > Mormyrus > Mormyrus lacerda. Next base: position 1,874,259 of record JAABNX020000030.1, on the reverse strand, counting down.
TCCTCACAGTTAGTCTTCAATGGCTACAATCAATAAACCTCGACTACTTTGTGCAGTTTACTGATGAGTTTGTTCTCCATTCTGCGTGAACATAATTCCACTTTGGGGCAAGACGGGTGATCGATACTGGCATTTCGAATTAGACGAGTGTGTCTCTGAGTGTGTGTGTGAGTGAAAGTATGAGTATGCGGCCAAATGAGTGTAAGTCGCAATATGGCCCGTGAATTCACCTGTGACACGGATTGTACCTGTATGCGATTACATTTGAGCACAACAAGGAATGTTATTACTAATATTCATGTTATTCTCTGTGTCACTATGTGGTAAAAGGCTTTATGAGTACACCATAATGAATGAGTGTGTTTCATTGACGTACAAGGAGTAACTCAGTATGACAGCAATGGAGTCTGCAGGGTAAAACATGACATTACCCGATCGGTGTGACCAGGACCGGCAGCCAGAACCTTCCCCCTCCTCCAGTCCCATATACAGATCGTGTTCTTGGAGTCCAAGCCTACAGACACCAAACACTGGAAAACCAGAACAAAGAAACAGCTGCAGTAAGGATCAAATAAGCACGCTTTACGCAGAAAGCCACTGGTCATATTCTTTGACCTCTGGCTGAACCTAGGGTAATCGCATTGCAATGGTCATGTTACTGGTGCAGCAGCTACATCGACCCAGAGGGACAGAGGCTTTGAAAAGCGACCTGATCTCTGCACCTCTTCACACAGCTCATTAAGCCTCTGCAGTGACTCAGGACTGACTCACACTTTCTGCTGCTCCAAAGTGAGGAGTCTGATAATACGATCTGCATACTGACGACTTGAGAAATCTCCATGAAGGATACATGAGGATCAAAGTCATGCCAGGGCAGAGATGGAAATTAAGATTTTGGAAAGGAAACAAATTTCAATAAACCTGTAGGCTAAAGCGCTGTACTGAATCTGGGTCAGAAAGTGTGAAGTCCTACGTACCACAAATTCTGAAATTCGTACAAAAAACAACATGCTATGTGAAAATTATACTCATTTACACTTGAGTAAAGAGGCCACCACAAAGTGAAGTGCTGAAAGGGACACGACCGAAGCAAGTAAAGCCAGCAGGCAAGTGGAAATAACCCAGACTCTTCATAATGCAAAGCCTTTCACGTGCTATCTATGATGTGGGCAGAGAACGGCCCACATCATTTTAAAAGTAATTTTAAGCAATATATTCAGTTCCTTTTTTCTTCTTAATAAATATGCTAGTGTCCCATTTAAACACTGTAAACACTAGCAATTATGCTGGCTTAAGACCGCTGAAGGGAGTCTTACTGCCAAACAGAATATGCTTCACCAATTAAATTTTATTTTTGCTAATCTTAATACTGTGATAGTAACAGTCTGATAAAAAAGGCTTTTTGGTTTGTCAGTTTCATGTCACCATAAAGGACTATTCTTTACTCAAGGGGTCAGCAAGAGGAAGTGTATCAGCAGTCTAAGCCCTTTCATGTGATTCAATTCAAAAGTCTATGCAGGATCTGAGGAGCCTGTGAGGCTTATCAAGCATCTCCAAATGCAAGCAGGGCCCAGGTGTTTTGTGGAGAAATTCATATCCCAGGTACTGCATCGCTATCAGTGCTCCAGTGCTGCTGGGAGGAGCCAGGAGTACAGGTCACCAGAGAAGAAGCCGCCCACACGTCCTCACACTACAACTGCCCTGCAAACACTGCATGAATCATCGCGGATGGGCCGCTCAAACATACAAATCAGCCTAGCAGAGCTTTCCCAGTACTAGAGAACGCCTAACAGCCTAACAGTGAGTCAGATACAGTTAAAAGCTGTTACAGTTCTCAGTGCATAAGTCACATGTTAAGGGAGAAATCCATAGGAATTTCATTTCACTCATTCCATTATTTATCATGCTCACTGGAGCAGAAGAACAAATCTTTTGATTGTGAATATTGCCTGATTGGTGTTTTTTCTATGATTTAGAACAATGAGTTTACATTCTGGCCCAGATCATTGTGTGTGTTAAGTTCATTGAGCGAGAAGTTGTGTATAGCTTTTGTGAAAGGCGGGCTTGGTCGGCACCTGTCCGTCGAGGTCGAAGGCCAGGCAGGCGATGCCGTGCGTGTGCACGTCCTTCAGGATGGACACTGTCTGTACCGTGTATGAGTCCCACACGCAAATGTAGGGTTCCTTGCCCACCTGCCCCGTGGCCACCAGTACACGCTCCGGATGCAGGGCCAAGCTGGAGACAGACCGAGAGAAAGGGAGTGAGAGTTTGATCAGTGTTTCCCAATCCAGTGTTCGGGGACCTGCAGTCCATCCATGCTTTTGTAACTGGACTATCTGGCGGGGAAAAGAAAACTGGAAATGTGGGAGCAAATCACTTGCCATGTAAGAAACATTCATCTACCTACAGTTTTTAAATTGAAATTTTCTTTTTTTTTAATGTATCATACCACTATGTTGTTTACTGTTCACTTTGTTCTCTGGTGACAGCATCTGATGTTGTGCCAATAAAACTCCTAGAAGTGCTGCTGACAGGGAGAGAGAGAAAGAATGAGGCGCCTGGCAGAGCGGCTACGGCGCGTAAAAAGCGTCTCGCCGGCTCCTCCTGACCTGCACCACAGACAATGGGCACCATTTAAGAGCCATTGACTTCAAACACTTAGCAAGCAGCATATTAATTACAGAAGTCTGGAGAACAACTAAATGATAATGTTAATTCCGAAAACATAAGACAACTGCAGTGCTGTCTGACGTTTACAGTGACTGGCAGTTTCTCCTCTGTGCCTTCAGGCTGAATCCTTAGGGACGTCACCCCAGGCAGTGACTTTCAGGTCATTATATCCTGATAATTTTTTTCAGCTGATAGTCTGTAGTTACAAGAAGGTAGCTGTGGAGAACACTGGGGCACCTGGTTGGTAACAGATGTGCTCGTCACCGTTGACGTGTACATGGTTCAGGAGACCCTTCTCGCTGTTCTGCATTGACACCTGCCAGTAGATACACCTGTGATATGTTTGTATAGACTGCCAGCAGAACTGGGAGGAAGTGGGCTTCTGGCAAAGTGAAAATCTGCACAAAAGGAGCAGAAATAAGCACATGGTGACTGCAATGCCTGCCCTAGACTCCTTATGAATGGTGCTTGGCCTCAGGTCATGAGCTCCAGTTAAACTTCACATTTGATTTGCATCTATCTTTGCCATTTGTGGCTCCAGAGGCCTCAAGCAATCTCTAACAAATGAGGAAGAGGGCAGCAGACTGCTTTGCAAATGGAGGGGACAGGGAATGGGGTGGTACCACAAAAGTCATCCCGTGGGGAAAACAAGGGGTACCCATCTGGGTAACTCAGACACGGCATCAGGATGGGAGTACTGTGTCGCATCATTAATAAACGGAGCCGGCCTGCCCTTCACGCTGGTTATACTGGCCACACTGGCTTTCAGGCTTGAGATCTGGAGTCCAGCAAAGTGGCTATTATACATCCACTGACTTTTGATGCTAAATGAGCAAACGCCTGGCGTAAGAGCATAGTTTCCGCTTTTCTACAGTTGTTATTTGCTCCTATGGCTCCAGGGAAACTATCACTATTTATGCAGCAATAGGCACACAGTTATTTCACACCGGACTTGTGTTTTTCTCAGTGAGACACATGAATAATTGAAGAATACGCCTAAAAGCTTTCTTTTAGCACCTGGATAGAAATAAAATGAAAGAGTGCAGTTCAGACTTGTGCTATGTACCGGTGTGAATCACATCCAGCAATTAGTAGCAATTCATTGTCTGGGTATAATTCACCAATCCTCATCTGTTAGTCAAATTAAATTCTCCCCTATTGCACAACTCAACTGCAATTCTGAGCACACTTAACTCCGCTCATTAAAACATGGGAAAAGACACCCCCGTCTGCCATTGCTTGACAAGGTGCAATGCTCTGCTAGCAGAATCCAATATCAGCCCATTAGAGACTTTGCACTTTTCCTTCACTGAAGTGTTCTTGCAGCACTCACCAAATATGAACATGTATTAGCATTCACTATATGTTTAAGCTAAACGTTTTATGAGGACATCCATCTCCTACATGCATATTCTGGTCAAGGTCATGGGAGGAGTGAGCATCCACCAAGGAGAGGATGTCAGTCCATCACGCACATGTAAATGATATACTACAGGGAATTCAGAGGCGTCAGTTATCCCAACTGCATGCTTTAGACCACAGGAGGAAGCCTGTGCAACATGGGTAGAACATGTGGAGAACTCCACACACGCAGACAGAAGAGGAAGGATTTGTTGTAGCCATTGAACACAGTGAAATTTGTAGTCTTTGAGTCTGAGAGGTATGAGACAAGCTGTTTTACCCAGTGTGCCACTTTTTAGGGCCATTATTAATTTAATATTTTGTATGCGTGTGTCATTGATGCTGACTAAACTGCTTTTGACAGTTAATATTTCAAAATTCCTCTAGAGAGAAGTTTTTCAGCATATTTGATGCGCCACATTTTTTATTTCAGAAACTTAAGGGGGCTCTGCATTTCCTGACCCATAAGACTTACAGTAACACCATTAAAACCTTTATGATCTCTTGGCTATCAGGAAGAGTTGAGACTCCTTTTCCCGACATAATACTTGATATTTATCCCTGTTTTGTTCCTTAAGCTTGCTCTTTCCCCTGCACTGCAGACTGGATTCTGACAATTGTTGCCATTCTAAAACCCTGGATTTCAGGCCTTGTGAATTATAGCACAGAAAACAGGAGAATAAAAACGCAAATGTCTCAGTTTTGGTGGAAAAGATTTCCTACAGGGTCTGTGTCAGAAGATTGTAGTTCTCCTTTCGTTGTTGTTGCAATTTGGACTGAAATTTGTAATCAAGGGATGTCATGTTCTCATTACGAATATTACAGTGAGCTGAGATACATTTATGTCTTACAAATGAGAATTATTGTCTAACCCACCAAGTCCTACCACACCCCCCTGGGGAGGATTCTGCTGAGCACGGCTTAGAAAGAAGGCCTTTGGGAAGAAAAGGCAGAATGCTGGGGGGGGTTCCCGTTCTTAGTTCCACACTAATCCATGACACACTTCCATTGTAGCCACAGGAGGTAAAGGGTGAGTGAGGCTCAGAGCTTCCTGGGTGTGACAAGCGAATTGGAGAATGATACATGATGGAGGAAGCAGCGAGACTCAGGAAACACCGGAGGACTGATTCTTATGGGCTTTTCCTGTCCTCTCTCAACATCTTCATGCAGCAGGTTTACTTCCCTATCCAGGGATCCCCCTGCACCATTTTAAGAGGACCGCTGGACTCTTAGGGGTGTTTAACTTCCAAACAGACATACAGTACATGCATAACCTGAAGTGATCCTCAAACGTGCCAGCAAAAAAGAGCCAGAGCTTCTGGGTGGCATTAAGCTTACCCATATCTCCCTTGTATTGAATATACTTCACAACCCAGTTTCTCTGCTAAGAATTATATAACCATATTTAAGCTCCACTGGAAAAGAATAGCTCTGCAGGAGCTCCTGGCTTACCCACCTCACACAAAGCTTAGCACACTGTGAAGAACAACAGTGTGGTATGCCACAAAATCCCCTCAACAGGCCGCTCACGGTGCGCTTACTGGTAGGGCTGTTGGCACGACATTCAAAGGTCATCGAGGTCTTCATCTCGAGCTCACTATGAGCTGCTGATGCCACAAGACCCAGAGCTCATCTCATGCGTACTGCCTTTCCCTGCTGGTTCAAGCCGATAAATCCCATAAGAGTGGTCTCATAATTTAACTCTTCTGAGTCAGGATTCAACTCTCCGCTTTGTTAGGGCAACAGGCCGCAGAGCAGAGATTTTGATTGTGTTGCTCAGCTGCTTCAGTCTGATGCAGAGCAGTAAATTGGGTTCATGCTGAGCAGAGATGCTTCATTGATTATTTTGGCGAAGCACTGAAACACCGAAGTGCTCAAGGAGTCAGTCTTGTCAGGCCATGCAGCAGAATCTGAGAAACACAGCGCTGTGGCCTGCAGCTGTTATACCCAAGAGTCCCATGGTGTAACATTTAAAAACAGGAGGCAGGGCTCTCTGCATCCTGGCCTCGCTGCACAGCCACTGGCAAATTAGCAACACTCTGCTGATTCCTTGCAGGCACAGCGCGGTACTAAGAGATCATTATGAAATCACTGAAAAGAGCAACAACAAACATTTACACTGCGTTTGACAAAATCCATGACATCAAGTTAAAACAGTCCAGACATTTGCAACAGGAAAGCACCTTGCAAAAATGACTTTACATTTCTTAGTGGTCAGTCATGCAGTAAAGGGACGTGCATGCAGGACTGTGACTGACTGGCTGCCCGGCCATTGAGGTCGAGGGGCTGCAGTATTAAAGAGCTTCTGGCAGCTGTGCAGGCAGCATGGCTACATGCATGCAGCGCTGCTGGAGAGAGTCCGCCCTGCTGCCCGGGGGGGCCCCTCTGGCTTTTTCATTAGTGCGGAAGCAGCACAGTTCTAGCAGGAGGATAATCCTTCTGAGCTCTAATAAAATCAAATCTGGATAGGGGGACAGATGGATGGGCGTAAATCAAATGCTTTAAACTGCAAAAACGCCCCCCATGCACGTGTAAAAGGTTAAGCAGGAGCACTGTGGATCTTGTCTTTTCTCAGACAGAATAGACTGTGTCAAACCCTCCATGCAACAGAGCAGAAGGATAGCTGTGAAGCAAAGTCCAACCCACCCCCCTATAAAACAGGTTAAAAGTTCAGGTAATATAAACGAACAAACAACATCCCCAAACATCACTGCCGTCTGTGTGACCTGCTGTTAGACAAACAGCTAAATGGGGTAATGAGTGCACCTTCCTTTCAACAGTGATCTCCCCGCAGCTCATAAATTACACAGTTCTGACACATCGCTACACCAAATATGCCTTTGCTCTTCTGAGACGTTTGGACATAATAAAATAAAGTTCCTAAATGCAAATGCTTCCAAGGTAAGTGGATTCACAAGCTCTAAAAACTCAAGGAAACACCTGTGAATTTCATATTGCACCAACATCTAATTATTTCCACGGATTGCCTCTCAGCGATCTCATTTGTATTAGTGCTCTTAAGTGAGCTGATCGTCACAATGGGCACCCTGTGCTGTGAGCCGCTGCTCTGTAATGGCTGAGCTGAGGCAGGATACGCCCTGGGACTCGCTACCGACATTGAGCTAAGAGCAAGGAGGGCATCACTGTGTAGAACTCCATGAAAGTGTTCACAACAGCAAGAGCTTCTGATAGAATGAGAGGTTTCTGCTGCAATTTGGGGATTAATCTCAGGGTTTAAAAGTGACTGTCTAAAATTTATGTTCAAGGAGGTTAAAGGAAAATTCTATGATTCTATGTAAGAAAAGTAAATGAATGCTCACCGTATTTGTACAGTTCAAAAGCACAACAAAAAAACAACAAATGAAATGTGACATTTTTTATTCAAAGATATTAAGTGTGCCCCCTGCCCCCTGCCCCCACCCCCGCCTTCCATGGACAAAAGTGAACAAATGACAGACACTGGATGCCATGATACTTTATAGCCAAACCCATAAAGGCACAAATATGTTTACTGTGAAAACTGATATTTGAACAGTTATATAAATGGTTCGCAATTGATTGTGTGCAATCTAATCTCACTAGCAATTCTGAATTTGATTTTAGAGTTCAACCCAAGTGATTTGCAGGAGATACCAAGAGGGTCAGTCCTTCAAGTCTTACAGTGGTGTTTGTAATGTAAGGGGACAACCAATTTTCAATACAATGTGATTACAGACAATATAAATATCAAAGTATAATTAGGTGACTTGAAAACTATCAGTAAAAGTACCACTGAAGATCACCGGGCAGCACAGAGGCATCACACCTCCAGGTTATTGGCTTGGCCAAGTTAACATGTTCTCCCATTTTTTGTGTGGGTTTTTTCCCACAGTTGAAAGATATCTGGTTCTGCTGAATTGGTCACTCTAAGCTTGCTTTACCCTATGATTATGTCACTCAATGCACATGTGTATGAGTGATTTTCTTGCTTTAAACCATATGACTCCCAGGACAGGATCCAAATTACTAACAGCCTAACTGGATAAGCAGTTTTTGGAAATTACTTGAATACAAAATTAACTGTTTACAAACGTCATGCCAAAGAAGTGCATGCAAAAAAGAACTGATTCACTGCTGTTCACCTCAGCTGGACTCCTTATTGAAGCCATTTGATTTCCTGCAGTTGAATGTAACGGCAGTGTGCCTGGTTTCGTGCTGCTTCATGGCTTCCTATGTGTGTGTTTTTGATGAGATTCACTGGCACGCTCTCCTCCCTTCTTATGCTTTATATGAATGGACAGCATTTGGCTGCAGTGTCCCTCTGGCGCAGCGACATCCTGGCATCAATTACACTTCTATTAGCTAATGAAAGCGGGCAACCCCTTTTAAGGAATGACCGGTGCAGTGGTGCACTGCAGTGTGCTGTCAGTGAGCTTGAAATATGGCCATCCCGTGCAGGGCGGCCATGACGTTTTAGCAGGCATCGCAGAAGATGAGTTCACTGGGTCCATGAGTTCACTGGGTGGCCACAAAGCTGAGTGAGTCCCTCCTTTGGGGAACTCCATGCGGCTGGAAAAAAGCTCTCTGTGATGAACATATCAGAACGTGAGCCATGACCACACACACACACACACACACACACACACACGCAAACAAAACTAAAATATGGATGAATTTTTGCTGTCGTTAAGAAGCCATTTTTTTCTGCGGGTTTGGTTTCTTTTTTGAGCCTTTGTTCACACAGTGGAATTGCTTCTAGCCCCCTCACCTAGTTTGTTAAATACACTAAAGCAGCTCTCACCTTGTCTGCTCCTGCCTGGGATTATAAGCAAGGAAAGGATTAGCACGTTTCTAAAAGCAGGGCGCCCTGACCAAATGTCACCTTGGGCCCCCTGCAAGGGCTGCCACTTCCAGTCTGAAGAAATACAAAATAAGGTGTGATTTGCCATGCGAGGGGTGGGGTTGAGGCGCTCCACCATGGATATAACATTTCTGAGCGTATAATTTATTCTTTTTGCATATTCAAGACCCCCTAGAAAGTGCCGGGCCCCCTGAATCTGCCAGAGTATCCATGTCCCTTCAATGCCCTTGCTAAAACTCTAAAACTCAATATTTATCCCCCCAGATCATAAAAAAATATCTAACCCCTCATTGCCACCAAAACGGAATGCTGATCTGCCTATCTGCAACGACAATTGACACGGAAGGGCAAAGTGAAATATGAAAGGTGAAAGAAAAGGACATTCTTCATTTCTTCAGCAGCATTGCAAAGGTTTCCTTCTGGGGTTTGATGAACAGCTGAGGCATGAGAAGCCGGATAATTCCAGCAGGTCAGTTACTGTAGCATGTCTGACTGGCAGCTACAGGTCATGAGGCACTCGCTAAGTGTGCAGAGGCAGGAAACCACACTGCTGCATGCATCACTAACTCTGAGATGTGTGGCTCAACGTTAAGCCAGTACCTCCCTCTAGCTGTGCAGTCTAGCACCCACAAACCGCCTACTGACATAACATACAGACTGAAAATGGTGCATGAAGGGGAAGGGGGGCACTATGATGCTTACTAACATGGACTAGCAATCTGAAGATTTCTGGTTTGTGGTCTTGATGTACTTTTGACTGGCTTAACCTGAATTGCTCCAGTAAAATATTCATGTAAATCTGTGTAAATGATTGTTCTAGGTCAAAATATGAGCCAAACATAATACCATTTAAATGCTTCATTCCTAGTTACCAAAACATTTTGTTTTCCCTGTGGCTATACCTGTAGGGGGAGCTACAAGAAACTCCCAACCACTTGCATGACATAATTTGCCATATCTTTATCTACTCAGGACAGGCATTAGCCTTACGTTTCATAGCAGAACTTCACTGCTATACCAAGTTGATGCCCAAAATGTCAGCATATAGGATTTAAATCCAAGTGTGAAATTGTTCTTCCTAAAACAACCTTCCAGTATACACTGTTTCATTCACACAAAGCCTGGAGAGCATCCCATCACAAGAAATGAAGGCATTGCATGCTTACCCTTTTTAAAAGTTTAAAAATAGCCTGAAGTTTTGCACTAAAGTGCAATTGCCAACAATCTGCCATGACGCTGGGTATCTCATGTCAAACGTAGGCCATGCTTCTATGAAGAAAGCAGCTGTCCTCTGTCTGCCCTATCAGCACTTGTATAAACAGATAGTAGAGGTGAGAGACAAACTTTGACCGACGAATGACTACCATAACTGCATCTGAATGGCATCATGAACAAACCAACAGTATGCACTATGGTAATATTTTCTCATCTGGAGTTTTGCCAGATGGGAGCAGATTTCCATGGAAACGTTAGCCTGTTCAAAAAACTGGGACATTGCATACACATACTATAACCTAAGGGCTGTGTACATAGAGCTTGTGAAAATGATCTCTCATTAACTGATTAACAGTATAAATCCCAATGCTCAATGTATTTTTACACTTCATTACACATTAACGACGGAACAACTTGTTTAGATTTTTAGACAAAAAAAGCAACTGATGGGTTTGGTTCCTCCTGAGAGATCTGAAGATAACTTGAGACCAAACGCTGACTCACAGAACCATGGCCATGCTCTGAATTCTGATGTTCTCGGCTGCAAAGCGCACATCGTGAAGCCTCCAGATACATTTTCTCTCTCCCTCCATGATCTTTTCATGAATGGACCCCAACATTCTCCACCTCCCCAATTTCATCAAAGCTATTCATACAGTTCATAGACAGTGTCTAAGGTAACTACTTCGTTGGCATACCCTTGTACTGGAAGCAGCATCTGCCTGGAAGCTCTGTCACAACCTAGTTCATGGTAAGCAGCTTGGCATCTAATGAATGAACTGTCGATTGCACCGTCTGTGAGATCTTGGACTGAATGAGCTAAAAGGGTTGGCCAGAAAAAGCTGGAAATACCCTGAATACAAGCTCTGATGCATCCCCTCTCTTTAGCAACAGGGTTCTAGAACCAATCACATGGTTAAGTCCTACAAACATAAGCTTTTTAATTTTTATGTGTGTGCATACAAATAACACGGCCTTTCAACTACTGATGATTTTTTTATGAGAAATACCTTGTGTTTCCCTTTTCAAGGGCATTCAAGGGTGTAATGACTTTTTATTATCTGTATCTATTATATTATGTAATAAGATGCAATCTTAGGTGTTTGCTGTTCCACTTGCAGGCTTTCAGATGTGAATGCAAAGAGGACCCCCAGCCTGAGCATGTATATGTCCACACATTTGGTTTCCCACATTTCTGACAGGGATACCACCTCTGACAGCCAGATTTTTGCTACTATAGATTAACAACTGCAGGTATGCAGTAAGAGAGATGACGATTCTCTTGTCTAAATGCTTCTGCAGACAAAGCCAAGCCCAGGCTGACTCATTTCTCTATGAAGCTGATCAAGACGGAGGTGGAAGGTAAAGAGAGATGAACAATGCAATGGAGGGGCAGTGCTCTTCATTAAACACAGCTTTGACAGCCTCATCTGACAGGACATCAGCCACAGATGCTCTGTGGATCTCTCACTGAGTCCTCTGTATTAATAAACCCTCGACTGACAACTGACTTCGACTGAGTCATGGGTTGCTCTGGTCCTGACCCAATACATTTTCCAGGAATCAGAAAAATGAGGAGCTTTGGCAAAGGGCCCCGACCTGTGAATGACTGTGTGAATTATATCGCATGACGCAATAAGCAAACCATACAATCCAAAGACATGCAGTTAGGCTGACTGGTGTCTTTAAATTTAGACAATTTAGGAGTGAGGCTGTGTGTGAGAGTGGATGTCTGTGCCCCGTGATGGAGTGACATCCCTTCCAAGTGCGCTTAGCCAAGCCTTGGGCTCTGTGATGCCTGGGACAGGCTCCAGGTTCCCCTGCTAGCCTGACCATAATACGTTGTTAGAAGAAGGACGGATAGTAAGCTGAATAAATACAATTTGAAATAATATTTTTAAAAATAAAATCTTAAATGTAATAAATAAACTGCTTATTAAAGGGAAATGTGATTCATATAAAAATGACTAGATATATCATTTTTATTCTTCAATTCAGGACAGCCTCGTGAACTGCTGTGTGTGTGTAGCGAGGGAAAAACTGTCTGGGATGAAGGAGGAATAAAAAAAGTGCAGGAAGGCTCTGATTTCTGTAGTGTGAAATCACTTTACAAGAAAGTTGTTAAATTTGCCTGGATTTCTGTGACACAGAAAATGAAATGAAAAGCTGAAAAGGTGTGAGCCATGAACCTGTGGAAATGGAGACGGAACAGCTGGAAAAATGGCAGGAGCTCATTTTCGGTAAATGTCTAGTCTCTTTACAGGTTAGTTCTGTTAATCAGAAAGAAAGGAAATAGCACAGTTAGCCACCTAAGGCATGACAATATTTAGAAGATGTACCACGGGCAGTACAGGAAGCTGGGCCCTGGACATAGATATAAGTTGCTGTTGCACTCTGAAGTTCAGCCAATCTCTAGACTAGTGAAGGCAAGCATGAATATGTCCATACATCTGGTTTCCTGCAGCATCAAAGCTCTGACTCCAGTAATCATCAGAACCCTGCAAGCCTTGTCTTCATTAAACTGATCAAGGTAAGATTGTTTGTTTATAAGCACTCTCAGGACTGATCCAGAATTCTATGGTACTGTGCTTATAGCAAAATGAGGACCAGCTGAACTAAGCCTTTGGGGGAACACATGGGTTCCTTTCGCTGCCTAGTATACTGGGCTGCTGGAAGAGAAATAGGCTCAGCCCAAAGTACAATGCCAGTGTCTGAGCGTAGGCCTGACAGCCTGTGGCAGGCTAGCTGCTGCTGCTCACAGACAGCGAGGAGGTGGTACAGCAAACCCAACAATCTAATATTCTTATTTCAGCCACACATAAAGCTGAACACTACACACACACAGCAAACACCGTACCAAATTTGGGATTTGAAGAATGTTAAATAATAAATTAAAACCCTGAATACTAAATCATAAAGTCGTGATAAATAACTAACCAATAGCACTGCAAAATCTAATTTCTTTGCATTGTATTTTTACAGCAGCTTCAAGTTATTACACTTGGAACCTGGATAGCACCAGAACCTGTCAGGTATGGGTGGTTCACCTCCAATAAATTAGCTTTACCAGCAATCTGATATGAATGAATTGCCTCTGCATTCATGTGTGGAAGTGTAATTAAGTACCTTATGGTCCACAAAAAGGTGTACTTGCGAAAAGTGGAAAATATAATTACTGGGGTATTAAACAAGGATGTAATTAAGTTCCAACGATCACAATTTCTATTGTGATCGTTTGTGTTCCTAAAAAACATAAATGGAGATGTGCGAAGGACACTACTATTTTTTTTCTAACATAATGAGAAAGACCATAAGCTAATTCCCAGTGCCTGCCTGATGGAGCACCTCCCTTGTGGGGTTACAGTATGCTTCACCTTATTTGGCTTGGCCATTCCACCTGCAGTTCTGACTAGGTAATCTATTTGACGCTAAGCAGGTTTTGGGTCTGGTCAGTACTTGGATTAGATACTAACTAGGAACACTGGGTTGCTGCTGGAAGAGGTGAAGAAGTGGCCAACAGGATACTCCATCCTGTGGTCTGTGTGGATTCCAATGCCCAGTCCAGTGATGGGGACACTGTGCGGTAAAAATGGTGCCGCCCTTCAGATGAAAAGTGAAGTCCTGACTCTCTGAGGTCATAAAAGACTGCTGGGCACCTTTTGAAAGAGTAGGGATGGTACCTTTAGGTCCTAACTAAAATTGCCCACTGTGGCCCTTTCAAATCTGGCCTCCTAATCATCCCCTATATCTAATCAGTAAATTCTATCCTGCTCCTTCACCACCTCAGCTACTGTGTGGTGAGCGCACTGGCAAAGAAAAGCTGCCGTTGCATCATGCAGATGAGTGCTACACAGTGGTGGTGGTTGAAGTGGCACCCCATTGATTCTGCAAAGTACATTGGGTGTCATGAAAAGCCCTTCATAAATATAACATTCATTCATTTATGGCTTTAATACAATGATGTTTACTAGCTGCAGTCTTACAGGGATACCAGGAGCATTGCATGGTGTTGTAGAGCAGTAGACAGTTTAGTAGTTAAGAACAAGGCCTTGAATAATCCCTATATAGGGCTTGGTATTTCAGCCCAAACATAGAAGCTCCTTTTCTTCTATCCAATTGTGTTTTCTGGGGAGTTTCAGGAAAGAAATTGTCATTTGATAAACAGCACTGAACTCTATTTATACAGCTCACAACCTCAATCTGATGCCTCTGTTTATCTTTAAACAAATCTATTAACGATCCAAATTCAATTTTGAGTTACCTTTGCCCATCTCTCAAAGCCCTTTATTCCAGCGCCTTTTGACACAATGGCAGTGCCAATTCCAGGAAAACATCTGCACTAATGCATTCTGAGGCATTCTCAATCACTCACAGAAACACAGTGTGTAACGATCGAAATACACAGTTCAAGATATCAAAAGAAGCAGTATTACTGTCTCATAGATCAAACTAAGAAATATAACACACCTAAGTACATGTTACTTTCCTGTGATCGCTCTCAGTGAACAGACGTGGAATTTAAAATTTACACTGATGAGAAAATCCAGACCTAAATTCTTCTGCGACAGACCACAGTATATATCGTCACTGCAGGCTGCAAAACCTTTAATTTGATATCTTTTATATACTGTGCACTAAACTATGAATTGTATTACATATATATCTTGTCATATATTTACATATATGTTACATATAGTGACATGTAGTTCTTTATACAACCGCATAACTGGAGGCAGTATGGTGGCACAGTGGTTAGCACTGTGGCCTCACACCTATGGCACCAGCGTTTGATTCTGTGGCATGGCTTTGTGTGTGGAGTTCTCCCCATGGTGTCATGGGGTTTCCACTGCATAACCACAATGCTAATTCAGCACATATGAGAGAGTGTGGCTCGCTCATAGCCCAAAAGGTATGTCTCAGTTCAGAATATGAAACCACAGATGGATCACCTCTGGAACAGCGTTTAAACTGAGCATTCCATGCGCAAGTTAATCCCAGGTTGTGCTCTCGGTCCGCCAATGAATAATGTAGAGGAAAGCCAGCTGACTAGCGGCCATCTCCAAGCCGACCTGCACAAAGAGTGGCGGGTCATCATTGCGTCACTGAAATACTCCCTGTTACCAAAAGGTGAGCCGTAGGGGCAGCTGCGGAGAAGGACCAGGTGGCTGGCTGATACCCAAGGAGCCATTAAAGGTAGAGTACAAAGAAATTTCCGGGCACTATTATGCTTCTATTTATGTGTCAATATACATGCTTGTCAATGGAATAAAGGCCTAAAAATGTGGCTGATGAAAGATCTGTTAAATAAGCTCCTCCCAGTTTTCTGGTATCGCGCTATATTGTCTTTAAATTCTTCTCTAAACAATGTATACTTTTTATACACCATCTCCTTGTTTTAGAAAACCTCAGCTTTGCCCGCCATAAACAGACCGATATTTGGATAGACACAACCCTCCTGGTCTTGTGAAAAGATTCAATGTGGCAATTAATCCTATGTAGCACCAACCATGCATACTGGCAGGCCAATGGCTTTGAAGACCACTTAGGAATTCAAAAGAGGCTTCTGGTTAACCTTGAGTCACCTGTGCGGGGCTATGAGGTGGGGTGTGATTTTTCTCTTCTGTTGGGTTCAGAAATAGGACAAACAAGCACAGGGAGTGTTTCTCGTTAACAGGATCAGTCAAAAACACTCTGCTGTTTAGAGAGAAATGCAGCAGATAAGACAGGGGGACACCCACTGCGTGTTTCAGGTGTAGCTATTAATTCTCAGCCTCCTGAAAAAAATGTCACCTTGCACCCCCCTCCCCCCCACTAAGGTTCTCACTTTCAATATTGAGAAATACAGGTTCCCCACAGAAAAAATTGTAAAGTGTTTTATATTTTCATAATAGGGGCCCCTATAAAATGCTGGGGCCCTTGAATTTGAAAAGATATCCATACCCCTTCAATACCTCTGATTCAGGTTACCCAATTAAAACACCACAAAGGAGTGCAGATGAGTTCAATAATTAAGACCCACGATCCTTTGCCTGAATCCATAAGAATCATTCTTGCCATAGCTATCCCTCAAGTGGCTCTCCCCATTCCCATGAACACAAGCGAGAACCACGCAGGGACCCCAAAGCCAGAATGACTGATTTCCAGCAAAACACTTCAACTCCTGTTCACCCATTTTCATTTGGGAAAAATCCCCATCTCATTGACTCACTCTAAGAATTAATTAATTATCTGTTCCACAAAAGTGCCAGCCATGATTGTGAATATTCAATGGAGAAGAATATGCAGCTCTCTGTGAATGAGAATGTTATTGTGCCAAAAACAGCTAAATAGAAATGCAAATAATGATTCTTATTAGACAGAACAACTCACTCAAATAAATATGGATAAGATCTAAAAAATAATAACGTGTAATGATTTTTCAACATTTTATGCGCCTAGTTAAACATATAGGCTAACTACATAATTACTAATATCTTCTATTAGTTTGGTCATTCCGGACACATGCTTGGTAACAGTTAACTCACCGGAGGAAACACTAAAACAGTTACTGGACAGAACAAGCTGAACTAATAAAAAAGAAAGTTTACGGACGCTCAAAATAAATCGAAACCAAATGTACACCGCTGCACTGCCGACAACTTGCCGGGCTCCGTCGCTGTCCAGCTGCCGTAGCTCCTGAACGTTAACCCTGCCACGGCGAGCCGGAACATTCTTGGCTATACTTCAACATTTTTCCATTAACGACCCCTTCTCAAACAAGGGGTCCCTTTTCTATCATTTCAAACGCATCGCAGGCATAGAGTAAAGTAAATTTGTTCTCCTTTACCGAAAAAGACGAACGGACGTCGCCGCGGACACGAAACACCACAATCCATTAAGCGCAGCGGCGTGAGCGCCGTTTGAATCTCCCGAAGCGGGATTACCTGATTATGTCATCGTTGTGCCCCAAGTAAAATTTCTGCTTGTGCTCCCTTGAGTTGTAAACTACTCCCACACCGGCCACGAAATAGACTATTTCCTTTGCCGCCGTGTAGTACAGGTTGTTGCGGCACTGATGTCCCCGGTAGCCGTAGACCCATTCAAGCCGTAGATGACAATTCGGAGCTGTTCTGTCAGCCATGTCCGTAATTATTTTCCCAGACTCTATTTTCTGATGTTTGTTCATTCACCACACAAACCTTCATTCAGTCCTTGGATGGCTGGTTTTGGTATCAACACATATTACACTTTCCAAATGAATGTCTGTGAATAAAACTAAACATTTAAATGCCTGAAGTCCAGTGTGCTTTCAAAAATACTATAATTGCATCTTCTGTTGATTCCGGGGGACACTAGGCTTTTTAAATCAGCCAACTAACACTTTACAGCTACCGATCGCCTCTCTACTTCTACCCACTCCGGACCCGTGCAAGCAGCTCTGCTGAAGACTGATTCCAGGTCCTGTCAAATCCTATAAACATGGAGTTTTCGCATTACTTTACAAGCACCGCCCTGAGCGACGCCTTCACCGATGAATGATTAATGGTCTGACCAATCAGCATCTCTATAGATCCTAGCGCAAATGAGAGAAAGTTCGCCGACCAAAGACAGACCACGATGGGACGGATTTATTTCCACCCAGTTATCACAGTCTTTCACCAATGATGTGCCTTGCAGAAGCAGTGACAACTGTCTGTCTGAATAGTGAAGGTGTAACTATTCCCATGCCAGCTGCGAGTACAAAAAACTATGAATGTATGTAATTTAGAATCTACGCGTGTGTTTCTTATTTAGTAAAATGATTTTACTCATAGTGCTGCGTAAATACTATGCATACCTAATATTTCTGGTACCGGGTATATTTTACTGAAACGTACTCTTAGTAACCGTTGTTGCTAAGGGATGCTGCTGATATCTTTCGAGTATCTTCAAATAACGCTAAATAGCTAGCGATGACTTGAGATAATAAAGCATATAAAGCATTTTTTCCGAACCACTTGTGGGCTCATGAAGGTTTATTTCCACGTGCAAGTAATTTTTCCACTGAATATTTTGGCCTTTCTTGCAGCGGAAATCACACTGAGTACGTAGACGCAAGCATCGTCCTTGTAGGTTTTATCCTTAACCCTTGTTAAGTCAAGCAGTTTTTCTAAATAATTTTTCGATTCTGAAATTTGAAAGAACTACGAGGCGACGATTGTCAGGTAGCAACTTCTAATTAAACGTTGAGATATTGGGAATATATTATCGCTTAGAAAATGAAAGGTTACAGTTATACAATGTAATCTATATCACATGGAGATAATTTAAAGGACAGTCTTCACAGTGCAAATTCAGAAGATGCGGTAACCTACTGTCCAAATGACTGCATGAATTAAAGGTTGAAATAGATAACAAACCACCATAAACCACCATAAAACAATTGCGGCCAAAGTTTCCAATCAACTACAGTATGAGCCCCCTCTACAGCTGAATTGCTCAATGTCAAAAATTATGTGCCCATTGTGTCTGCTACACATACATCAAAACTGATAGGTTCCAGTTTTCCAGTAAAATTAAGTTATCAACCTCATAGAAAGTATATTTTTTACAATTTTTAAAGTGTATATTTTACAAATCTCTAGTAGAATACAAGCCATGTAGTAACAGCATTGGCTGATCCAGAAATATAAAAGCTACGGTACAATAAATTATATTGCACCTGGTAGAGTGAAAAATAAATCAATCGATTGACCACCACCACAACTACAGCTACCGAAAACTCCACAAATCAAGTGTGCTTAAATCAATGAATCTTAAGGAGGATTTTATATTCATTTTGGGACTGACAGGCGAAAACCTATGCTAATGCCATTTTATAATTGTAGTTTTTGTTGCTAGATTATACATGTAGTGCAATCACATATATTTAGTATAACATTTTAAATAACTTAAATCACTTAGAAAAAAGCTAAAGGAGTTTTTATTATGGAAGGAGAAATTATATGTATTTCGTTTTTTATTTTGGACAGGCATATATATAGATAGCCTATATCTGCCTAGGACCATTAGGTCCTCCGTTGCTGGGAGTGACAGGACGCTATCTCTCCTGCAGAGGGCTGTTTATAGCTAGCTAAACACCCTCTGCTAGAATTAGCACCTAACCTGTACGGAAACATTAATATAACGAAAATCACTTTCTAAATAAAATGGAGGTGACCATGGATCCTCTTTTTCTTGCATGGAGTTATTTTAGGAGACGTAAATTCCAACGCTGTTCGGACATCTGCACTAAAATACTTAAGGAAAGCCCATACGATCAGGTAAGTTGCAAACTCGCGAGCAAGCACAGGATTTGTGTAATCCTGTTATTTAAGACAACGAGGAGATGTATATAAGTGTAGCTCAAAATGATCTGTAATTAATCTAAATTATGCGTGTCATCTCGACGTATATGTTTAACTTATTTGCATGTTATATGCCTGCTGATTAAACTGGCGTGCTCATGAAACTTTGCTTCATTTTACCGATTTTCTTCAGTTTTTTCCCTCCCGGAGGTGCACTTTCATTTCATTTCATTTCAATCAGTTTCCTTTCCATTCCTGATTGTTTACTACATTTTCACGCTATCATTCAGGATGCTGATACTGCGTCTTTTCTTTCTGAGGTAACTTTTGTCTGTCTTTATTTTTAAGTATGTTGCTTTTTAACCATGCGTTAAGTTTATAACTTTCCAAAAATAACTGTCACCTTTCTGTTTTAAACATTTTTTCTTGTCGCATGTTCTACGGTGATTATACCTAGTAATACATAAATGGATAAATAAATTAATGGTTCACCATATAGTAATATGCGTACATTTCTGTATTTACTTTGAAGTATGATAAACGAACAAGGGAGGCAGGATATGATTTTTGTTTATATGATATATTTTTCGAAATGACATGTTTGTGAAATAGTGTCTCCATTCACATTGATAATTCTGTTTCTAAAGGATCAGGTATTTCATTTAACCTAAAGTTCTGATTACTCAGTTAAATTATTAAATGAAATATTTCAACAGAATTTATAAGGATTCATAGTAATGATATTATTGGAATAATCATGTTTACTGTAGATTAAATTGGATTGGAGTGTATCCAATACATAAAATCTTGGTTTCCTGAGTTGAGGAAGATTATGAAATAATTATACTGTTTCTAAAGCAGCCATCTAAATGATTACCTAAATATTTTCAAATCATATTCCTTTTTACATTTTTAGTGTTTCTATAGGAACAATATATTTATCAAATAAATCAGTTAAAAAATAAAACTAATCTCAGTCATTATTTTCAGGTTGCCCAGTTATGTCTTGCAATGGTACTCAAATGAAGTAATAATTAATGAGCTTTACAGTATTTCAGAATTTCAGTCATATCTGAAAAAGCTCCATCATTTGTTTTACCTTTACAAACATACTTGAGAACATAGACAGATCAAGGCTGCTGTATCTTGTTGCATGACGGTGTAGCAGCTAAAGCTGAAAGCACAATTGCTTTGTACAGGCAGCCTGGAGCCTGAAGACCCGTACGCTCACGGAGATGGTGTACGTCGACGAGGTGGAGGTGGACCAGGAGGGCATTGCTGAGATGCTGGATGAGAGCTCCATCGCCCAGGTCACTCGTAAGTGCAGGTTTCTTCTGCGAAACCATAGGGCAGTATAAGATTGAGGAAAACTGCAGTTTCTCTGGTTAAGATTTTACCCTGGATTTTCTTTAGTGAGTAGTGGTGTGCTGTGTTATTTGTTGTTAATGCAGTGTTGTTAATACAGTGTTGTTAATGCAGTACTGTGTTGGCCCATTTTTTAGGCCCCGGGACCTCCCTGAGAGTGCCAGGGACAAGCCAAAGAGGTGGACCGTCCCCTGCTGTCAGGTGAGTGTACCTTGCTGCTTAGCGTGCAGCCAATCCCCAAAGTAGTTTATCACATTGTGTGACATCTTAATTCACCTTTTATTAATGTCATAAAGGTAACTTGATGTTTTCTGCAACATTCAGCGCTGTGTCAGGGAATAATGGCATGCTTTGCACTTTCTTTCTGCTTCTATAGACCCATGACCCAGTCCGGACGTCCCATCACGGGATTTGTGCGGCCCACCACACAGTCCGGTCGACCGGGGACCATGGAGCAGGCCATCAGAACCCCCCGCACCTCCCAGACAGCCCGGCCTGTCACAGGTGCCACCGGGCGCGTCATTCGCCTGGGAACGGTATGCTGGCCCTCCTAGATCCGTGCTGTGGCACCAGAGGCGGTAGCAGACATAGGGGTGTGACAGGCCAAGGCCTGTGTGGAAAAATCACATTGTCTCATGAGTTGCATAAATTCTTTTTAAAGGTAATTATCCTTTTTTTTTTGTACGTACGTTAGAAAAGGAAAGCTCAAATTTTATGCCATGAGCACTAAATTTAAGAATCAGAATCTTTTTATTCGCCAAGTACAGAGAAGTACAGGGAATTTCTTTTGGTGCAGGAGGTATTATCACATAAACAATACAGATACAAGACACATAATAAAAATGAACATCTAAAGGTAAAGGTACAAGGATTTTTTTCACAGGAGATGTGCAATGCTGAGTCAAGCCTGTGGACAATATGAATAAAGAAATAAATAAATAGATAAATAGATAGTGGATGGATGAATCCAGACTTCCTGGTAGTCTGTTGCTGTTTATAATCCCCTCAGCTTCACTCTTTATTCCCAGGCGTCCATGCTGACCAATCCGGATGGGCCATTTATAAACCTATCCAGACTGAATTTGGCAAAGTACGCCAAGGCACCCAATTTATCTAAGGTACGCACGGCCACAAAAGTTTGCAGAATTTTATCTCCAGCTCCAGTTGTCAGTCTTTGTTGCTATCTATGCTTGGAGCTTAAGTTTCTTTTCTGGAATCTTTGTGAGACTTCAGAATCGTCTTTTATTGCAGACCTTGTTTGAGTATATCTTCCATCACGAGAATGACATTAAAACGGTAAGTAGTGAATTGATCAAAAGCCGCCTTATTGAACTGTCTGAGCGTTATATTTTAGCCATATTTCTGTAAATGATATTTACATGCTAAAAATAACACAGCTGGTAGTTCTGCTGGTGCCTCGATCTTGGTGTCTGACGTTTGTTGTGTACTCCCAAATGCAGGCTCACATTGGCAACATTTCTGTCACCAAGAAAGTCCAGGAAATGCATAATCCATGAAGTCCCCCCCCGTCCCCCCCTCATGTGCTGTTTTGTGGCATTAAAGCACTCGTTAGCTGCATAGTACTTCCCTGCTTTAGGCTGTGCTGTGGAAAAAAAGGTTCCAGAAATGTCACGATGTGCTTTCTGGGGACTTTTCAGAATGCCTTGTCATGCTATCCAACCGTATGAATCAGACCCAGAGTCCCACACTGTCAGCCCAGCTAGACTCTCCTCAGGGAAGGAGCTGTTTTTTGGGGTTGTTAGGGACCCTGCTGAGCATCACACTATCCCCGCATGTCGGAGACTGGGATAATTAACAATGTGGGGGACAAGCATCTGCCGTTCTGCTGGCAGAGCTTGGCTCACCACACCCTGCCCATCTCACTGATCCATTATGGTCATATTCAGCAACCAGGCTACCTTGACTCGGACTTTGCTTAATAAATTAGCAGAAATGCACATTATTTCTTCAGATTTTACTATTTATGCACAGAACAGGTATAAATTAGTTTACCTTCCTGCACCTTAAATAATGTAGTAGCTATAAAAAGGTTGACTTTTTTTTAAGACTTTAATAAGCATTTCTTTTTTTTGCTTGTGCTTCAGTCTTTAGATCTAGCTGCTCTGGCTACTGAGCATGCTCAGTTTAAGGACTGGTGGTGGAAGGTCCAGCTGGGAAAATGTTACTACAGGTAGAGTGTCGCTGACATGCAGGACCGTTAGGATGGCTTACGGTCGCCCTGCTGCCCCTAAACGCCAAATGTGATCTGCCTCCACAGACTGGGGTTACACCGTGAAGCAGAAAAGCACTTTCGGTCCGCGCTGGCTAACCAGGAAGTAGTTGATACTTACCGCTACCTGGCCAAGGTGACAGCCCACGCCTTTGTGTGCACAGGCTTTGCTTTTTACGAGAAGATATATGCTGACATGTTTGCATTGCAGCTGTGTTGCTTCTGCGTTCAGTCGGGTTCTTGGCCACAGTGGCTCGTCAGTCGACAGGCAGGCGGACAGTTGTGCTGAAGAGGCTCTTACTTCAATGACGGGAGGCGACCAGATGCCACCCTCAGACCTCAGATCTACGCACACACATTAAGCATCTGTGAAGCATAATGGGATGAAATTCTGAAATCAATCCAGATACCAGCAGAAACCTGGTGTTTTCATTTTAAATAAGACATGAAAAAGCGGCTGCACCGGATGTCATGTAGGTCACACAAGATTTACTCACACGGTTTGGACTGAGGAGCCACCGTCATGTCAAAGTACATTTTATTAGACTGTTGATAAAGTACATTTTATTCTATTTTATTCAATTCTTTCTGTCATACTGTTAGACGATGATTTTTTTCCAGTACTACATTGCAAAGTGTTTTCAGTCACCAGGAAGGGTTTTCGAATTTTTATCTTGAATACATTTCATGCCTGGTATGAAGCTTAATGTGTGTGTTTATCTTTCAACATTCTGTTTTTTATCTCTTCAGTTTTGCTTGATATCTTGATATGTATTCATTCATTCATATGTAAATTTATTTACAATATATCCATTTTTATCTGATTTTTGTCTCCTTACGGACTGCTATTGGCTGAACCTACTTCTTGCCATGAGATGAGCCATACATACATTCTATTACCAGCCTGTAGCAGTCTGACATTGGCATTGCTGTTTAAATTTGTAGTTGATATCGCATGTGGATTTCTATGAAAAACTTGCCGGATTAGCTTTCTGGTCGGTGTCCATTTCTGTAGGTCTACCAGCGTCTAGACCAGCCCGTAACTGCCCTGACGCTCTTCAAACAAGGTCTGGACCACTTTCCTGGGGAGGTCACTCTACTGACGGGTGTCGCTCGTATCCACGAGGCAGGTGCCCCCACGGCTCCGCCGCCGCCGTCCCGTGCCCTCGTTTCATTTGCTAACCCTTCTTTTCTTTCCTTCATCATTTGACCAGGAGATGAATGACATGACCTCAGCCACAGAGTACTACAAGGAGGTTCTGAAACAGGACAACACACACGTGGAGGCCATCGCCTGCATCGGCAGCAGTCACTTCTACACGGACCAACCCGAGATGGCCATGCGCTTTTACAGGTAGCCCCCATCTGCACGGGGGACTCGACGTGGGGAGAAAGCGCTATGTGTTCACGCCCCAGTGATTTGGGTTCTTTGATGAAAGGGGAGGGTAGGAATCGGGAGGTGCTTTGCTTTCGTTCTCTTCTGTTCACTGTCCTGTTCTATTACTGTCACTGTCGTTCTCCATCTCTCTCTTGCGCTCTGTCCCTAACCACCCCCTGTCTCCGGTACCAGGCGCCTCCTGCAGATGGGGGTGTATAACTGCCAGTTGTACAACAACCTGGGCCTCTGCTGCTTCTACGCCCAGCAGTACGACATGGCACTGCCCTGCTTCGAGAGGGCGCTCTCCCTAGTGGTCGATGACGACGAGCTGGCCGACGTCTGGTACAACCTCAGCCACGTGGCCTTGGTGGGTTGGATTTTAAATGACGATATAAATTAATTTGGCTCAACATGTGTTCCATTACTCAGGATATGATATATTTTTTCTCTTTTATCTTCAGGCTATAGAACTCCACAGTTGATTTAAACCAATTAATTTTTTAAACTATGGTGACATTCACTGTGTCCCCCACCCTACGATCTCAACCCTTCACTGAGAATTTTTACTCTGACGTGTTGTTTCCAGGGTCAAAGATTACTGAACGACCTGTCAGGCGCACAGTTTGAGACTTTCTGTCGACGCAAGCTAAACCAGTTTTGTCTGCTATCGCTCCTACGTTCAGTTTGAGGATGGCTTAAAATAGGGTTTAAAAATATTTAATCAAATATTTAAATTAATTAAATTAGTTTGCCTTCTCCCACAGTGTTTTTCGAATTCTCGTCCATGTATTTATTTAGTGGACACCGTTATCCAAACTTAGCTTTCTATAAATTTTCTGTCTAAAACTGGATTCTTAATTCCGGACTGTGCACCTTGTCCCATGGTACACAAGCAGTTTAGATACAGCCTGCATCTTCTTAACTCCATAGCCTGTAGTAACAGAAATAGGGGAGTAAAAGTAGTTTTAATGCAGATGAATTTCTTCAAAAAACACTGAAAGTAAGATTCGAGAGGCAGATATTTGGTGACCAAGCCAGCTTCAGCTTTATTGGATATTTGAGACCAATTTACGAGCCAGAATTTCATTATAAGCAGCAGCGGGAAGCGCTGAGGGCGTCCGGGCGACAAAAAAGCGCACGTGGGCACTGCAGCCCCCCTGTTCACTCATGGCTGCCGTCCGTTTCATCCACAGGGAATCGGAGACTTGGCGTTAGCGTACCAGTGCTGCAAATTAGCTTTGGCCAGCAATAACAACCACGCTGAGGCCTACAACAACCTGTCGGTCCTGGAGTTTCGGAAGGGGCGCACTGAGCAGGTGCACAGCTTGGAAGGCTCATATGGAGGCTCTATACAGGCTATAATAAATATATATTGTGTGTGTGTGTGTGTGTGTGTGTGTGTGAGAGAGAGAGAATAATATATATATATATATATATATAATATATTATTCACTTACAATTTTCACTGTTCAAAAATGCTTCTGAAAAATGTTCTTGTACTTTACGCCACATTCTTTAATCAGTACAGCTGTCAGGCTGCTCGATGTACAAGCTTTAGGCTGTTAAATGTATGTAAATGTTTAATACGCATCCCGTTATTCCACATACCTTCATATTTGTTTGCCTTTGTTTGGCTTTACTTCCTTGCAGGCTAAAGCTTTCCTGCAAACCGCTTCTTCACTAGCGCCTCACATGTACGAGCCCCACTTTAACCTCTCCACGCTGTCGGACAAGGTAACAGCACGACCTCATCCTAATGCGTAATCCACTCCTTTCGGGTGACGCTCGGAGCGAGATAGCGCTTCCTCTTACAGGCGCGTCTGCTTCAGTGCCTCCGGTTTGCACGACCGTGAAATTATGTCCTGGAACGTGTTTGGGAGGAAAAGGCCGTAATTACTGATACATGGATAGGAGATGGGGGGGGGGCTTTTTATGTTTAATTACGTTTTGGATCGCTGTCCTTACACTTGCAGATGGGAGACCTTCAGAGCAGCTACGTGGCAGCCCAGAGGTCCGAGGACGCCTTCCCAGAACATATGGACACTCAGAAGATTTTGAAAAGCCTGAGGCAGCATTTTGCAGAACTGTGAAGACATGGGCTTCTCAAAGCAGCCCTGTGGGGGGGCTGATCGGACATCCCCAGTACAATGGGGTCTACAGGCATTTCAGTCTATGAATAGCCTGTTACAAACCAAAGAAGACTAGTGAACCTCCAGAAAGCCAGTTTACATATGGCTGTTGCCTTGGATAAAAATGCAACCGCTGATTGGCTGGATGATGCAATAACATATCAAGTGGTCATGTGGCATCACAGAAAGCTGAACTGCCTGACCTTTAGCTGGGTGAACTTATCAATATGTCAGATAAAATTACAGGTCCTGTTAAGGTATCAACTTGCAGTAGAAAAGTCTTATTTTAGAGGGCAGCATCTAAGTTGGAGATCATTGTGGCAACTAAGAATGTACAAATGTCAATTATCCTTTGTTAAATGTACATTTCAAATGTATTTATTGATATATTTATGATACTAGGTGAATGTTAATGGCTATCCTGTCTTTTTCTAGTATAAAACAATGTATTTTTTAGTATTTCATTCTTTGTCCTCATCAGATTTGCCAGTTATATATTAAACTGAGTATTTAAACAAAACTTTGTTACTGTGTTGCTATATTAAACTGAATAGCTATTCAGTTAAAAATATACTTTAGTAAAATCTTAAATTACTTAAATGGAAGCTTGAATTACTTGTTCAGATTGTTAAAAATGTATAGTGCACTACGAAGCGACGTTACATTACTTAGTAATGATTTCTTTGGATAGTTAGCATAGGTGATGTCTTTCTGGTTTTATAGCCCTCTTTTATAATGGTACGCCACGTTAGTGTCGGCTGGGACAATTGATCGTAATTTCATCCATGTGGTTTTCAGTCCACAATAGGGAACAGTAGCCATTTTATACTGAAGAACATAAGAGAAGCACCACCTGGTCAAATAATGAAATACGTTTTTTTCATCCTTATTCATTCAATTTTCTTACATATTTTTTGGCTTTATGAATCCGTCAACGGACCGAAGTGATTCAGTGGTACCCATTTTCGGATAAAGCGGTTACAAACCACTTTATGTTGGGTCTGGTGACTGACAGTGAGAGTGACAGACCCAGTCAGCTTTCATTAAAGTTGTCTTCTCTGATTTGTCACCACTCATTTTGACCCGGAGGAGTGTGTCTGGAGGGCCACACGGGCACAACCACCTTCACTTAGAAAAGCACAGTATTGATTCGGGATCATTTCACAGGTCTTGAAGGTCTTTGGTGCTTGCGAGGCCAATTACGGTAATCGTGCCATGACCTTTGTGGGTGACAGCGCTTAGATAAAGTCAGGGTGAGTGAATGGTGAGGTTTCTCCTGTAATGCTTTATATTTTTTGCCGCAGATACACATTGATAATACTCTGCTCTCAGTTCATGAGTGCTTTTCCACATGAAAAGTGTTTTATATGTCATACAACAAAACAATGAGTAATATGAATCATTCATGTTTCTCAGAAATGTCTCATCAAAATTAACAGCACGTGGCACAGTTACATTCATGGTATCCTCATGCGGTGCCATTATATTTGGTTAATGGAGATTCACCCATTAACAGCAAACAACAGTCACGTCTCATTCAGGAGCTGAACCCTTTGTCCTGATCCCGTATGTCCAGCAGTGGCGTCCGGCCACACACAGATGCCGAAGTGATGCCTAGGGATTCCTGACCTCTGACTCGCATATCCAGTTCAGGAGGTAGTTACAAGGAGCATCATTCCAGGACTTGAGCAGCTCCGGTTTTGGGTAAATGGCAGCACAGTCCTCCTCTGAATACGTGTCATTAGGTTCCCCATCCATCCAGTACCTTTAGATCAGATGGAAAAGTAAAGATCTCACTAGAATCAACTGAGTTGCTCAGCAGATTCTGGGGGTGATTAGCAAGGATTGCTTACTTTATGTCAATCTTTCCCACAGCCAGTCCACATTTTTGCTCCCTCCCAGCTCCCAGTAGGGAGCAAAAACATGTACTCTCTGTGGGTCCCCGCGGAATCGATTGGGGAACAATGCTTCATGTGGCTTGAATGCGAATGACATGAATTTCAACCTCTAAGTCAGTGGCAGTGGTGCACAGTGCTTGGATGTGTCTAGAACACGTACCCTACAGTCAGCTCCGTTCCATTCAGCCACTTCCAGGTCCCTTCCACATGGACATCTCTTAGTCCCAACCAAAATCCTGTGAGATGCCAACTGTAAATCCTTCCCAGGCTTATAGAACTGATGGTTCTCATGAGAAACAGCTGGATGTTGAGACATAAGGGTATGTGGGGCTTCGGTGGGTCGCTATGCAGTTGAACTTTGAATTTTGTATTGTGCAATGAAGAAAAACCAAATCTGTGCAAAAAAGAACTGAGACAGAAGATTGTGAAGCTCCTCCCACCTGATGCTAAAACGAAGTTTAATGAGCACAGCCAGTTTGGTTTCTGTCAGCTGGTATGATGTAGGGGAATGCATAAGGTTTGGATGTACAGTATATGGGTTACCATGACGATTGTCTACAATCCCCGTGCACATAGATGCCTCAGTTATTGAACCTCAACTGGCTTGGATTGGCTTAGTTACTCTGTAAAGGTTACATTGGGTATTGATGTGAGGCCAGAAGAGAGTGTTTGTTGTGAGTAGGATAGTTTGTTAGTGTTTCACAGCTTCTCTAACTTGCCATTTAAATACATCATTTGTTGAAACTTGCTCCCCCTTTGCTGCCACCCCATGTCCCAATACACACAATACCCCTTAGAGCACTGTTATACTGAATATGCATGTTATGAGTTTTGGGGTATCTAGTTCATTTCTCAGTCTTATTTTTTCATGAAAACATTTTACATATACACTTTTTGCCTAAGGTATCAATATATGTCAGCACAATAAACTGTAAATATACATGCAAAATATTAAGAACATAAGAAATTTACAAACGAGAGGAGGCCATTCGGCCCATCAAGCTCGTTTGGGGAGAACTTAACTAAT